>OX371224.1:354194711-354607811 GCA_947310385.1 Nephrotoma appendiculata
TTAAATTCTAGGATCTGTTCGTGCTGGACTCGAGGTGATTTTTCTAAGAGTTGTTCTATGTAGTCTCAGTATGATTTATTCTTCGATGGGATTACTTTGTGTATCCCTAGAGGAATCACAGACAGAGGAAGACTCTGATGCAACTGATGTATGTAGGTAAAATTCGTTTCCTATAACACATAAACATTACACTTGTATCACATACTATAGATTCGAAGGTGTTATCTATTACATTGCGTAATCGATAGAAGACTGTTGAGGCTAAGTGTTGATATGCGAATCATGACAACCCCCTTAAAACGTAAACTTCTATACCTGCCACAAAAACCACAACCGGTGCTACCTAGAACGAGCGTTTTCGGGTTGTTGTGTTCTCTTGTTGTTGTTGTTGTTGTCCTAGTTTTGAACAGACAATACACACTCGTGGTATCATTGGATAGGTGATGAATTAATGATCTTTAGCTTGACATACTTCAAAAAAACATTTCAATTCGTGAAAAAAATTAAAAAAAAAAAAATGTAATTGTGCGAATTTTTTGCACCCAATTGTAGTTGTCGAACACAATTTTGCCGTTAAACGTTCGTTTGTTTGTGTTTGCATACAGAATATCTAAGCCAACTTTGATCATTTTTCGAACTTTTTTGTGTTTGTCTATTGAAATATTTTGAAACAACTGATTTTTCCGATTGGATTTCATGATCTTGATGATGAAACACTAATTTTTTATGTTCGAAAATTTCCCGTATAAATTGCACTAGTGGCATATATACTGACTGTTAGGCCTTTGCTATGCCAATTAACTTTATAAAAATCCCATTTCCTTTTCATGGGGAAATCCTGCAGGGGATAATCCTACATTTTATAACAGTTATGTATTTCCGGATTGAACCCACGTTTCTTAGCACCAACAATTTCAAAATAACATTTCGGGCTGATTCACAAACTTTTGAAATTCGTGCGTATCCTTAATTTTCTTATTATTTATTTGAATATTAAATAAAGTTCTGCTTAAGCTTACCCGAATGGCCCGTATTTGTCACAGCTGCATTTTTTAACGATTCCCTATAACCAGTCGAAAATTCAAAACTTGAATAGAATCCCTTAACTGCTGCATCGATTGCTAAATCAACAGGACTTTGTTGATTTCCAGTATCACATTTTCCGCCCCAATTTTCATTTTCTGGAAATAGAAATATTAAAATAATTTAATAAGTAGGTAATGCATTTTCCAAATAAGTCTAGTACCGCTATAAGAAAATTTCCATCAAGCGGTCGTAAAACCAAGACTGTTTATCATTATAAATTATATGAAAAAAAGTTTAGCACATTAGTGCGCTCACAAACAGTAATATAGAAGTAAAAATTTCTTAAAAGATCATAAAAATAGATCGAAAAGATTTATTATGCTGTACGCAAATGAAAAAGAAAAATTTGAAAATATCTCATATTTTCTTGGTCATCCACGTACATTATTTATACATACTGGTACGAGACTATGTACAACAGCATTTTATATACTTGTGCGTGTATACAAAAGAAAATTAAAGGAGGAACATATGTATATAAAGCAACGTTTAAAATTTTAAAATAGATACAAGGCGACACACCACCATCCGCAGATCTGTCTCGCACACGAGCCCATAACACAAATTTAGTGTGACATCAGTATGAGAATAAAGTCATTTTCTTAATCTTTTTTCAAACTATATTAGCAACAAATTTTATTTTATTTATATTTTTGAAATAATTATGTAAATTTAAAAAATTACCGTCTTATGTTTATAAATCTTTAGTGCATTTTAACGAGCCAATTGTTTAAAAATTATTAGCATATGGTTGCAAACAATATAATTCCTTTTGGATTTTAATTAAATATTTATTAGATTTTATGCCAGTTTATCCGAAATTTTAGGTGGCATAACATTAATTTAAACAATTTGGAGATCAGGGGTGTTTATAATATTTTCGAAATTAATGATTTTTTAAACAATTTTTTAATTGATCTTCATCTCACCTGGTTTTGAACTGTTTGTTTCATCATCCGCTAAAAAACTGGGTTAAAATTAATTCCTATAGGAGTTTTTTTAGAACCCCCATATCCAATAGGATGAATAACTAACAAAACATTCATGCTAAATGCTAATTTGTGATAATCTTAAACATGCCTTATTTTATTTAATGTTTTATTACATCTGGCAACAAATTAAAACATTTACTAGGCTTGTTGTTTGTTATATACAAAGTAAACCGTCAATACCAACTTAAAACGCAGATTTCAGGAACCGTCCGACTCAATATTCAGCAAACCTAATTCGATAGACGAAAGAGCGCTAGATAGACAAATGGGTGCCTTGATGAACACAATTTAACTGATAATTCGAAATTTCTTGTCGCAACCACTTTGAAAGTAAGTTTTTAATATTTCCCAATTTTGTACAAGCATTAAACCGACCCCGGGAGTGCGCTGGTTATACAAGGTATTCGCGCTGCACCCTGGATAACGCTAAAAGTATAACCCCACGGGTACGGGCGCGGTAAAACCCGAGCTACTTGCCTTGAGGGTGAAATGCCCATGGCAAATCCTGCAGCGTCTGTTCTCCATGTTAGGGGCGGCTGTAAAAAACCTGGCAGTTGGTATAAAATGCTAAGAGAAGGAATCCAGACTCTATATGTTCAATGGAGTCAACCAAAACAAAAATACGGTGCAGGGAATCGGATGCCCAGTACCGGCGGCTCTTGGGAGTGAGCAAGCGGGCTCCCAGTCGTCAAAATCTCGTGACCGCAATGATATAGTGATTCAAGGCTTGGTTACTACACCAAATACAGCTACAAGCAATACCACTGAAGTTGTCAGTCTGCGGTGGGTGGTTTATCCAGTATGGCTGATGGAAGTAAAAATACCTTTATGGAATTGAACAATCCTTTCTTAAAAAGAGGTATGGTGACAAGATCACCTATAAAACCGTCTACCGCAAATTCTGTTAAACGATCATTTTCAACTTCAATGTTGAACCAGAACTTCAGCAGTGGTAGCCAACCCGATGAATAAACTCCCAGAAATACACAGTAGCAACACAAGCCTTAAAGTGAGCACTAAACGCAATATCCAACTGACACAAACTGACATCGATCGCTATATTACACTAAAATAGAAAAGTCAGTCCAAAAGCGGAAAAACTGCTGATAAGTAAGAAATCGAACGTCAAAAAATTCAAACTATCGCTAAACAACCGATTTGAAACGTTCATCGAAAAGGATGCGGCAGAGAGCCAAATTGTAAATGCAAATACTCAAGAACAGGCAAATCGCAATTACAAGCCACCTCCAATCTACTTACGCGAAATTGATACGCACAAGGTGGTGCATGAACTCAAATCAAGCGTGCTAACAAATGGAAAAACATTTCACGTAACAAATTTACTTCGAGGCAAAATACACGAAGTAAAAATTCAAACATATGAGGTCAACGACTATAGAGAGGTCAATAATTATTACGATGCTCACAACAGAAATTATTATACATACCGATTGAAGTCTTCAAAGAGTCTTACAGTCGTTATTAAAGGCATCGATGTCCATGTTGAAACAACTGAAATCCAGGCTGCCCTTGTTGAAGATGGTCTTAAAATGTCATATTTTTAATTGTTGTTTTGAAACCGGTATTGTTCTTGAAATTTTGAAGTCAGCAATTGTACTACCTCTTCATAAAAATGGTTTCAGATGCGATTTAAATAATTACCGGCCGATCGCACTACAACCAGTTTTGTTAAAAATAATGGAAAAAATTATTAAATTTAGAATGGTGGTATTTTTAGAGAAGCATGGTATTATAAGTTGTTATCAACACAGTTTTCGCAATGGGTTTTCCACTGAGTCTGCTTTAATTGAATTTTTAAATGGCGTGCATGCATCGCTAAATAATTCCGACTCTTGCGCTGGGCTTTTTGTAGACATAAAAAAAGCCTTTGACATGGTTGATCATAATCTTCTATTACATAAGCTTTCTAAAATCGGTTTCAGAGGAAACATTATTAATTAGTTTAAATCATATCTTGCAAATCGTAATCATGTTGTTAAGGTGAATGGTACTATGAGCTGTCCTTATGTTTTAAACATTGGTGTTCCTCAAGGTTCCGTCTTGGGACCCCTTTTATTTTTGATTTACATAAACTCAATGTTTAGTACAAATTTGGCAGGCACGATTGTTGCCTTTGCAGACGATATGAGCTTATGTTATCGTGGGTCCTCACAAACTGATGTTCACCGTAAAATTGCAGCGGACCTTTTAGTTTTAAGGAAATGGTTTGACCAGCATTTCTTCATTTTAAGTGACAAAACTAAGATTATGCATTTTAGTTTGTATGGCAGTATTTTACATTCACTGTTAACGTATCATTCCAGTTTTTGTAATGCCGTTAATTGCTCCAGCTTCTGCATTTCCATTGAAGCTGTTGAGAGTTTCAAGTATCTTGGAATTATTGTTGATTGTAACCTGAGTTGGAAGCATCATGTCGATAAATTAAAAAAGTCTCTCAGCAATGCATTACGAACCTTATATCTATTAAGACCTGTAGCTCCTAAATCGGTATTGCTAAAATTCTACTATGCCTGCATTAACTCTAGGCTCGACTATGCTTTATCGTGTTGGGGTGGTTGCTATCATTCAACTTTAAAAATTCTCATTATTGTTCAGAAATATGCTATTCGTATCACGTGTTTTAAGTCTTCACGGGTTTCTGCATGGCCATTATTTTTGAGTTTTAAAGTTTTACCATTACAACATTTATATGTTTATAAGGTTTTACGTTTATTTTATTTGCGAAGTGGGCACTGATTATTGAGATCAAATGTGCGATACAACATTAGGAACAATGATCAGTTTTTATTTGTTGTTCCACATTTTTTTAGTGAACATTTTAGAAAATATTTCCTGGTAACTGCTCCTTCCTTATTTAACCAACTTCCACTTAGCATACGGCAACAAATGAACCGGGCCATGAACCGCTTGAAGCAACCACAACCAATGGTCAAAGTTGAACTGGATCCATCCAAAAGCATTTTGAAAAAGGGAGAAGTTCATCCAATAACTATGACGCATAACTGTTGAAGAACCAAAGAAAAGGTCCGGACCAATACAATGTTTAATCTGTCAAGAATATGGCCAGTCAAGGACATATTGCAAGTTGATATTAGTGTGCGTCGTAGGAGGGGAACTACACCAAACCAAAAGTCGTCCAAAACCAAAGAACTCTTCAATTGAAAGGAAATGCAGTAATTTCAATGGAAACCACACTGCAAACTACCGAGGTTGCTTAGTTTACATAAATATTAGTCAATTGTCTGTCACGTCCCAGGAGGCAATATAAAACTACATCAGATGCACAGAATAATATACCTCCGCATACGCCAAATGACCCTCGTTTGCCCAGTACACCAACCAGCAAACCAACATACTAAAGCGCTCTTCAAGGTGAATCCTCAAATGTTGAACCTATCCTGAATAACTGCATGCAAATGATGATGCAATTAATGACAACACTGCAAAATATGCTACAAAATCAAATCACTATGATCCAGAAACTAGAATGTCTCCGATAAATTATCTGAAGATATGCCACTGGAACGCAAACGGTATAAGCCAACACAAACTTGAATTAGATCACTTCCTAGCTAAACACGAAATTGATCTTATGTTAGTTTCTGAAACCAACTTAACCGATAAACATAATTTCAGAATTAATGGTTACGTAGTTTATGATATAAAACATCCCTTGGGCAGAAGTCGAGGAGGAACTGCTATTATTATAAAAAAGCGGATTTGCATTATGTTCTAAATGAATATAGCACTGAGGAAATTCAAGCAACCTCTGTATGTGTGGACCTCGATAAAGAAAATTTAGTCATCGCTTCAATATATTGCCCTCCAAATAATAACGTTTCGACAGACCAAACGTCTAGACTGCAGACGTTAACACAGACGGCCATCATGTTCCGGGCAACTTCAGCAGACTGGGTACTTGTCACTCGGAGAGATCCGGTCGTCTCTGGGTGTGCACACCCGGTTATTATTAAATTTATTACGGTTCCTCAAGTTTCGGTCGATCAGAATTCTGGTGTGTTTAATTTAATTTCAGTTTTTCTTAGTTTTCTTTATTTTTATTTCTGTTCCACGGTGTAGGGCAGGAATACGCAAGCCTCAACTTCCCCACGACCCAAAACCCTGAGATCTAGTCGGCAAAACCACCGTGAACCTGCGTGTTTATTTAAATCTGCGGAATGATGTTGAACCATTCCTTAACAGTATACACATTTTTGTTGGTTCAGAAAAATTAGCTGACGATGACACTCTCGTTTTAAAGCAAGTTTTTTTAAAGGAAGTTGAGGAACGATGACAAAAAGACTTAATATCGTTATTATGATTCGTACATTATGGTAGACATCTAAAAAATACCAATTTTTAAGTTACTTATCAAAAACAACAATAAAACTACTTTTAATTAATAAAGGCGAATTCAGTGTTGTGATCTTTCGTTCCTTCCTTCTTTCTGAATTTTGGTTTTGAGTTGATGAAAAATTTCACAAGAAAAAAAACGTAATTTTTAACCAATGAATTTGGCTTAAAAAATTTTCAGAAGGAAGGAAGGAACGAAAGAACGCAACACTGAATAAAGAGACTAAATACAGATCAAATTAAGAACGAAATATCGAAATTGGATAGCTCTAGCTCCTCTGATGACATGAACCGCGATTGTAAAAAAAAACCCCCTACACCAAACAAAAAAGTTTGTAGACCGTGAATTGCAACCATTTTCGGATGAGAATGATGCTCAAACTTAAAAACAACTCGCAGATCAATTGAATGGTGTCACGAGAAGCCGTTTCCATATGTTTAACAGCCATGGGAAAGATCCAAAAGCTGAGACAATTGGTTCCGCATAAACTGAATGAAAGGCAACAGGAAAATAGAAAAACCACTTGCGAAATGATACTCGCCAGAAACAAAAGAAAGTCAGTTTTCCATCGAATGGCGATAAAAAATGGATTTATTTTGAGAATCCAAAGCACAAACTTTCTTCAGTTGATTAAGGGGAACCATCGACATCGACTGCAACCTGGTGAAACCATAAATACTGAACACTATCAACAACAAATGATCAACTTGAATCGAGCTCTGCGTGAAAAACGACCAAAATATGATAAAAGGCAACACAAAGTGATTTTGCTTCAAGATAATGCACCATCACACAAAGCAAAACCGGTCATGGAAAAATTGGAAGCACTTAATTAGGAAATACTTTCACACACGGCTTATTCCAAAGACTTGGCACCGTCCAATTATCACTTATTTGCATCAATGGGGCACGGGCTTGCTGAGGAGCACTACACTTCCTACGTAAATACACGAAAATCGCTCGATAACTCGTTTCTCTCAAAAGAAGAACAGATTTTTGGCGTGACATCCACACATTGCCAGAAAAATGGGAAAAATGTATAACTAACAATGGGCCATACTCTAATAAAATACTCTTATCATACATTGAACGTGTGCTTTTTACCAAAAAATGCCAGTTTCATATTTACACACCTATAGCAAAAAAAGAAACTTTATTTTCCTTATTTCACTTTTTTGGTTATACATCAATTTTATTTTTATTATATTCTGAATGAAATTTTGCAAACTTAGGCGGCCCCCCGGCAATCTTCTTACGGACTCTCAGGGGGCCGCGGCCTACTGTTAAGAATCACTGCTCTAAATGATCCAGATGCGTTTCCTTCTAAAAAGTGTTATTAGAGAAGGAAACATAAATGAAGTTATGTCGCCACATTTTAATGTTAATATGGATTCGGTCCACCTTACCATAAATCATTATTTTACCTCAAATTTACAAGAAAATGTAATAAAATTGGTGGTCCACGGTTTAATCTCCGACAAATTTTATTTATTACATAGTGATTTTATTTATATAGCATGTACATTAAAAATACAAATATGTGATAAATCGATAAAACACTTGTTGCCAAGCTTCAAAATGCTGTGTCACTAAATATGTAAGGACATTCATGGAAAATTTAAATTAAAACATTAATCAAAACGTATCTCTCGTTATTTAAAGATCGAAAACCATTTTAGTACTACTGTTGTGTATGTCAATTTGATAAAATACCTAAACAAAAAAAAAACATTTCCCGCATCGTAAATTAGAAAAACTCGTATGTATTCACTGTGAATATACAAATTTCGGTTATTTTTAGTTTTTCCCACATAAATTTTCCGAAAATGTTTTTCTTTTCTTTAACTTATATACATAATACAATATATTTGGAGTTCGTTAATCTATGTCTTAATAAATTACATTTATTTTTATACATAAATAGTGTTAGAATTTAAATATCGTCGCGTCTCGTTGATTTAAAATCTTTAATACATACCCGTGGTAAACATGTGCGTGCGCTTTTATCATAACGACCAAAAATAGTCACGATTTTTGCATTGTAATTCGCATAACAAAATAAAATCACGTTCCGTACCAAAGCGATTAACGTCACATGAAAATTTTATCTCAGCATTAAATAAAAACAAAAAATCATTTTCACCAATATTTTTCACAAAATAGCTACTTATATTAAATTTTTCCGTTGTTGTGAAGATAAAATTTACGATTTTTAAAATTTTTATAGATTTGGATTACCGCCAACCAGAGTAGCAACATTTATTGCGGTTTACACCAGTCGCGTAAAATGTATATGTATAATGCATATCGTGACATGGTTTGCCGTGTCCGATTGATGTAATTGAGTTGAAATTTATCTACCGTACGATGTAACTATAAAAAGTTATGAACCCAATGAACTTGACTTGTCATTGTTACCGAGTTGACGTTTTATGCCGAAATGGGAGTACTTATTGCTGTAAAATCATAATTATAATTGACATGCATATGAAGATCTCACATGTGGAGTATTTCGATCGTTTAATAATTTAGATGTACGAGGGAGTGCGCGTTACACAAAATTACTAAAAATTAAAATTAGAAAAAATTTTTAGTCGATTAAAATGACATTGACAAATATTTTGTAATTAGAATATAAGGTTTAGCAATTTTCTAAACCTTATTCCATCTTTAAAGAGATCAAGTTAACCAAATTCGTTTTGTTGGCGGATAAACCAGTTAAAAGTCAATTAGAATCAAAATCTAATCTGTAACAGTTTCTTTGATTATTTTGACATTTTAATGAATGAAAATGAGTATTCATGTTACGAGTATCACTTAGGTATACATATTTACGGGATTTCTGCGTAGGTTGGTGTTTACTTGAAATTTGAGATTAATATCAATTTACGTATATTTGAGATGTACGCAATGTAGGAAGAAAATCGTTTTGAATTGGTTTTGCATGACAAAAGAAAGTTTTGTTTGAATCATATTTTTCTAATTGGATTTGACCAATTATTTAAATGTCATATGTGATGAAATTATACTGTTTTTATCACTGATAAGGTTGATCCAAATTGCAGTATAACTGACAGAATGTTTTATATTTACATTATGATTCCTAAGAATATTAAACAGTTTTAAAAGATTGGCGTTTATGAAGCTATCCTCTTCAGACATTTCTAGAATGAATTTCGTTACCGTTCGTGCAATACACGGAATAAAGGAGTACTCAGTGCACAGTAAAGTCTCAGTACTGTGGCCCAATGTTCAATCCAATGGCATCTACTAAATTTATTTGGGGCGTATGCATTCGCCAGAAGCACGCATATTAGATGGCCTAAAACATCTATCAAGCATAACATTTTGCCATTTCGCTACGAGGAAAACTTGAAGAAAATCTCGATTTTATTCCCAAACTACAGGTTTTGGGCAACAGAAAATTTAAGATCAATTCATCAGCGACAATTACATCCATTAAAGCGTATTGTTTGGTGTGGAATATCGGCTGAAAAGACCTTTGGCCCATATTTATTCGAAATGAAGACGGCGTGAAGGTTACCGTCAATGGTGCTCAATATCGGATGATTTTGGAAATTGTTTTAATGCTAGCTGTACAAACTCATCCTAGCTGTGATTTCAAGAAGATGAAGCTATACCCCTACTGCAAAAGACACATTGGCTTTGTTACGAGACATTTTAGAAGGACAAACAGTTTCGAAAAGAAGCAATTTCAATTGGGCGTTGCGTTCACCAGATTTAACCACTCCAGACTGCTTTCTTTGTGCTTATTTAAAAGAAAGAGTGTATGTCAATAAACCAGCGACAAAACCAGCACTAAAAAACATCATTCAAAAGGGAATCCTGGCCATAACTGTAAACTATTTTAATTCATTTGCTAAATGAATAATTCAAGTTGACACCCAAAATAAATCTAGTGCAAAGGGTTAAGCCAAAAAATTTACATACATTTACAAATTTACATTACAGTATATTAATTTAAAACAAATTTAGTCAAACAATAAATAAAAAGTTTTTAAACATTCACACTAGAACGGTTGTTTGTGCCACCCTGTAGAACCTGCTATACAATCAAACTGTTATAAAACTAATTCAAATTCTACTACTTAGATCTAGATGTCACTAATCTCATGAAAAAGGACACTAATTTTCTAAACTTTAAATGAGCAGTTTTCGTTGAATAAATGTCTCGCCCATGTCGAATAATTGCCCATCAAACCAATAGGCGAGATAGTAACATTATACCCATACCATAATATTTAAAATATTATTAAAAGATTTATGAAGAAAAGCCTACAACTATGGTTTTAGATATTTATGCTGTGTGCCTCATATTGATTTGTTTGTCTAAATTTCCAACTAACTAAATTGATGGTTAGTTCATACCATTTGTTCAAAGATGGCACAAAACAAACCGCATCTGATTTTTAATTAAAATCTGCTGTATAATCTTAAATTTAACATTCTACGAAACAATTTTAATCGGTAATTGATAAATCAGAACTAAGTTTACAGTTTAGAATTAAATATCGGGTAGATTTTGGTTTATAAATATTAGAGACATCTAACAATATCTGAGTGAACTAACGATCAATTTAGTTAGTCGGAAATTTAGTCAAAAAAATCGTCGTCAGGCACACAGCATTAGAAACACATACACACTAAAAACACCCAGTCGTAACTTTGGTATGAATACAGCCGGGAATCGAACCCGAGGCCATTGCTTTACTTACCCTGCTAACGAAAGCAATACACATTGCCACACCTTAGCCTGTTTGTCACAATCAGGATCCAAACTAACGCCTCGTACGTTGTTAAATCGTGTAACGCAAACCAATACAGCTCTTCATTCGTTCTCACTTTCCAACGCCATCCAACCTAATAGCTACTCTCCATGGTCCACTCAATATCAACCCCATCCTTGAAGACAATCCATTCCAACACAGATGACACACCACACGACTCTTCCATTCTCGGCATCACCTGCTGACCTGCATCCCATCATCCATACTGTCGTCCTTGCAAACAGCCAACACCCCATTGCCAACGCCGATTTTAACCAGCATTATTTCTCGATGTTCTCTCTTGCCGTCGTTGACTCAGTCCAATTTTAGATACATAGGGTATAGTCTGATCATTTTAGTATCACTGTTGCACCTCATAATTTCTTGCCGTTTGTGCAACTCTTCCAGAAGCCGTGCTCGCCCTTACTGTCCACCAGTTCCTGTAACTATTTTGGGAGATTGATCCACATCCAATCTCCCTGTCATCCATGGGCCGTTGCAAAACACATACGGCCCATGCTGGACAGCTTTCCTTTGAATTACAAGTCAATGCTTCCGAAGACCCTTGCTGCCAAAACAGTCATAATTGGTGGGCCATCTGCGATTTCAACTCACCTTAACCTCCTCCAGATACATTTCAATATTCAAGGCCGCTCCAATAGCCCTGTATAGCGCAGGTCAGCATTCGATTAAGTTATGTGATCTATCCTGTCTAGCGTATCGTGTTTGGGAGTTAAAATTTTCGATGACTTTCACGCATAAATCTAGCGGAATTTGCTGCAGATGGCGTTTGTTATGGCGTTCGTTATGATAAATTGTTTGCAATTTATTCGTATAGACCCGCTCCGAGCCTCAAAGGAAGAAGTCTAAAGGCGTTAAATCGCATGGTCTTAGTGGCCAGTTCACGTCACCGCCGCACCATCCCCCCAAATCTCTCGTGCAAAATGTAAACCATAGCATCCGCTGTGTGGCACATAGTGCCGTCCTTTTACAACCACATGTCGTTGGTATCGGTAGATCTTGCGTTTCGGTGACGTACGAGTGTTGGCTGATTATATATCGAAACGGTTGACTCGAATTTAGCCAGTACTATTAATATAGCTTAAAAAATCTCGCATATTACAGCTGTCGAGATCAGAGAGGCTGTCCATAGTGTATTTGCCCAGGTGCAGTTTTGCCCTGCCAGTTGGACTAGCGATCCACCTAACATTTGCCAAGGCCAGGTTCCCTATGGCTTGCTGCTTTCAGCACAGACATAGACCTACCTACACATTATCTCCCTGGTTCCAGATGGAGAGTCGTACCGAACCTTTCCCGTAACTGCATATTGAAATGTTCACTCATCTCGTTAACAGATGTGTGACAATCCAACGTCACCCTCAACGCCAGGGAAACTGAATCCGTAACTGTTCTTAGACTACTTCAAATGGTACTACTTAAAATTAGATGTCATTAATCTCCCTTCCCATCAAATTGAATACTTGCACTTCAACTGAAACCAGTATGAATTTAGAGGGAGTTAAACTGCGTTTGAAATTGCAAATTGTAACTTTATACTGGTTTTTGCTATTCACCGCTAGAGGTAACACTATCGCTAAGAAGATTTTTTTTTCTGCTTATATTTTTAAAAATCGTGCAACGCTGGGGTATTTCAGCTAGTTATTCAATATAATTCAAAGTTAAAACAATCAAAGAGGCGCGTAGCAGAGAGAAATAATGCAACAACACTTTACCAATAACGTGGGGCAACCATTGCTCGGATTTGTGCAAATTTGGATGACCCGATTAGGACAGCTCACAGTATAAATGCTGTATAAATGCGTTAACCAGCAGCAGCTTGAACCTTCGAACAGCCCTAGGATACATAGAATCAATAATTCTTTAATGCGAAGTTAAATTGTTTATGTAACTCTCAAATAAGGTGGCCAAATCCCTCAATGGGAGGGAGAGCGGTAGCGCCATGTTGCGCCGATGTTGGCTACGGAAGAAATTTTTATGGCGGTACAATGGTAAACCTCACTGATCTTGCTTGGTTCGAATTATATTTTATGTGGTATAACAGTGGCTACTGGCGGAACTATTCAATGTAGGATTCCCAACTTTTCATTCGTCACATCAAATATAATTATTATAATTTATAAATTGGTGATAAAAGAATGAAATGTGAATGAAATTATCTATGAAGTCAGTACAAGTCAGTACATCAAAATCTCAAAAATTACGCGTTATTTCCATATAAAAAATTTAACATATTAGGCGGAATTCCCGGTTTGTAAAAACTTTACAGTAGATGAAGTGCGTTCCACACGTGACTTTGATCGATTCATGTCGTATAAAAACACAAATTACATTTAGATGAAAAACCCTTACATCTCCGTTTGCCAAAACTGAAAGATGGGTCAAGTAACACTTTTGGCTACAGTGGACATGAACTTTGGGTTTCCGCAAATGTTTAATCAACGCCGCCTAAATTGTGCAATACACTTCTTCCTGCTTTGCACACTAAAATTTATTGTCTGGATTTACTTTATTACTTGGGATTTTGAATCAGAATACGTTTCTGTAATTCGATAATACAAACAACTTTCAAACAACAAACCAACACTATTTACATTTGATGAAAATCGTCAACACCTAAGTTTAAAAAATCGGCGTAATTCGGTCCTATTATACGATTTTGAAATTCTGTTCTACCCAAAAAAACGGTTGGGAACCCTAATTCAATGTAGTATTGGTGGTACTCTGGCCGCTTTTTGAAATATTCAGTGTGGTATATCGGTGGTATCCTGGCTAATGGGAGTGATTGCCGTAGTGGCAGGCTGGTAGTTTTCTAAAATTCGTAGCACAACAAATATTTTTTATAAAACATAAATAAATCGTCTTTTATTGGTTTAAAAACCTTTCCATTATCGTTCCTGGGAATTTCAGATTCTCATAATCATTGTAAATTAGACATTTAAAATTACATTTAAAACTATAATCATTAAAAATTCAACTGGCAACTCGATAGGCAGATTTTATAATTGTATCATATCTATCTCTAGGTTCTACAACAAAAACAATCTGCAAAGAGCAAGTAACTATTTCGTATACTGTTTAACACGCTTGGAATTATCTGCCCTCTACATCGATACAACAAAATTGATTACCGATTGTATTTTGTTGAAATTTTCCGGCTTACTAAATGTATAGTTAAAAAAAATTCTGACATTAGTTCTGAATTGCAACCTTAGTTTAGATTTATCAATCGCTGATTAGAAATATTTTGGAACTTGATAAATTTTAATTTATTTAGCAAATTTTATTTAAACATCTAACCAAGCTTATTGGTGCCATCTATGAAAGAAAGCAGTGAACTAGCCATCAAATTAGCCAGAAATTTAGATAAAGTTGGAGTGAGGCACACATTGTACTTTTGTACACATTGACTTTTTGTATTATATGTACAATTTTACTAAGCATTCTTACTTTTAGTAAACAACAAATAGCTTGTTGTAATTAGCACTAGGAACTATTCGGACAGCAATCATTTTAAATTCTAGTTTTGCAAGCGATGCAAACGGGGTCAGGAATGCTTGTACATATAATTGTAAAATACACAATATTTGCCCATTTGCATTTATTTTTACATTTCGTTACAGTTTTTACTATGTTTACGTAAATGAATTGCATTAACCTGCTTACCCGAGAAATAATCAAATAATTTAGTAAAAATTATTTTTTAATAACTCTGTATAAAATTAGACGAAAATATATTAAAAGTCGATGGTGCATGCAGTTGAGCAACCCAATTTTGGTAATTTAAATGTTACTCTAATTACAAATAGCTATTAACATTTAAATATATATAATTACGTGTTAAGTATTGTAAACAACGCTGTGTGTTTATATATCATCTAGGCATACAATTTTATTTACACAGTACAATAGACCAAACAGTTCACATTTTGAGGAATCTGCGATTTTTCACAAAAATTGTAATAAAAATTTGGCACGGTTTATTCAAACGAAATTAGGTCATTCTCGCATATAAACTACTTGAATAAACAATTTATCACGTAAAATGGTTCCGAAACGTGTTTGCTGATTAGTTCTAAAACTCCTATATGCAAATAAATATAGAAAATAACAACAAAATCTAATTTTAATTTTTATTTTACTTTTCTGCAAACAGGTTGTGTTTAGATTTTAGAAATTAAAATAAAAATCTCCCTTTTAATGTAAATTTGATTAATTTCTAAACAAATTTTAAATTTTGTTTAGATTTTATAGATTATAAACTTATTTTTTTTTTTTTTTAATTTACCAAAAGAATTTGGTTGTTGAAATAGATGAAAACTAATTTTTGTTTTGGACTTAGATAAATGCAAACGTCGTGTGCATACATCATTTTTCAGTACTTGCTAATTTTTCAAAAGAAAACAAAAAAAATTAATTTTTCGAACTAATTGGATTTTAAATTCCAATTTTCTCTAGCTTTTGATACCGGTTGATGATTAAAATGCGGATTTCTTATTTGCATAATATCGATTGGTTTTCTATTTTCTATCGTTCTGTTGGTGCTATGCGATTTGTATTTATATTTATAATTCTAACATATTCAGTTGATTGATTTAATTTTTTTTTTTTTTTTGAAAAACCAAACGAAAATGATTTATTTATATTTTTACCCATCAACGGCCGTCTATAAATGAAAGTAAATTTTTTAATTGCCTCGGGCAAGCTACATATATGTTTAGCTTAAAGTTTAAAATTTTTGTGAAATAAACACAATACCAAAATATACAACCTCGCGAAAATGAACAAATGTAGTTCGTAAGTTAAATCTATTTCAGCAGGATTTAGTTTCACCAGTAAAATTTTACGGTAAAATATAACCAAAATTAGTGAAATCTTTTCATTAAAAACCAAAATAATTTCTTGATTGGATAGCTTCAGTAGTGGCTCCAGAGGACGATCGTTAAAAATTTATAGATGGAGTTATGATCTATAAATTTTGAACGATCGTCCTCTGGAGCCACTATTGAAGCTATTCAATTAAGAAACTATTTTGGTGCTCCTCCTGTCACCTCATGTCGGACTGCAAAACTCGTGGGCCAACCCATCCAGTATATGCTGGCATGGAGCTATGCAATAAGCAGATGGTGAACTGCGAAAGAGTTGGGAGTATTTCGGTCCCAGAACAGATTACAAAGATTAAATAATAAAGAGAAAAAGTCATCGTTGACAGAACCCAGACATCGGAATTACAGATACACATTGTGCTAACATGAAAACTCAATGAAATGTGCTGACAAGAAATGTGAAATCAATACTATTTTTTTGTAGAAGCTTGGTAAATTGAAAATGCATGTTATTTATTTATTTTTAATTATTATTTAATAGTATTTGAAACCAAGAAACTAAACGTGCTTTTCATAAAAATATTCTCCTTTTGCTTTCAGCACAGCTGTCACTAATATTGACATTCTTTCAACAAGTTTCGATGTTGTATCGGTCGAATTATTTTTCCAAGCGATCTGTAATTGCTCCTGTCGGTACAGTTCGTCCCATAGTACCTCTATTTTATTGAGGACTTGTGACTGCGGTGACCAAACCATGTTAATACATTTATCCTGGGTCTCCTTTTCCTCTATTAATTGCTTACACGAACGGGAAGTGTGCTTAAGGTCATTGTCTTGATGTAGGTAGGATGAACCCTTCTCCTGTTAATTCCATCGACTTGGTAAATGTCTCTCACTCCATCATGAGCGGAGGATCCCCAGACAAGCATAGAACCACCCCCGTGCTTGATTGTTGGATGTAGCATTTCTTCGTTTGCAGAACGTCGCACATAAGCTTTTCGTTTAGTGCCAAAAAGTTCAAATTTGGACCCATCGGTCCAACGATCATTTTTGAATTGTTCAATTATCCAATCTCTAGCCCACTGCAAACGCTGCCTCTTATTTTGTGGCCGAAGAAATGATTTTTTCTTAGCTACTCGACCATATAGACCAGACTCTGACAGCCGTCTCTTAATGGTTGTTTCGCTGACAAGAAACAGACGGTCCTTGTTTATTTCCACACAAATTTTTGGTGCAGTTTTTCTTCGGTTTCACTTGGTGGGGATGGTGATACGCAAGTCTTTTTCCTCTAGGCCGTCCACTTCGTTTTTTAGAGTCATCGCTTGTAGTATTTCTATACTGCTCAGTAATTCTGTGAACTGCTGTCTTTGAAACACGAAGCTTTTTGTATTTTACACAAAAAATCATTTTTTGTGCATTAAAAAATCGTAAACGATTCCAGTCCATAAGTAGAGTATCAGTAAAGAATTGACGTACAGATATACATCACCTAATTTTAAGTTTTAAAGTCAATTTTGGAATATGCTTGTTGAAAAGTCATTAAACGACATTTTTTGCAGTGGTCTTAAACTTTTGAACGGGAGTGTACATGTAAGTTAATTAATGTCAAAAATGTCAAACTAATATATATTTGAAATCACTAGATTTCGAGAATTCTCAGGTTAGAAAAAAATTGTAATTCCGCTTTTGCGCGGGTTTTCCAATTTCTTGGGAATTTGTAATCTTCTTTTCCCGTCTTCATTTAACAAATTCATTTTCTAATAATCTAAATAATTTTTTATTAATCTTTTGAAAATTTGATCCTGAAAAAATATCAATCTCATATTCCAGCTAAACATTAAAACAAATCGTTCAAGAATGTATCCAATTAAAAAAAGATTTTCATGCTGCACATAAAACGAATATACTAAATCCTTATATTTCTTCGCTAGATTTCGTATTGTGCTGCATCTTAAATTTTAATTATTTCAAAATAATTAAAATTTAAATCGCAATCGGTGTTAACATTAATGCAAGTGAATTAAATTAAATTAGTACGAGTACATTATAAAGTTAGGTAACCTTTCGGAAGATCATTGACTTACTCAATCTACGCTATACTGTACTCGTATGTAAGTTATGTTACTGCGTTATAAAGGATGCGAGAATATTTAAATTACGTTTTCACGATAATCATGTGATTTAAGAATAATTATCCCAAAACAACGTGAAAAACAAATTACGTTGATTGTATTCGGCGCGGAAAATTTAAATTTCCATATTTTTGTTGCTTTTCGTTTGTAATGCAATAACTCATTGTCATAATTATCCAGAAAAGCAACAAATACAGAACACAATTATATACTGTACGTAGGAAGCAGGGGAAACGTGAATAGGAAAACAAATGAAAATTCTTTCTGTTTTTTATGCTTATGTTATCTATCATATTTCCGGTGAAACATGATAAATTAAAATAAGGGAATGTATTTCCTTTACTCGTATTGCTGCCTTGTTGTATGGTATATGGATAATTGTGCAGAATGAGATTTAATTTTTTTTCAAAGGATAAAGAATTATTTCAAAGCTTTGATTCTTTGAAGAAGAGCTGTATATGTAATCTTAAACGTGTCTATAATGATTAAATAAATAAATGATCGTGTGTTACCATATTGTAATTTGGATGCGATTTATATAAGGGTAATTGGTATGTAGGACTTCCTACTAAATATAACTTACCTAATATAGTTCCTGCTAATATTAATACTAACTCCAGCAACTCTCAACACAGTTCTTGAAGCAATGCTAATCCGCCATGTATCCTTAGAGCAGTCCCAAAACCGAAATTTATATTTGTATCCAGATTGTGTAACACCACAACTAACGCCGATGTTATATCACATGTTAATTCTATATTGAATCGGCATAACATCCAGGGACAAAGTATCAAATGTAAAAATATATCCCGGTTCAATGGACAAGTTGCTTCGTTTAAATTAATGATCCTTGAAGCTGAATTTGATACGTTGCTCTCCCCTGAATCATGTCCCGAAACAACTTATCTTAAAGAATTTGTCGACTTCCGAAATAATAATAATAACATAGCAGAGCCAAAAAACTTAAACGCTTGTCCCTCTACTACCAGAATGTAAGGGGACTTAAAACTAAATCTCACGCCGTTTTTTCAGCAGTTCAAAGACTTCCATTTGTTATTTTTGCACTCACAGAGACTAACTTGAACAGTGATTTCAACAGTAACGAGTTTTTTCCTCGGATTTAACGTCTTCCGCAAAGATGGTTTTTACTGCCCTGACACAAATTTAACAGGCAGAGGGGTTCTTATTGCAGTGCACATCAATTTTGATAGTACAATTGTTACCATTCCCAACACTGCTAATATCGAGTTAATATGCGTCAAAATAAAGAATAATAAAAGTAATGTTTTTATTTTATGTTGCTATATTCGCCCACTTAGCCAGGTCGTAAGCTATCAGCTTCTTACTAACGCTGTTGACTTCATCTTTGACCTGATGGATACTCAAGATGACATCTTTGTCGTGGGTGATTTTAATCTCCCCGGTCTGAAATGGGACTATTCAGACGATAACAGTCATTATGTTGCGTCGAATGTACTAACCACCAAAGAAGCTTTATTTACTGATAATATGTTGAACTCTGGATTATTTCAGATCAGCAACGTTAAGAACAGTTTGAACAGACAGCTCGATTTGGTATTTTCATCTGGTACCAACAATAGCGTCGAATCGGAAACCAATCTCATCCTTTGTGCCATATATGTATACCATCCTCCCATTTTAATTACATTTTGTCTGGAGCAAGGCAGTTTTAATGTCGAAACTCCGCCATGTTTTAATTTTCGTAAGGCCGACTTTGTGAAACTTAATGATTTATTGTCAAATATCAACTTTGACACCATTTTGAATGATAATAATGACATAGAAACACAAACTGTAAATTTTTATTCTGTAGTTTTTGATTGTTTTGAACAATCCATTCCGTATACTCGCAAAAAAACTGTATCGCCATCACCTCCTTGGTATAATAGCGAATTACGAGCATTACGCAACCGCAGAAACAAACTTTGGTAAAGATTTCTAAGAACTAAATCGGACTCTGATCACTCTAACTATTTGATTAGTTATAGTGATTTCAGTAGTTTATCGGACGAACTTTATGGGAATTACATCAGACTCATGCAATCCAATCTTATCGCTGATCCTAGGAGTTTCTGGCGGTTTGTTAATTTGAAGAAAAAATCCGACGGATACCCTCCCACTCTGAAGTATAAAGATCATTCCTCTAATGATCCTAAAATCATAACAAATCATTTTGCTAACTTTTTCAGTCTGGCTTTTGCAAATAGTGATTTTGAACCCGATGAAGATTACTTTATACACATGACAAACTGTGTTCAAACAACACTAACTTCCATTCAAATCGATTACGAATCCGTGGTACAAAAGATTTCCAAACTTAAAGATGATTTTTCACCTGGCCCTGACGGTCTACCATTCATCGTCCTAAAAAACTGCAGTGATATTCTTGCTCAGATGCTGACGGCACTTTTCCAAAAGTCGCTTTCACTTGGAATTTTCCCATCTATTTGGAAAAGTTTCTTTATAGTTCCGATCCATAAGAACGGCTCCAAATCAGACATTTGTAATTACAGGCCGATTGCAAAGTTATCTTGTATTCCCAAGCTGTTTGAAAGTATTATATATGATTCATTGTACTTTTATTGTAAACCGTTGTTTTCCGACAATCAGCATGGTTTTCTCAAAGCTCGCTCCACGACCACAAACCTTGTGGAATTCATTTCACAAACATTAAATATGATTGAAGCAGGGAATGAGGTCGATGTTATCTTGACCGATTTCAGCAAGGCGTTTGACAGGATTTCCCATAAAGTTATTTTGTTTAAAGCTCAGGGCTCTTGGCTTTCCCCACAATTTCTCCGTTGGGTGGGCTCTTATCTTAAAGACCGTATTTATCAAGTTCTGTTTAGGACATCAGTATCAGCTCATTTCTCAGCAACATCTGGAATGCCCCAAGGCAGCCATCTGGGACCGATTTTTTTCATTTAGTCTATTAACGACGTTGCATGTTTAATTAAAAATTCAACTATATCTATATACGCCGATGACATGAAGATTTACAAACGGATTTCAAACACCACCGATAGGATCCTATTACAATCCGAGCTCAATACATTTTCCGTATGGTGTGTAAAGAACAACCTTGAGCTGAACGTGGGTAAATGCCAGACAGTCACCTACTCTCGGAAGCGAGCACAGTCCACTTCTCGTGACTATTATATTAACAACGATGCCATTACCAGAGCTAGTTCTGTTCGTGATCTGGGGGTCGTTTGTGACAGCGAATTGAACTTCAGAAATCACGTCGATCGCATTGTCAATCAAGGTAACGCTGCGCTCGGTTTCATTAAGCGTTGGTCGAAAGAATTCGACGATCCTTATGTTACGAAGGCTCTCTATTTAACATTCGTTCGTCCCCTGCTCGAGTATGCTTGCCAGGTGTGGTCGCCTTATCATGTGGTTCACATAAAAAGGATTGAAGCAGTTCAGCGTAGATTTCTTCGCTTTGCTTTACGCGGGCTACCGTGGGTGGACATGTTTCACCTGCCTCCATACCTAGATCGCCTCAAACTAATTGATTTACAACCACTTTGTAGGCGCAGGGTTGTTGCAGACGTGGTTTTTATTCATCAATTGCTAACCGGCAGTACCGACTCTCCTTTCCTCTTAGGAAAAATCAATCTAAATTTTAATTCACGAGCCTTGAGATCGGTACCTATGTTTCGAATCGACCATCATAGGACTGACTATGGTAAAAATGAACCTGTATCTAGGATGCTTCACGAGGCTAATCAATACTCCCACTTCGTTGATTTTAATATGACGAAACGCACTTTAAAACAACTTTTTTATTTAACTTGACTGGTTTGGCCTTTAATATTTTATAACTTTTATAACATTTTGTTTTGGTACATTTTATTTTGTTTTATTGTATAATCAGTTGATTGCTATATTTTTCAATTTTAATCTGCTTGTACTAAGCAGACTCAACCTCTGTTCTCCTTCCGTCCGCGACGGGTATCGTTTTGCTTAGCTGTTCACCTAGTTTGCCTCTTAATAATCAGATTTGATTTTTATTCTAATACAAATTTTCCCGCTTGCTAATTTTCTTTAATTTCACAGGTTAAGCAGTTCGATATCCATGTTTATAATCACTGGAATTATACTCAAAAAAATAATATTAATACAGATGGAGACTCCCCGCGCGCGGTTGGGAGGGGTAATAGGTCGTTGGGAATTATTATTATTATTATTATTATTATTATTATTATTAACTTAAGCAGAATTGGTTTAGTTCTTATAGAATAAGTTAGTGTTGGTTATTGGTTTTAAACCACTCCAGGGATGCATTGTTTTCTTTACACTGAATATAAAATTACTGACGAGTAACTTATTCACCAAAATGTGTTCTTAAAAAATTAAAAATAGAGAAAATACTCAAAATTCTAATATTAGTATATTCATCGGGTGTATCCAGCCCATAAAGGCTTCACACATCTTATGAGATGTAGAAGTTCTCAATGTTTAGTGAGGCAAAATTTTTGGACTACTTCTGAGTAGATGTTTTAGATATTGTTAAAATTAATTATCTTAAACATAAACACAAAACAACATCTACATATTTCATTCAGCCCATGTACAATTCTACAAGTGAGGTAATTCTACAGTGCATATATTGCAAATGTAAACCTATACAAAGGCTGGATATGCCTTTTGAATCCACTTTGTAAAAATAACTGAGCATTCCACATGTCATTTTGCCCACCGTCACAATATATCATGGTAGCCGCAAGGATATTACGATCACACTAGGTACCCGGTTAAAGTTTGTATACTAACGAAAATATACGTTGTCATTTGCTGCAAATGGCTTAGGCCAATTAATATTATATAGATATTAGGTATACCTTTTACTGCAGTGCTGAACCAAATCTTGGTCTCAACTCCGATAATTGCGTCCTTGGTTCAAATTTCAGCATACAGCTAGTTAGGTGTATCAGAATTCACAACATTTGGAGTGGTTACGAGAGCTAACCAACATTCGAAGCTTTCTATAATTCGATCTGTCACATTAATTTTTAGCCACCAACACAGTGATCTGGCCAATATCTTTAATGGTACTGTACCCGGATGATTATCGTGCAATATATTGAGAACATATCTACGCAAAGCCAACAGAATGGTAGCTCGGCTTCCCCAAACGACACAACCGGCATCATGTGTCAATTCATGATTACATAGTTACAAATACGTAAAAAACACTAAATGAACTCGCATCATATGAAAGGTACAGCTCCTTCATTGGATCGTAATGGCACAGCAGATTATTTGTACTCAGCTTGGTTCAGCACGCATCAAATGCATCAAAATTGTCGAGACAATTGTTAAGTCCTTCTGCGTTAAATTGTAGAGTGAGGTCAACTCAGAAGCCGTCTTTGACATACACTTCCGATCAAAATTCAGCAACCCCAAGAAAGCTTTCAGCTACTGTTATTCGACGAAATCGGGCCATTTCGAACGGCAACAATTTTACGTGGCCAAGGTATTCAACCTTTCATTTGAAGAATAAATCTTTTTTTTTTTTGTTACGTGTGAAGTTAGATCCACGCCAGCTACCAGTATGTTGTACAAATCACACCATCTTTAGCAACTCCCACAGTATTTCATCCATTAGGAAACCCTTATGTTAATGGTTTCAAATTAGATAAGTAAATACCACCGCAACATGATAAACCATACTGGGGATGGATGGGAATCAAAAAGAGTGAAATAGAGACTTCTTAAAAATTAAAAGCAGCAAACGTTGCGTATAAAATGTTCTTAATGTATTCCGAAGCTTTACTTATAACATATATTAAATAACTTATATATACGACGTTCGTGTTCTTTTTTTCTCTTAGCTTATCGCCGTAATTAGATTTTTTGTCACGTTGTCGCTTTTGTCGTTTTTTCGAACTTCGAAAAAATATTCGAAGTAAAATCAAATTGTCAAAAAGTTACATTTTTAAATTGTTGTAGTTGTTTGTTTTTTTTTAGAAACGTTATGCATATGATGAATACCACATTACTAACATGTTTTGTTGATCGAAACATGTAATTACATAGTGGAAAGCTGCAAAGATTTATCTTAATTTGGCTTAACATTCTGATGCAATAGTGGCATTAATTGTGGAGAGAGTGGTTAATTCGAGTCATAAATAAAATAATGTTGGTTAAAAAAGTGTTTTAATTATCATTTATTCATGAAATTACATAATGGTGTTCCTTATCATGTAAGAATCGTCGAGGTTAATCTCATCACTTATGTAATTTGGATCAAAATCTTTCAAATCTACTGCGTTTAACGACAACGTACTGGCTATTGGATTTTTAACACGAAACTTGATTTTTTTGCAATCGTAGAGTTGTTACCAGCTATAGGGATGGTTTACAGATGTATCTCATCCGCAGATTTAATTTAGTTACAAATATTCAACTGGCAGTCATCGGCATCAACTTTTATTAGCACATTCCTGTTCATCTTATATTGATGCCATTTCAGCTAAGTAATCCAAATTTAAAAGTTCGGTGGTTGACTTTTGTACATCTTTACTCAAGGTTCCTTTCGTTTTAATATTTCTTAAGATTTTTTCGCTAATCTGCAGTTTGGATTTCAGGTCTAAACGAGTATTTTTTAATTTTTGGAATGTCTCAACTTGAAAACGTTTCAACTTTCTTAATAAACGTAACGAAATTTGTTCAAAAATATTTACGTATTGTTCTAGGATTTTTATATAATTCGAGCGGCCAGCTGATTGGGTACTTTCCATATTCACTGAACAGGACAGTTTATCATTAGATGCAATAGTGTCAGCGCTACAGCTGAACAATTTAACGGGAGAATAAGCATCCTTTTCTTTGGCTAACTTTTCAAGATTTTTCTCTAATTGATCCTGGACGGACTTCAACAAGCTATTACCTGTGAGTAGCTTAAGCTTATCATCTATATTAAGCGGCGTTTCAGGATCCTCTCCTTCGGAAACATTAAACATCAATTTTTCATAGAGAATTTTGTTGTCGTAGGACGTAGATGATTGAATTCGGTAACTTTTCCAACTTTCCCCCGACTGCAATAGAATATTAAGAACAATAATTAATACTTAATAAATGTATCAGTAAAATTGACGATATACTCACATTGCATTCGTCTGTATCACCATTTATTATTTATGTATTCTAGCATCTTTCTAGCATTTTCACAGACTATCAGACCACTAAAATTTAATTGAGAACGTTTTCGACATGACAATGACAGTACTTATTTACTTTTTTTTTTACCTACACACAGTTTTTTGCCCTAGCTGTGTTGATTTTCGAATTTTTTTCGAACTTATACTAAAACACCTAACTTCACTCTTAGCTTATAGAAAAATATTTTGGAACACGATTTTACAAGGCAGTGTCCTATATTGATACTATTTAATATTTGCTTATAACTTATCCAGAAAAATCCAGAAATATTGGAATTCATCAGTTTGGATTTGCAGCTCAACATCAGTCATGAATACAAAATGAATACTTTTTTCTTTTATCAATTGAATTACAGTAGACCAAAAATAATAGAGGACCTAAATTGGAGCCTTTATGAACACCAACAACAACTTGTTGGGAAATTGTTACAGTAGAATTGCTTATATAAACACTTTGAGTAGTTTATGATTTACCGTTTCATTACGTTTCATTACGGCTTTATGGAATCAATAAAGAGGTTATAATGCAGTGGACTATGAACTCAATAAGAAATTTTTCAGCTTTTCTTAATGTATTAAGTAACACAATTGGACGATAGTTGTTGAAATCGGAGGGACAATCTTTTTAATATTTACTATTTGACGCCATTTTGAATAAATTACTTGTCCATTATGTATGTAATTTCAGGCTCGACACTTTTTCATTTTATTTGTACGGATTGATGGCTTTAGTTTTGAGCCATCAGTAGGCTACGCTCAATATAACCGTTATATCTAACCGTTATAGAGATATAAGGGTAAATTATCATTTAAAAAGCCTGTTTAAAGATACTATATAAATTTTTATCGCTAAGTTGGCACAACACTTATGATGAATCGACTATATCAAAAACACGTTCATGTGAGTGGTACAGTGCATTCAAAAGCGGTCGAGATGTGGTGAAAGATTTTCCTGGCTCCGGCCGGCAATCAACGTCTTTAACTTAAGTTAAAACATTAATAAAGTGAATGGTGACGGAAAATTGCCATTAAGGTTTGAGAGAGATAGCCACTAACTTTCTGTTTCTCACGAATCAATTCGTAATATTATACACGATTGTTTCGGCATGAAATGGGTTCCACTCGACTAATTCCGAAAGACAGGAATTTTCTTCAAAAACTCTATCGCGTAAAGGTCGCTTAAGACATGCTAGAACGAGTCAATTCCAACCTCACATTCATAAAACGCATTATAACTGGTGATGAGACTTGCAAACCAGCCAACAGGCTTCGGAATGGCACCTTTCAACTGAGCCGAAATCGAAATAACCACGTTAAAGTTGATCAAAAATCAAGGGCAATCAAATTGGTGCTCGGTTTCTAGTTTTTAAAATTTAGTAAACTACACTCGCGAGCAACTAAATTGACTCAAACATCCGCGCGTACAAAAAGGCGTACTTTTTAAAATGGATAATAAACACACTTTACTTGACATTTGTTTTTCTATTTCGCAAAAAATTATTTTCGAATATTTTAATTAAAAAATTGGTTTAAAATGTTTAAAGCAAAAAAAGCAAAAAAGCAAAAAATAAATAAAAGAAGGAGGGATAAAAATTGATCTATTGATCGTCCCAACCAACTTGTTATTCTTACGGAAAAATTAATAAAAAATGAAGGAGGAGGATAGCACGTAGGCTAATAGTATTAGTCATCGGTTGAATAACAAAATTCACGGTATATTGAAGTACATTTAATTACCCGACGTATTAGTCAAACTATTGCGTACGTGAGAAAAGGGCGGGGTCTGTAACTGGTGAGAAAAAGGATATGTTCTGTTCGTTAAGGATATTTTGGTTAAGAAATATTGATTTTCGAATTTGGTAAGTTTCTAAGGTATCTAAACGTCTGCCTTTGGGTTGTATATGTAATATGTCTAAATTGTTCAAGCTAGCTGTATGATTTTCTAAAGTTAAATGGTTATGGAAAGTTGATTGATTGCAACTAGATAAATGTTCTTTAGCTCTAACTCCAAAATTGCGCCCAGTCTGACCAATATAGGAGAAACTACAATCATTGCAATTGATCCTATAAACACCAGACTTGGAAAGGCGATCAACTCTAGGTTTATTGTTAAAAATCATTTTCTTTATTGTGTTATTATTATAAAAAGCAAAACTAATATTGGTATAATTGAACACGATGTTGCTAATCCGTTGGCTCGTTTTTCCTATATACTCTAAACGATGCCAATTTTCCAGCGTTGGTCTACCCAGTAGATAAATACTAACTTTAATATAGTCCTAGTTTCATATCCAATATTCGTTGCAATTTGTAGAATTATATAAAGCTCTATGTTATAATTTGAAGTTGTCAAAGGGATGTTTATTATTTTATATATGAGTGAGTTGAAAGCTGTCATTTTAATATTATGTGGATGGTTTGAAAATGCGATGTTTCGACCGGTATTTGCCATCACTCACTTATCAGACGTTGACCTGAACAAATATCTACCAGTTTCATTCGTTATTTCTTTAAAATCATGGATACTACTCCAAAAAAATGCACAAGTTGTTGCTTTATTGCAAGAAGGACGCAATCAGCGTGAAGTCGCGCGTCAACTAAACATGGGTCAATCTGCTGTCTAAAGCGTATCCAGAAGGTTTCAGGAAACTGGTACCTTCAACCGGAGATGCCATACCAGCCGGTATCGATGTTCATCTGAGAGGTACGATCGATTTATCGTCCTAACTTCACAGCAAAATCGCCATCTCACGGGCGTCGATGTGCAGCAGGAACTAAGACAAATTCGAGATGAAGCTGTATGTCAATAAACAGTAAGAAGACGCTTGAAAGAAGCCAACCTTACTCCAAGACGGCCCGCTAGAGGCCCAAAATTGACAGCATGCCACCCCAAAGAGCGACTCGAATTTGCTCGCGAACACGTAAATTGGAGCATCGAGCAAAGGAGATCCGTTCTATTCACTCACGATTGCCAAATTTGTTTCCATATGGTAGTGATAGGAGAGACCGGGTATACTGGCGTCCAGGAGAATGATTTTCCTAGTGCTGTTTTAATGAAACAGTCTCGTACGGCAGCGGTTCGTGCATGGTATGGGGTGGGATATCGCTTGAGGGAAAAACGGATTTTGTTTCCGTACCTGGTGGAGGCCGTAACAGAGGTTTGACTGCTGAAAGATAAATTGAGGACATTTTCTTGGATCATGTTACGGTCCCCTGTTAAGAATCACTGCTCTATCTAGATTATTCATTGGCATAAGTGTATGATTTCGAAAGGGGCCTTTCGCCTATGAAGGCGGTACAATAAATTTGAATGAATCATAAATATTATATTATGTTTTATTGACCAACAGCCGTTACTTTTTGACAGAATATAAAAACTGTAACTCACAAATTTCTCAAATAAACGTTTTCTTCTCCCAAATTAATTAGTTTATCAGACACAGGGCCAATACTACACTAAAACAGTTGTGAAAATCTTTAATTTTTTCAATATTCCTTTAAAAAATGCATTATTAACGTCTTTATCTTTTTTGCACATATTCAAAATATTTGGATAATTTACTAAGATTTTATTACTATTATTTTTCCGAACAAATGCAATTATAACATATGCAACTCTAATAGTGCATGCAACTCTAAGCGTAAAATGTAAGAAAGACGAGAATAATAAAGTTGTCCACACTCTAAATGGCCATAGGAGTCCAGAACTTATCTAAATGAATAAATTTGCGGATCTTTTAAACCCCAAGGCTGGAGAATCTACTTTTCATCGGAACCGATACATTTCCCGTGTCACGTCTAGGCGAATAGCGCGAATTTCCACGGACAGTGCAATAATAATAATAATAATAATTCTATAGAACCTTTCTATAGAAGTACTCATCCCAGACTAATTTTCGTTGCTCAAATTCGTTGAATATCGAATTCATACGATCAGCGGGACCCTCATACTCGCACGGTAGATGACCATAGAAGTCTAGAACTTATCGAAATTTACAAATTTGTAGACCTTTTAAATTCTAAGGCTGAAGAATTTTTCTAACTATTAACGGTACAAATACGTTTCCCGGAATCGAGAGGATCACCACAATTCAAATGCATGTGGATTTTATATATGAAATTTCAACTTTCAATTAAAATATTACTTTGGATAAAAAACAAACTAGTGGTATTTTTTTTTAAATCGTGGCATGAAAATATAAAGGATAACTTCTAGGCGGTCAAAATACCATATTTTTCTTATTTTTACTCTCAGCCCCGAAAAATTATTGTGTCATGCTAGTTTTAGCTGTCATGAAAGTAAATATTTTCGGGCCATTTCTCGCTACTAACGTCATTTTTAAATAAATCATCATCATCAATTTTATCTGGTCCAGATTGATCACAAAATTCATACATATCCGAAAAACTTTGACCTCAGTATCACACAAACATCAACATCATACACCTTAAACACCCATAAAGCTTGAAACAATTTGTCTGTGGTAGACATAATTACGATCACCATTCAAACTGCAATAATTTTTCCAACTAATTAACAAAAAAAAAAAAATCTTATCAAGTTTAACATATCAACATTTATAATTTTAATATTTTGAAGACTAATAAAAAAGAAGACATTATTCTCTAGATTTTATTACTTTCAAGTGTTATAGTAGATATAAATAAGAAATATACTCGTAAATAAATAAGTAATAAAAAATAACATCATCTTCGTTCTATACTAAAATCTAAATCCGTAAGACTTTATTTAACCAAAGGGGAACGATGAAAACACATAAACTATATGCTACTGATGAGCTTATCTAGTTGGTCAGATGACCTCTCACATTTTGCATAATACATAAATACATTCGCCTCATAAATTTCCCAACAAGTAAAATGTGAAAACATTCAAAACATTATTTAAGAGGTGGGGTGGTAACCAAAGCAAAATATGTTCGAGATAATTCCCTTTTTATGTAATTCTTAATAAATTTTTCTTTGATGCAGGTCAGGTTTATTTTCTCTTGTGCGGTAGTATTCAGATTCTTTGAATTAGTTAAAAAACAAAAATGTTTAAAAGTTTCATGATTTATGAAATTATGGTTTGATATAACTTTTATGAAAATGTTGATGATTTCGTCGGAATTTGGAAAATTTAGAATTGAGAATAGGGGTTAACATTGTAATATTCACGGAAATCATAAATATTATCACAGGTCCCTAGTATTGCTTCACGCCTTATTTAGTACCTCGCAGAAATACAAAAAATATTCTTGTGTTAGATTCTGCCGATAAAAATAAAAAAACCCCGCCACCAAATATTTCGCCCATTTCGTAATTTTACCAATTGCTAATACATAAAAATATAAGAAAATACATAAAATTTTAATCCATCCTCATCAACATTTTCATCAACACCGTCCAACCACACTACAACCTATAAATTTAATTTTGATCTTTAAGTAAAAATATAATTTTATGACTTTTTTATTGGACATTTTCTTTATAAGCGAGATTTTTTTGCAACTGATTTTTTTTTTAATTTTTTGGTGTCTTATCGTTGCGATTGTCTCAAATATTTTATATGAATATAGCTACGCGCGTCATTTTCTTGATCCACATTTTTATTAGATAATCGTGTGTGTACAAGTGTGGTGATTAGTTTATGTCCCCTATAATAAAATTATTGTTTACTACTGGCCGAGACTGGTCTTCTTATCTGCGATTATTTTCAATTGAAAATAATTTGGATCGAGGTTGCCGAAAGGAAATTGATTATTTTCTTTTAAATAAAAACTGCAACATTAAGATTGTAAATACAGCCGTAATCAAAGTAGGGGTAAGTAGATTACGACCAAAAGTATATAATAAACTTAAGTAACTGCGCAAAGGTTTTATTTCGAACTTACCGGTGTTAATTATGTTGATATTTTGTATCAACCGGCATACACTACTGTTCTGAATTAAAGGTATTACAAACACATCGCATATGGATCGACTTATCCTAAATTGATCACCTATCGTAATCCTTTTGTTAATTTCGTCTTTCACAACTCCCACTTCGGTAAAAAAAAATTTAATTTATTGTGCATAATTAACATTCCACATGCACAGGCGGCCTACGTATTACGTTGTTTTATATTTACTTTTCAAATTAATATTTATATAAATTTATAATTTAACTCGACTGAGTGATTGATTATGAATGGTCTCTTCACATAACAAACCTATTCCAGCATCCTACGCAGTCAACATTTTATGTAACATATTTAAAACTAACAAACGTAGATACAGTTTAACAGTGCAAGTTTAGAAGTAAAAAGTCAACAGTGCAAAAAATAAAAGTGAACCGAAAGGTGAAATAGACGACAGTGATAGGGGTATTGAATCTTTTATTTGAAAAATCCATTAGGAATTCGAATCGACCGCCCGAAATTCCTCAAAATTGGTGTCTCAAGTAAGATTTTGCAGATAACATCCATGGTCAAAACCAAAAACACCAAAAATTTCATCAATTATGGATAAGAAGAGGAGATTTTCGAGGTTACAACCGAAGTCAATAAAACCGAGCCCTTATGGAAGCTACACAGCACCATAGAACAGACGCTGAAAAAGGTGGGTGTAGATCGTAATGATCATACGCCAGGACCATCAGAGATGACACCAGTAACCACAAACGATGAGCAGAAAGTCTAACCTAGCGAAGAAGAAGTAAAAAATGAGTGAACCGGAGCTCTGTGTCGAATGGAAACAACTATTAGAGTTCAGGCGTCTATACTCCTGAACAATAGAAACCATAATTGAAAATGGGAAATATGATGAAGAATTTGAATACTTCAAATTGAGGAAATGCGAGCGGAGCAAGGCGGACAGTTTGCTGAGTTATGTAAAGAACAAAGCACCCAATTGGCAGAACCACAAGCAAAACAAGGGGGCGAGTCCAAAATTCTCAAGAGCAAAAGGGAAGAGAAGTCGTTTGAAGGGAAAGTCGATGGCCAGGTGAATGAGTTTGAAGGACAATTTCGCCAGAAGCTTAGAAATAAAATTAGACAAGTGGAAACCCACTTTGTAACACTAACCTCACAAACTATTGGAGATGGCGAGCCAAATAAAACTTGTTTAACAGAGCCAGTTCCCGGAAATTCAAGAGGAATTTTAAAGCCTCTGATATTGGAAATCGAATTTACATTTGACAATTTTAAAGTGCAGTTCCAAGAAACAGTCCAGCACAATTGTTGGGCGCAGGGGTGAAGCTACACGCACTCGTTTTGGCTCTGTGAGAGAAAGCTGAAAATGTCTTGTAGATAGCATCCGAACAGAAAGGAGCTACGAGCGAGTGATACAGCAGGTAAAACCAGGAACGAAGTTTTAGCGTGAGGTTTAGAATATGAGGCAGACCGTATAAAATCTTCGCAGTGTACAACTAAAATTTCCTCTCAATTGGCTCTCTCAATTTTTAATGTCACTTTGACTGTCCTGTCATCATACAATTATTCTCTTTCAAAATCTCCAGTAACTTCGTAATTTAATGCTGTAAGATGATAAGTTAATTTTTTTTCTTGATCTTTTGTACCATCACGTATTAGATCATAGAATGGTGGATTTAATTTTCTCTAGGCACATAACTCTTGCCAAACCGATCAACACACGATTTGCATTTTACAAAACAGAATATAATACTTTTAGGTAATATTTATAAAATTTCACCTTTCTTCACTCACTGTTTGACAATTACTGACACAGAAAGTTTGATAAGTAGTCGATGAGAAAGAATTTATTTTTACACTTCTAAAAAGTTATTTTTTTCAAATTTAAAAACAATCTATCGGCATATGTAGGAACTCTTTTTGTAGTATTGCAAAAAAAACTATGGTTTACGTCATGTCGCATGTATATTATCTCGCCTGAAAAGTTCCCGGTCTGACACATACATCGAACCCATATGATTTTTAAATTATACTAACCTTCAAATGATAGCTGTTAAAATTTCATATCATTTTGATCATTAAGTTTACAAGTAACAGTTGTTTTAGTGACGGTACTTTTGTTAATTTCAAAACAATGGAAAAGAATTTCGTGTGTTGATTAAACACTGTATTTGATGGGAAAATATACCGCTCAAGCAAAGCAGTGGCTTGATAAGTGTTATCCGGACTCTGCGTGTTATACTCTCTGGTATACTGAATGTAATCGTGGTCGTACAACAATCGATGTGGCACCATACTGTGGACACCCAAATGAGGTTGTGACTCCAGAAAACATAAAAAAAATTCACGGAATTGTTTTGAAAGACCGTAAAGTTAAGTTGTGTGAGATAGATGACATTGTAAAGATATCGAAAAAGTTTAAGCTAAGACTCAAAAAAATTGTGTACTTAGTATTACATTTTATCACTAGTGTGTGTTATGTTGCTGTGAAATTTTCAGTGTCTACTCTAAATAATTTACTCAAAGCTTTTACTATTGTTTTTTGACCACTTCATTTAGACTAATCATTTGCACATTATTCTTCTAAGAATAATTTCGTAAACACTTCTTTAAACACAGTATTCGCCTAAATGTATGCTTTTATACAAATATGTGGATAAAATTAATTGTAGTTGTTGGTTTAGATTTGAATTAGTTTGACAGTTCCTATTTTATTCAATTTAGAGTTAAAATTACAAAATAAATGTATACTTTATAATAAAAAAAGGGGAATTTAAATAAAAATTATTTCTCACTTACCTATAACTACACCATTTTTCTCCGGTTTAGGATAGGACCACTGTTCACTTCTCGCTCCTATAAATGCACCTGAAATTACAAAAAAACACACACGTTAAGAAAATCAAAATATTTTTATTATTCCATCTAATTAAGTAAAAGTGTGTTATGACATCCAATTAAAATAATTAACCAATCCCATCGCACATCCATCCAATTTTTTGACTAAAACATTCACCATGTCGTAATTAATAATCTTAACACTTGTAATTAATTACAAATAATTAATTACAAACATACGTGGTGGCGCACAAATAAGTCGTTATTTACCATATAAAAATATAGTTGTCATGTTTTTATCTAAATTAATTTTATTTATGTACAGCACATATAAAAAAAATGATTTACGCGGTTTTGACTCCTGAATCGATTTTCCTGTAACTTTACAAAAAACTTCATGTATTCTTGAACTCTTCATAAAAATTGTATATCTATCGTCTTATATCGTCGTAATAATTTCTTATTTTCTGTATTAATTTTAACTCGACGAAAAAAATTTTCCGTAACTTTTATTTCACCTTCGCACCACTGCCCTTGTTATACTTGTTTCACCAGACCAGAATATAACATTTACCTGTGTACCACTAGTTTCCCCATTATCTATATTCATATCTAGTTATAAATAAAAATGAAAAACTTTTTCACCTTTACCTTTGCTAAATAATGGTACAGAGTGTAGCATATACATCTCGAATCTATTTATACACGGATAAACTAAACGAGCTTAAGAAGAACAAAGCATTTCAATTATGATTTTTTTTTTTAATTTACTGAGTTTCAAATCTCACTCTTCCCTTTTGCGATGTTTGATTTCTGGTTTTGTATAGGATCTTGGATCGATTTTCAAGGAAAATTCAATTTCAATGTGTACGTGTATAAGAAAAGAAAATTTAACAAAATGAGGAAAGTTAAATAAAAAAAAACGCTTTTTTTACCTTTAGCTAAATAATGAAAATACATGTTCGATTTAATATGGATGGGCAACCTGTTCAGATTTTTTATGTGTGTGTATGTAACTCAGACTCAACGACATAAGAAGAATACAATTTTGATAAAGTGGCCATTACAACGCACGAAATTAACTGGATGTCGAAATGATTCGTAAAAGTTTAAAATTACCAACCTTAATCAGCCTATTTGTTGTATTGATGTAAAACGTTCATAGAAATAAATAAAAAAGGTAGCTTTTTGTTGTTAAATGTAAAAGATGACCTATACAGAATCCCATAAAATATTCATTTCATATCAAATTAATTTTGGTTCAAGAAAATTGATTTTCACCTTCGCAATCAACAATTTCTTCATTTCTGTTTTATTTACCTATATTAATAAGTCACGTGTAACATTCAACTGTGTTTTGCTAAATGCAGATTTACATAACGTAATGCTCATCACTGTAGTTAAAAAATATTTAGAAACAGAATATAGGGCAAGTAGATGGGCGTACTACGAAATCCCGGTTATCAAAATCCCGGTTTTCAAAATCCCGGGTTTCTTTTCTTCTAGTTCTAAAATCTCGCTTTTGAAAAAAATATTTTTATTAATTCGGGCCGGCTGGACTAATAATATTTTAACATAAAAATAAGATATCTTGCCGAAAAATTTACTATAAAAAACCAAGGCTGTGAAGTCAGAGTCGGTGCTATTTTATCGGACTCGGAGTCGGAAAAAACTGAACTCCCATTTTTTTGTTGTTGTCAAATTACAATAACAGTATATTTAAATGGGAACAACGTCCATAAAATGGAAAGTAAATAAAATAATACGTGGTTTTTGAAATGTTGTTTAACATTTAATAATGTTTTATTTGTTTTTGACTTCTGTAACTCTGCTATTTGTTTTCGAATATAATTGATTATAGAGGCGGAAACCGAATGTCGAAATCCCACGTATCCAGTCAGTAAAAAAAAAAATAAATAATAATTTATTTTTCCCTTCTACATTCGGTCCTTCAACAATCAGCCCTTTGATAACATACCGAGCTGTAGAGACTTCAATAACTCTCACGGGCACGCGGGAAGTCGCATCCCCCCTCCGTCTAGCCCTCCGAGGGCCTTTAGAAAAAATTTCCAGGAGAGCGGGGTTCAAAAACATGACGGGAATAAAGGAGCAGTTTTACTAGTTTTATTCTAAGTGAATGATCCGAATTCAAAACTGATTTTTTGATATAGTTCTAGAATACGGTGGTCGATAGGGATAGAACTTGACCATTTATTCACTGATTGTGTTAAAACTCTACAAGTAAGGTCTAAATGGGATTCTAAAATGATTTTTTTCTAAAGCTCTAGAAAAATTCGACGTGATGGAAATAAGATTCTAATATGATGTTTGGACAAAGTTCTGAAATATATCGCCCTTTTTGTCCAGATAGGCAGATCATTATCAAAAAATCATTTAATAATCCCATTTAGATCGTGTCAAATTTAAACATAATCGGTTAACAGACGGCCAAATTCCATCTCTATATTGACCATATTCCACAGCTTTATCAAAAAATAATTTAAGAAGGAAAGGTTTTATCTCTATCCGCCTTATTCCAGAACTTTATCAAAAAGGCATTTTGGGCAATGGGATTCAACATAAAGGAAATGGGATTCAACATTTAGGACCCACATGTCAAATTTCAACTAAATCGGTTAAAAAATAGCATAGTTCCATAGCGATATTTCAGAACTTTATCAAAAAATCATTTAAGAAATCCATTTCCATCGCACGTATAGAATTTCAACAAAATAGGTTTAGAAATGGCCTAGTTCCATCTCTATTGACCGCTCTATCGAAAAATCATTTTAGAATCCCATTTGCATCGCATCCCAAATTCCTTCCCTATTAGCTATTTTCTAGAAATTTATCGCAAACTCATTTTTGAATTTTGTCAAAAAACCATTTGAGTCCCATTTTCCCACATGTCAAATTTTAAAAATTCAAACCGGGATTTCCTAAAAATCGGGATTTGGGATTTTGAAAACAGGATTTTACAAAGAACCGAGGTTTCGTTACACACCTCAAGAAGATTTGGTTTTGATCTTGACAAATTAATACAAGACAGGAATTGGTGTGTAACTTTTGTTAACTCATTGGAAACTCAAAATCCCCGAATACCGATAAAATCTAGAGCTGCCAACTAAAATGAGCGGGACTTTTTATAATTCAACCTGAGCAAGCAGAGTTAGCCGAAGGTTGGCAGAGTCTAATACCGTGCGCAGACTATGGATTATGATCTAGCTAGATTAGTTAACTAATCTTATTTAATTTTGTGAAGTGCGATGCTCAATTACAATGTAATTGTAATTGAGCATCGTTTCACACTATTTTTAAATCCGAGAGATAAAACGAAAACCATTTCTGTTTTTTATTTTATCGGATCGATCCGAAATTTTTTTTTTTCGTTTTTATTTTCTCTGACCATTCTCAAATCATCATTTTGCCATCTGAATTTGTTTTGGGAAAATTTATGGATTAGAATTTTCACAATGTTTTATTGATTTTCTGCGGCCACATTCATTATTTTCACTTTTTGGCTAATATCTCGAAAACTTCCACTAGTAACCAATACTTTCGGTTGTTTTTCTAATAGCTTAGGTCATACTGAGACTACATGGAAGGAATCTATTCCGTGAGGTCAGAGGAAAACTCGGACAAAGCGGGCTTTTTACCTAATGAGTATTTGTATAGCACTCTAAACTGACAAAATCATAAAAGAGATTTCATTTTAGTTATATAGTTAAATTAGATTGTAATTATTGAAGTCGAATTGTGCGCGATGTAAGATATAAGGTTGTGCTAGAAAAACAGTACTGTTTCGAATGCATTATCGCAAAAAATAGAAGATCAATGTGCGGCCAATCTTAAACCAGGCCACCTTACATACATGTTGTTCGAAGGTTATCAATAAGACTAAGAAGTCTAATTAATGGTGATTTATGATGATTAACTAGCCACGTAAATATTTCCGCAGATCTATGATTATTTCTAATTGTAACCCACATACTTTAATAAATAATCTACTCACAATTTCGTATACGTGATGTTACTAGAATTGTATTATTAACGTGACTTATTAATCTCAAAACGTGTATTAAAGATTAGCGCTTCGGTATATGTAGTACCTAGCAAAATCATTAAAAAGTACATTTCTTTCGAGTTGCGATAACAAACAATAACTTCATAACCAGTGTACGATGAAAAACGTTTCATTATTTGCCAACATTGATTTCCATATTCAGAGAACGGTGCGAGATAATTAAAAAATTTCATTGTGGGGTGGTTGAGGAGGTGGAATATAATTCACAATCAGCAGGATCTCTTTTTATGTAACGCGAGTTTTTTTTTTTTAATCTAAATATGAATAACTAAATTTTGATCGATTTAAAGACAAACTATGATTGCCTATATATTTCGGATAAATAAATATAATTGAAATGTATCTGTCAATGTTTTATTGATTAAATATTCTTATATTTAGGTCATGAAAGAGCTAAACACATGTTCGTCGGATTTATGTTTATTTAAAGAAAAATTGCTACGAAATTGTGAAACGTAAATATTTATCTGTAAGGACGAAAGGATTTTAAATTGTTTCAGCTTTTCAGAATTCTTTTTTTATGTCGTTATACGTAACCTTTTAATTTCCAATCATCATAGACTTTCAAACCCGTAGTAAATGAGTAAGCCCAGATGAAAAGGTATTCTATTACAGCGTTTAGGAAGTAAAACACATAAAATACCGTTTTATTTATTTAGAAATTTGACTTGAAAAATTGCCTCAATCTACTTTTAAAATTATCTTTAGTTAAGCAAAACTCAAACAAATCGGTAATTTTATTGAAATTCTTCATCTCACTGGTTCATTATCGCCATATAGTTGGTTCTGTGTCTATCTTAGTGGAGGAAGTCATGGTCCCTTAGATGTCTACTAGCAACCTTTATTTTAATTGAATTTAATACACCCGGTGCGTCGATTACCAATAAAATTGCGTTTTAGTAATTCGCGCCTATTTTCTACCGTTGCCAAGTTGGTGGTTGTCTCATACATTCATCCGTCTTTCCAGGACAAGTAGCGTATAAATTTCTTTTAAATTTTCTCAATACTTTGAATATTTTCTTCGTAGAAACCACACATGTTGAGACTCAGAGAACTAAACTCGCACCATATCGCTAGAATGTCAACGTCTTCTTGGTCTTCATAGGCGTAACTTAAGTTATTTTCCACTTTTGTGGTAAGTTACCAATTTTAATGACTGATAAAATGATAAAACAAAATTCTTAATGGAATTGCAAAATTTCCAGAATTTTTCAAAAATGAAACAGGAATAGTATCATGACCATTTCTGCGAATCCTAATAGTGCTCGCTGGATGGATTCTGACTAAATATGTGGAGTAAATATGAATGTACTATATTCCGTAGCGGTTGGATCTTTATAATTATCGATGCCTTCTGCTTTATAAACAGATTGGAAAACTCAGCAAACATGTTAGTTATGATCAGTGGATCACAAAACGTTTGATTTTTAAATCTCACTCATGCTGGGTAACCATCAGCTTGGCGTTTGGTTTCAAAAAATATTCAAAAGTTTTTGGGATCTTCTTTAATTTTATCCATTAGATTACGAATATATAGCTTTTGTATTTCAGTACAAAATGGGATTCAAAATTTTGGTTACACACAGTAAATTTTTGTTTTACTTCCGGTGTGAAGTTTTTAACGTCGATCATCTTTCTGGCAATTTATGGATTCCATCGAAAAAAAAATGTTTGTTTTTTGATGCGATCCATTCGTCGAGCCATTTTTTGATTTCCTAGTGGTTTCTGAAGTGCTGGTCTTGAAGATCGCTTTACATTGAAGAGAGCAAATAGTAATCTGATGGGGCGTAAACTGGTGAATAGGGAGCATGCGGTAAAATTTCAAATTTATTTAAGCACTTCCAGCGTATTTTTTACTTGTTTTGCGACATGTGGTCGAGCACTGTCGTGCAGCAAAATCACTTTACGCTGTTTGTTGTCTGGAATCGGATGGTTTTCGTTCAATGCATGGTTCTAATCTATCAATTGTTTTAGCAGCTCAGAGTACACCAACATATGATTTTTTGCAGTTAGGGTTATTGTAGTAAATCCATTTTTCATCGCCAGTCACGATTTGAGACAAAAAATGCCATCTTCTGTGCCTTTTAAACAAAGAATTACAAACCATTAACGATTTTAATGTTGGCTTCACGCAGTTCATGTGGTAAACATGTTGCTTCTTTTTGAATCATTTTCGTGGCATGTAAAGGTTTGCTTATGGCTGCTCGAGTGACATTTAACTGTTCTGCAAGTTCTTTTTCTGTTTGAGCGGAGTTTAATAATGCTTCCAATTCTTTATCTTCGATTTTTTTTTGGTTGATTGGAACGTGACATCAAAATCAGCACCTTTGAATCGTTTAAACCAGTTTTCAACAGTTTGTTCAGTTGGTGCATGTTCACCATAAGTTTCTTGAAGCAAACGAAAACTTTCAGCAGCTTTTTTATTTTGATTAAAGCAAAAAAGTAAATGTTTTGTTGGTATGAAATTCAACATGTTTAACGGTTTTAAAAAATATGTTGTTTACGCTTTCACGAATAATGACAAACTAAATTTTAATGTGGAATGTCAACTCTTTAAAACGCCGTCCCGTAGGTGTCGTTGCAATGAATGTTTAGTACTAAAGTTACGCCATCTCTTAGAATATTCAAACAACTAAGTTATACACCCAATAGTGTAGCTACACATTTTAACGAAAGACGATAGACGGTAGGGTACATTCAAAAAGTGTAGATACACAAATTATCAAAAAGTGTAGCTGCACAAGGAAAACAAGTTTGCAATTTGAAACACGTGGTTTAATTAAAATTATTAAAATTAAACAATAAATATCGAGTACTAAAAATGTGTATCAGTTAATGGATATTTCAAAAATAAGTGTATACCTTCTTTATAAAAAAAAAAAATTTAAAGCCTTTTTAATTCAGAAAATCTTCGAAACCATAAGTGCCGAATGTGGCTTTTAGTATTCTCGACTTTCGATGGGGTCTGAAATTTGAAAAAAAAATTAAGATTCTTTTATTGTTTCAAAAAATCTGCGGAAAAATGAGTGCCGAGTGTGGAATTTAGTGTTCTCAACTTGGGATTTAGTGTCTGAAAATTATAAAACAAATTCAAGGTAATTTGCATGTTGAGGTTGGTGATATAGCCCTAGACGTGGAAGCGTGTTTGACCAAATTTACTTAATTCTACTATTAGTGAGCCGAGTGTGGAATGTGTTCTCTTTGGTATGATGTCTAGAATTAGTAAAAATTCTAAGAATGGACATCCAAATTTGAGTAAAAATTTCATCAGTACACATAAATTATGAACCTTCGTAGCAGATAACCTACCAACTTTCAAAGACCAAGAATTAGACAAACTTTAATCACGATCTCCAGAAACAACCATTAATGTTCATCCAAAATTAAGTAAAAATAACATACAGTGGCAAATCAAAATTGGTAGCAAAAAACCTGAAGTTGAGAATTGTAAGCTCTAGGTGCTTTTAGTTAGGAGAGGCAACTACCAACTTCACGTGCTAGAAAGACCTCCAGACCTCCTCACGAACTCCAGAAATGGTCGATAAAGGCCGTCCAAATTTGAGATTAAAAGTTGTCGCAAAAAGCTGGAAGTCGTGTATTATTAGCACTAGGTGGTTTTAGTTAGGTAACTCAATGAACAACTTCATGTACTAGCCAGGCATGAATCACAATCTCCAGGAATGAGCGACAGTGCTCGCCCAAGCTTAAGTAAAAACAATATCACAACACATAGATGGCAAAGATTCGTAGCAGAAACCTGAAATCGTACAATAGGCTGTTTTAATTATTGAACTCAATGATGATGTACTAACCAGACCTGAATCATAATCTCCATGAATACCCGTCCAAACTTGACTAAAAAATGTATCAGTACACATAGATATTAAAAATAATAATTAACCGACAAAACCAACCGAAGAATATGTAGAAGTACAAAAGATGTTTAATGAAACAAGAATTCAACTGCCGGCGGCAAAAAGAGTGATGGTGGTATGGTAACTGCTCCTTGTCAGTTTCCATTGAACAAAAATATCTGTGTTGTTGCAACTGCAGCAGTGAAACTTTCAAATTTCAAAATATAACTTCGCACACAGATTGAGCCCTATTTGTGCTAATTAGTGTTCACAGGAAAAAAATAGTGTTAGTTCATGAGCCGAGAAAATAGGAAAATACAATTTTAAATTTCGCCTCAAAGACGATAAACGTAAAAAACGAATTCTAAAAGAGAAAAGAAATCATTAAAGCCCAACTTTAATATTTTTCGAAAGGCGGCTAAACTGACGGAATTTTTGGTTATCATAGAAATATAATTTTCATACATTTTCGGCCATAAATTAAGGAAAAACAAACTAGCCCCTAAAAGATACTACAATAAAGATGAAATGCATATACCGTTCAATTAAATTTGTGTTGAAGAACAAATTAAATAATAGAAATTAAAGGTCCAATAGCCGATCAAACCAGCGATAAAGAAAATTGGAGGGGGAAAACATTAAACGAAAGCGTAAAGAGCGACAGAATGATCCCTCGATAATGAACTCCAATAGGTTTAAATTGGTAAACAAAAAAACCACACTACTTAAACTAAATACGTGTGCGTTTGATGCACTCGCCAAAATAATTATGGCAGTCTCACGGTCACGAATATTTAAAAGAAATCATTTCAAATGATTTCATGATCGATGAATAAGGCTAAATGAAACTTCACAAGATGTATATGTTACAGTAAAAGTCCGAAATCGGTAAATGTCCGAATAAAAATTGGAAAAATTTGTTTTATTGCTTCGAAATCTATGAAATGAATCTACTAATGCAAGTTGGAAATCCTACTCAATAGTAGGAACTAACGGCTTTGGGTGGTGGAAGTTAATTGTGCCCCTCATTATGCTCCCTCATCAAAGGGAGAAAAATTTAAACTACGAGGATGTAGAGGGGAAGGTCAGCTAATATTTTGTAACCATCGGATTTCTGGACAACCGCTTTTTAATCGTGTAAACGAATCAAAAAAAATCTAAATTTCGGACATTTATCGAAAAAAACCAAAGTCTTACATTGAGGTAGATTGCTCATCTAATACAATACACAATCTAAAAATATTTCGGAGCTTCTATTGAAATAAAACGTTACTGCCACCTGGTCGAAAAAGTAAAATATTTGACGTTTGTGCACACCGTAGCAGAGGGGCTATGATGGTTAAGGAAACTTAATTCAACGGTCTTTGTTGCTCAATGGAAATGGGACAATTCTGGATTAGCACAAATTCAACATTTATATTATTCGGATGGCAAGGTATATACATGATAGGAATATGCAATCAGAATTGTCAAGTTCCATTGATTCTATTATTTAATTTGTTGTTCAACGCAAATATAATTGAACGGTATATGTATTTCATTTTTAATGTTTTATCTTTAAGGGGCTAGTATGTTTTTCCTCATTTTATGGATGAAAATTTATAAAAATTATATTTCTATGATAAGCACAAATTTGTCAGTTTGGTCGCCTTTCGAAAATGTTAAAGTTGAACTTAAATGATTTTTGGTTTTCTCTAGTTACAAGAGGAACCCCATCACCGTTCACTTTGATGTATAAAGCCAAGAATCTGAAATTCTTGCAGGAATATAATCCATGGGTGGTCTTCCGTACATCAGTGTAACTCAAAAGCTCACCAGTGAATTTTTACACTAAAAATAGTTAAATAAATTCTCGAAAAGTATATAACCATTTTAAAAGTGTTGATAAATTTAGGCGGTCTCGCGAACTCAATTTACCATATAACAATTCTCATGAGCCAGATCTATATAATGACCATTCTAAATTGAACATACATTCTGAAGTGTATTATTTATCCAAATTTATTTGATTTTAATATATTTCGAACATAATTCCATTGTGTTAATTTTATGATAATTAAATGTCCTATTAAAAAATTTTTATTCTGCTCGTTCTAAGATAAGCTTAAGGCGTTTTCACTTAAAAACTAGCAGAACCTAAATCGAAAATCGGACCAAAACCGAAATTAGATCGCAAACCAAGATCAATTGACAAACAAATAATTATTTGTTTATAAATTGATCTTGTTTTGCGTTTTAATTTTGGTTTTGGTCCGATTTTCTAAAACTAAAACTAACCTTTAATTTTCCAATTGTTTTTAAATCGTTTTTCTATATAGGTTCTGCTGACATTTTCTAAAGATAGCAGAACCCGCGTTTTATAGTTGGAAGGGATGGAGCCCAAAATTTTTTAGTAGAACATTTAATTAGCCTATTATTAGCCTATAATTATCCATACTATCTTGTAATGTTCTGCTGTATGGGTTCTGCTGAAGGGCCGTCAACAATGACGGTTTGCAAAAGAAAATTGCTTTTATGGAAATGGTAATCTGGCAACTTTATACATCAGTTGTAGCAACGTTCAAAATGGAAGAAAATGCAACCCAAAGTTCAGGAAGAGCATACTGGTTTTAGTTAATTATTCATTTGCGTAGAAATACTAAACTAGATACTGGTGTGACTAAAAATTTGTTTCTTAATTTCTAATACCAAAAGTTTGACCACTAATTGATTAACAACTTATTGAAAGTCGGAAGATATTCGCGATTAAGAAACTATTATGATTTTGCTTTTCCGGGTGCAATGAAGTTCGAATGAGTTTTATATTGATACGAATGTCGTTTAAAGTTTGCCTCATTCTCGATTAAGATTTCGACCTCAATTAAAACAAAATGTTAAGATTCGACCGTCGGTTCGTGAACGCCTTACGAACACCATTGATATACATAGTCAATTCATAATCTAATTAATGTAGTACAAAAAATATCAGCAGTCGCAAAAATATATCGGGCAAAGTGATAACAAAAAAACAGGAACCTTAATTTACTTTTAATTAAATGATATGACGTGGAATGTTTGATATTCTACGAGTGCATATACTATGGAAAATAATTGTCATTGATTATAATTCACTAGATACCTAAAATTGTAGAATTACCGGTGTATCATGTAGAATTACCTATATTTCATACATCATTGAGATATAAAATAAATTCCATATGCGACTGAGCCGCAATGTTCATTCACGTGCTCGAACTAAATTTATCATAGTTCTGTATATTATATTGCATTATAGTAAGATAACAAAACAGTATGCAATGTAACAATTTGTAATAACATAATTTGCTTCTACAACTCTAACGCAAAGGAAAATTAAATTTTTATATACAAAGCAACAGTTTGCAAACAATTAATTTTTCATCTCGTTCCACTACACATATATTCTTATTATGAAAGATAAAAATCTCTCAAGTGTTATACTACTTAAGAAGTACAATTCCCATTTACAAATTAATGCGATAACAAGTAAATTTATAATCGGATTTATGACAATTAGATCCTCTCCGCAATCTCTCATCCATCGCAAATTTATAAAAAATTGATAACATCAAAAACTGCAAATTTTTTATAAAAAATTTTTTGCACAGAACCTCGCCTTGGCACAACCGAAAATCATTTAACATGTCTCTATATAACCTTTCCCATTCAACCTTATCACTCACAAGAGAAGTTTTTTATCAATTTAATTAGCAAAAAATAACTTGAGAATTACAAATTAACGATTACAATATAAAAAAAAATTTGTTAACATAATTATCACAAATCGTTTATATATAAAAACGAAAATTTTAATGCATTTTTCGTTCTGCTGCAATTTTCCCACCCACCTGAGATAAAAATTAGAAAAATTATATTTTTCATTTTACTATTTAGTTTTTCACGAAAACACAAAAAGCTATTTCACACACAAAAAAAAGTTATAAAATCCACGGCACAATTTTCAATTTACACTGAAGAAGCTTTCCGCAGCAACCAGATCACTCAACCACCGAGAAACGAATATTAAAATTTGAAAACGTATAAACCGACAGACCACTTTCAAAATATTGTTGCTATTTCAATTTGCGAGTGTTCGCGCGTACTTTTAGATTTAACGACTGAATTATAACTGAAATATAAATTGTTGAACGTTCTTCGACAAAAAAAAGAAAAAAGAAAAGTAAAAATCACTCAAGTCTCGAATAAAAACTAATAAATTTTTATGTATTGTCTCTTCAGTTTAGATTCTAAATACTAGATACTAGGTAGTAGTATATTATAGAGTATTATACTAAAGTTTAGTATTTACTTTTCTATTTTGCCTTTCACAAACTTTTCAATACGAAAAGAAAAATTGTTTTGTATATAAATAATACCGATTTTGCTACTCTCTCTCGTTTTACAATTATTTATAAACTTATGTAACAGTTGGTTAAGAAACAATAAAAATATATAATTAAATAAGGAGCACCATCCCGAATCATCTTGTACCTATTTCTTAGCAGCACGTTACGCATATATTATACTCACATACATACAAGGATCAACAGTAGTACATGGGATTACGATAAGGAGAAATCTTGATTGTAGGTGCGCAATATCAAAATTTTTCTAAAAAAAAATTCTTTTGCTTCATCTTTCATATTACTGTTTTATGGCAGTTGCGATGCTTGCAATTTTCTTTCTAAATTTAGTTGCATACATTCATTTCGCGGCAATGCGTGAACTGGTGGAAAATCAATTAGACGTACATATATGCAATTTTATTAGATGCACTTTATACGAGTAGCATTAAATATTTTCTGATTCGTAATTTTCTCGAAAATTTTACACAAATTAACGTAATTTATTATTCGATTAACATTACAATTATAAACGAGAACATGTGTGACGACGCTTACAGTGGATGAAATAACTGAATGATTTTCTTGTTGAATATTTAAAATATTTAAAAAACATTTTTAAAGTGTTTAATAGATTTGAACATTTTATGCCTCAGTTCGTTTTTTTCGACTGAATTATGAACTAAAATAAATTGCTCAGTAATTCACAATACACATTCATAGGTGGCAGTATCATCAACAAAACAAGCTGTGCCTGACTAATCGCAATACTAAATTGTCGTCTTTTCGTGGATAAAGGAAATATTACATTAAATTAAAATAATGGAAGTTGCATTATTAGCAAATGTTATTATAAACTACGAAATGTTTAAAAATAAAAAAAATGTAAGAAATGAAATAAAGAAATGTTTAAAAATGACATTTCACAACTAAAATGAAAAGTTACCTAGGAGACTTTTCGTTTGTAACCTGGCGGTGAAGCGTAAGGTCACAGTTCATAATTTAGCCTAAAAAATTCGTAAATGTAGGTAATCGATCAAAAATTGAGCCTGGGCTACATTTTTAGATCGAATACCTACATCTATCAAACTTTCCAAGGTTTTCAACAGATAGGATAATAGAATTAAAGGCCGCAGGTCCTTTGGATAAGCATGTGAGCTCTTTCCCGATTTCGGAAAAAACACCACCCTAACCTCCGTCTGTTTATACGTCTGAATATACCCTGCAGCCATTGGAGGATGACTGCAGAGTTCCTTTGGATCTCTGCTGGTATAATCCGATCCGGGCCTGCCGATTTATAAGGCTTAAAACCGTTCAGCCCCCACAAAATTCGTTCCCTGTCCACGATGCCCTTCACCTCTATTGAAGGTGTTCATCGATGAGCCATCGAGTCAGCTTCCCGGAAAATGGGCCGCGATAAGGAGCTCCAATGATTCCGCAATTGAAGCTGTTCATGACCCGTCCGGTCTAATTAAATACCTAGGACTGGTTGGGTTAGTAGATAAAATTTTCCTAAGTCGGGAAATCTCTGTGACCTCCTCCATTCTACTACAGTGTACTACAGAGTCTTCAACGCCCCCTTTGTACCTTCCTCAACTTTTTTTGTACTTTCTTAGGTCCTCTTTATAGGATTCCAAATTCCGAACCTCCCTTGTATTCTTAGCTTTATTAAAGGCTGTTCTACACGCCCTCAGATATGTTTCCGACTCTATGGTCCATTATGTCGGTTTCTGCCTGCCCCTAGGCTTTACCGGGAGACACGCAACATTAAATGAAAGATTGAATGCTTTTGTGACAACATCAACCAAGCAGTCTAATTCTTCTACTGTCGCCGGAAGTTCAGGGATCTCCAGCGGCAATAATTCCTCCAACACCTCCCCATATTTGTTCCAGTTTATCCTTTTGGGATTCCTGGAGGCTTTCCAGGTAACAGGTTTAATGTTGAGATTGTATATGTTACATATCGGTGATCAGAGAATGAGTGCTCCTTCGCCACTCTCCACTCCCTGATCATATGAAAAATTGTTTCTGAAGCAAAGGTCACATTTAAACCACCTGTCGATTTTTAACAATGAATGTCGATTCTCGCCCAATATTGCAAACTAAAAAGGTTGGTATTTAATAAAAATAATCAAAAAATAACTAACCCCTTTCGTTAATGTCTGTGCTTCTCCAGATTGTGTGATGTGCATTTACATCACATCCGAGTATAACACCTATACCCTTCTTGGACCTGCTTCCCTGATCATTTCTCCTAGGTTATCCGGTGGAACCTCCTTTTCACGATCCATATAGGCTGAGGCTAGCCAGGATTTTTCACAACCAACCTTAAGGCTCACCGCTGTAACATAACCGCTACTAAAATGAGGAAGAAGAAAAATATTCAAATTATTTTTCGCTAAAATATACGATCTGATCTTCTCAGAGTTACTTGAGTATAATAATTTATACCCTTTCATTCTGATGCCAAGGGTCCTGTTATTGTTAATCCAAGGTTCTTGGATTAACACCAAGGCCTCATCTGACTTAGTCAGTCTGAGAATAAGGCGTGGCGAGGCAGCCTTCGCGTGTAATTCAGGCTTATTTATACAATATTAATCATTAAAGTCTACCTTACTCATCTCTTCCTGCACTCCCTGCATCGGGATAGTGCCATCTAGCTCGTTACTTTGGCCGCCAACCTCCTTTCGTCGAGAGTCTGACAGGATGTCCCCATCAGACACAACAGACAGGAGGCTACCTCCCCTCACTATACTCCCCACGCCCGAAGCATCGCTTCCCTGGTCGTCCTCAGTCCTCTTGACCGTCTCCCGCTGGGTCCTTTCGCCACCTCCCCCAGGCTGGTCTTCCGCACATGAATAGACATCGTCTAGTTATATATTTTAGGGGTGATCAACCCGAACCCGAATCTAAAGCCCCCTTTGCCTCCTCTTGCTTTGCAATCCTACAGTCTTCCGTTGAAAGATAGGGATTAGTCGCTTGAATAATCTCGAGGATCTCCTCTAGTTTATCCGGCTCGGTTGGTTACCAGACGAGTGCCCTCGGCCTGTTCGTATCATCCCACATCTCTACAGGACGGGGGATCCTGGATTTTCTCTCAGGACCCACAAGAGTATGTAGTTTAGTGCATTGTACACCACCCTCCACTTCTCCGATGTGATGCTCATCTTCCTGACTTCTGTCAACGAAGGCTAGTAACAACACGTGCTCCTTTAGGATCTCAATGAATAGCTTCAGTTTATGAATTCTAGGAGCATCCGACGTCCTGTTTGTTTGCAATTTGGCTCGCTTGATGTTGCTCGCTTCAAGCTCATCCTGGGACCTCTGTCTGCTAGACACAAGGACCCTTTCCGAGCTATCTCAGCCGACAGTTTTTTATTGGAGGGATTTCTCTCAATCCCCACTATTTTGTTTTGCGCTTCCGCTTCCTCCTGGCTTCGATGGCATAGTGTCGCTTACCCTTGCCCTGGATGAGTGAGCGCCACCTTTATGGTTAGATACTCCCTTCTTTTATACCTTCCGGTTTTTGAAGGGTACCGGCCCCTTTATTTTTTTCTCCTTTTTTCCATATTTTTCCCACGAGTGTCGAAGAAATACAGGTCCACCTGCGCAGAGATCCGTATACGCAGGTAATTCTAAATATAACTGGAGTTAGCCTGATATTCAGAGGGCTCCGTTCACGACTGGGCTTTGTTAAATGGGCCCCCAGCCTAGTCGATCTTCAGCATCGGCCGCATAATACCTTAATCCAGCCCATTGGCTCACCAAGCACCCCGGCCCCCTCTCCCAACGCCCCCACCCTTCCAACATTCACCAGCCCATTTAGCCATTCATATATGGATATTCCAAACCAATGGGACCCATCCCATTCAAGGAATGACCCGTTTAGAAATCAGAATTTAGTAAATTGAGGTTAACCACTCCTCAGTTTCTTAAGACTCTCCTCCCAGCACAGCTGCGGTTGGGGCGGCTTATTTAATTCACCGCTGACCTACCTATCGAAAGGCCGTCCACTATCCACCACCTGTGATTCACGCATCATATGCGTTCCTGGCCTATTCGAATACGCCATTCGTGCATGCACCAAATCACGGTGGAGATTCATTTTTTTATGTCTTGGTATATATCGGTGTGGATATTGAATTGTTTAGCCTTACCATCTTCCTGGGGCCCAATTTTGGTCGAAAAACGGGAATAAAATTTATGAGTTTAACCTTTGTTTCACAAACAGTGAATTGTGTGTGAACAGTGCTTGTATCAAACAATTATATGATTTAAAGTTGTAGGCCTAGTAGGTTAATAAAACAACTGTAAATCTCATAACTTTTATTCCCATTTTTTAACCAAACTTCGGCCCTTGATATTTAGTTTAAGACTAACCTGCTTTGCTAGATCTGATTGCTTCTGTACTTTCTTATTTTCTATAGTGTTGCTTGTCGGTTGTGTCAGATCATTGAGTTTCTCCGTCATCTCCACTGAAAAGTAAAAGATAATATTTTAATTTTAAGCAAATACTAAGCAAATTTTAGGTAATTTGAAGTATATACTTCAAAAATATTTATTTTTTGTTTATTCATTTCACCCAAGCATAGAGTGTCTACTAGGCTGGTCCATGTAATTCTGTTAGGTACTGTTGCTTTGATTTCCATTCATGACTTACCAAGTTGTTTCGCTAAAATAGAGAGAATAATTTAACGTTTTGAAAGCTATACGCACGACGTAAAACTATTGGGTGTATAAATGTCTCTGCCGTTCAATAAAAGGTGGTGCCACCAGTAAGTTATGGCTAAAATTGTCCAATGTACAACGTCATATCCTAAGGTTGGACATCTGCCAGCAACATAACCTTAAAATATCAGCGATTTTGTATCAGCATCGTATGTGAAAATGTCGAGTTTTAAGCCGAATAGGCGTTATTTGTTGAAACTTTTGACTTAATTCTTTAATTTGAAGAAATCTGCAACTGACCACTGCAACCGTCAATTGCTTGTAAAGCATATGGTGAGTGGTGAGACTGCCTTAAGTGAGGAGTTGTCGATAGATTTGCACAAAAGTTTAAGAATGGTGAATTTGATGTCGAAGACAAAGAACGTAGCTGAAGGCCGAAAGTGTACGAAGACGCGAATTGGAAGTATTCTTGGATGAAGATTCCTGCCAAACGCAAAAATAACTCACACTTACATTAGGATAAACTAATTCAAAGGCAAGGAAATTGTGTTCCATATGAATTGAAGTCGGGAGATGTTTAACGCCGTTTTCTCATGTGAAATTAATGCTGCTTGCCAGGTATAAACGAAAGGGTTTTTTACATCGCATAGCCACTGGCGATGTAAAATGAATTCATTACGATAACCGAAAAAAGAAGAAATTGTGGGGGCCATCTGGCCATGCTTCAACATCGAGAACCAAGTCGAAATTCATGGAAAAAACTCCGAACCAAACCATTATACTGGGGCTCTCTACCGAAAACAATTGATTATATTGAGCCGAGCACTTAAGGAAAAACGAGCCCACTACTACTCCAGTCACGACAAAATTTTTCCCGGCAGGATAATGTTCATGCAATATTCTCGAGACATTGATCCGTCTGGTTACCACTTGTTTCGATCGATGATGCGTGGCCTGTCTGAGCAGTACTTCACACAATATGAAGATACCAAAAATTCGGCTGATTCATGTATAGCATCAAAAGATGAAGCGTTATCTTCTGACGTCGTATTGCTAGCAAGATGGAAAAAATTATTGGCTAAAATAAAACATAACCTACCTTTCTTACACATCAAGTGTCCAATTTTTGCTAAAACGGCGGAAACTTATTTGTTTCCCAATTCAATTGGAGTAAACCTTGTGTTGAATCGGGACCGTGCTACTCAGACTTGTGGCAGAGCCCGCAGACTAGGGACAAGCCCTGATCTTTGTTTTTCAGTTACCAATTTTAGTCGATCCAGGATGGTTTTGATGAAAACCACTATGTAGCTATGACAAGTTTTACTAATCGTTTTTGTAGTTATTAAAAAGAAGGAAGTTTATAGTACATAAAAATAAAGTCTTAACTTTAACGTATTAACACAAATTAGACCCCTATCTGTATAATTTGCAAAATCTTGTTTGATGGTTTGTTTGATTTTTGTTTATTAGCTTTGCAATCTGCTTTTGGATCGATCACTCCCAACTCTTTCGCGGTTCGCTTTTAACGCCCTACCGTACGAAGACGCCAAATCGTAAAGGTAAGACTATAATTACGATTTATATCTTCGCATTGCCAAATATAGCATTGCGTAGCTCCATGTCAGCCTATAGCACTGAGAAAGAAGATAGGGTTGGCCCATGAGTTCTGCAAATCGACCGGGGGATTTACAAAATATTTTAAAAATATTTTTAGCAGTTATGTTGTTTGTCATTTTGAAGAATTTTTGCACTGTAGTAGTAGATTCTAATATTGGAACGTAGCCTTACATTCTTTCCTACCAAGTATAGTTTCTTAATTCCTAAGTAAAATCTTACCCGTTAATCTTAAGCATCTCAATCTTAGAGATATGTTAGACGGATGTAGAATCCCGTTAAGCTTAGATGAGGGAAACTACAGTTATAAATCATAACATTATTATTTGGCCGATTTGTTTTTGGCTCTATCAAGATACTACAGAAGGCGACTAGGAGTGATTTACTACACACCATCCATCATTACCAATCATAATGTTGAAATGGGCATGATGATTATTCAAAAAACCTCATTAAACTTATAAATTTTGTCCTAAGCATTCAGTCTTTACATTTTGAAAGACAAATTCAAACATGGTACGTCAACCCAAACATTTTGGGATTGCTGACAAGCGAGGCGCACAATATGAAAATACTTTTTCGTAGAAACATCAAATAAAATAAATAAATATTTTAAAATTACCATTTATATCGTTAAGTAGGATCGATTCACAAAATAACAAACCGTGACACGTCACGTGTCGAATTCAATAACGAACAAACAAATCAAATTTTTATGTTGCCATCATGTTTATACCGATACAGGATTTTTTGAATAAAGTTTTTATTTAATTTTAATGATTTACATTTTTACACACGTATAAAATGTTAAACAAAATATAATTATAAATAAATAATAAAGTTATTTTTGATAACATGAATTATTTAAATTTTATGAAAAATCTATGCAAAATTCATAATTCTAGAAGTATGTGGAACTTCACTTTAAAAATTCATTTCACATTTTAAATAACATAATTTTAGGCAAAACATGAGCAAAGACATCAACCCATTTTATACTATTTAAAAACAATGATCAAGAATTATACAAAATTCTATTGTTTATGACTCATGAAAAACATTTGTTTGTTAAATTTAAAATAAATTTTAAATATTTTCATAAATAATTTAAATTTGCAAATAAAAGTTAATTTATAATTTATACGTTATACCAATAGTTTCCTCTTCCATTCGAAATCATAATTCTATGATTATACCATTAAACAGAAATTTCCAATTTATTTTTATTTTTTTTTTCAATATGATTGGCGGGTTTGTATAGAACTTGCGGTCAAAGAGCGTCTATTCATAATACAAGATGGACGAATTATCGGTGGAAATATTCGGCGAAAATGGAGCATATTATAAGGTCGGTATCGACTAAAAGTATGCCATTTAATAATTAAAGTGTTGGTGCAATTAAAAATTTGTGGTTTTATCAAGTTTTTCTTGTGATTTTCGTGAAAATTTTGTACCGCGAACCCAATGAAATTTCGAAATAAATGTTCCGTGTGCTAAGGAAAAAAAGTTGAATAAAAATCGTCATGGACGCCATAACACACCAGAAAAAAAATCCAGAATTTTTTATTTATTTGTGACAGGGCGTGAATTTTGATAAATCGTTCATGTTTTTTTTTTTGTTATGCACTGTTTCGTAAATTTCACCCAAAAATTCGTGCCTTACCGTGTTTTGGGAAAATATTTTTCGCGATTTTCAGTAAAAAAATAAAAAAAAATGTGACAATCATAATTGTGTGAATAAAAAAAAATAACCACATTTTTTCTCATCTACTGTGTGTAGCACAGCGCTGGATAAATTTTCTGAAATTTGAGAAGAAAATTGAAAATCGGGATTTTAAACAACCATGATTTGCTTTTGTTTTTCCCTAAATAATTCGATATTGCTGTGCAAATAAAACTCTAATATATCTCCTTATTTTAATTCCAGGGAGTAATTACGGATGTTTATGACGATGGAGTTAGAGTGGCATTTGAAAATGAGTAAGTATAGCGTTATGCCGTCGTATTGTTTGTAACTTGAGACTGAGTACTTTGGGGAACCCCACAATTTTATAAATTGAATTATTTAATTGCTTATTTTAGCTGGCAGAAAGAAGCGAAGTTCCTTTTTAATCAAGTTCGACTTCCTCCAGTTGAAGCTCCTTTACCTCAATTAGCGATTGGTACCGAAGTAGAAGTATATTCACGATCTAATGAACGGGAAGCGTGTGGCTGGTGGATGGCTGCAATTAAAGTAAGTAGCAAAGTATTTTATATGGACTGCATTTGTAAAATAATCTGTAAATTTCTTTTTGTTCCAGATGATGGGAGTAGAATTTCATGTAGTTGAATATCTTGGATGGGATAATAGTTATTCAGAAATTGTAGCATTAGATCGGATACGAGTAAAAAATCCAAATACACCTATACTAAATAAAACGTTTCACAAATTTGAAATTGAAGTTCCCGAAGATTTGAGAGATTAGTAAGTAAATATACCAAAATTTTAATGCTAAAGTTCCTTTAAAATATTTATTCAACTCGTTAATATGTGATGTGTTACTCATTAGGCGACATTTTTTAAAAGATCAATATTTTATGGCATGTCTTATACTTTCTTTAGAATATGTTGGTTTTTGTTTGGTAACATTAGATTTATGCATTGAACACTTGTCAGAAAAAAAAATGTCGGTCTCGTATCGATTTGCATAATAATATTAAATGTGGTGGTTAGAGGAAGCATCTGTTCGCAAAGATGCTGTTGTGTATCTTATCTTTGTGTGTTTCATTTTTCTCAAGGATTATACAACCGGTTTAAAACTGGAATTTTGTCTATTCATTGCTGTATAATACATTTTTTGCTAGAAATAAATGTTTATTGTTTGGTAAGATGGTTAGTTCTTTTGATGGGTTTATCTATTATATTTAGGCCAGATTGTGTAACTTAACTCGCAAATAGATTGGGCGCCAAACTACTGATTACATTATCATCAAAAAAATTTCTTACCTACTTCTTATTTGGAAAAGTATTGTATTTTTTATTGGATTTAATCCAAATGTCGAAAATTAGGACAATTATATTAAATTTTATTTCTGCAAAAAAGAAACGCTACCTTAATATTCATATGCAACTATTTTTTTTGTTTTGCTATATATAAGCTTGTTAAATTCTGTCGATCCGTCCCAGACGTAGTTTAATAATTTTTATAGAATTTTAGAAGTCGAATTAATTAAAATCCGACTCATGATCGGAAATTATTAAGATCCGGAGAAGAATTCAGAATGGATGTATTTAATGTATCGCAATTTTAATTATTGATACCGAAAACGCCATGATATTTTACATTACATAGTTGGTTTTAACAAATTAAGACGCCTATTATTTATATAATATCCGCCAAACAAACTTGTTTTAAGAAATACGTGATTCCTTTCCTACGGGAACTCCTAAATCTCCAGAAAACGATAAGTTTCTTGTACTGTGAATTAAAGAACTCAGCGAAATAACGAGTCGTCTAACTGATTCTTAAACAAACTTATGAGTTACGAGAATTAACTAGTTTTGGTCCTACTAACAAAAACGGATGGAATCAGTTAGTTTCTAAAATGCATCTCTCTCTCTCTGGCACTATATCCCATCAAGAGATTGAGCCACCTCAAATGAGGTTTCATAATCAAATTTTCATTTCGGATAATGAGTGATTAATCCATTGATGCTAAACCAGCCGTGAAATTTTTTCCTTGTCACCGGGAATCGAACCCGGGACCTCCGGTCGCTGGAGCAAGCATGCTGACCACTTTGCCACCAGGGCGGCAAAACTGAAAAGCATCTACCATAATAAAATACAGTAAGGGCACCAGCGTTATGTCCGTGCTTTAAAGTATCGAAGTAGGATGGAATACACATATCGTTTATCATACGAACTATTCTATTTGTATTCTAATAAGTCAATCCAATTGTGACTTACATTTATTTGGCCTTTCGCTAAGTTGCCTAGCGAGAAAATTGTTGCATCTTTTGAGTACAATTGCTGGAAAACTGCCCGGTCCCATTTCTCTGAGTTAGGTTCCCTTAGAATTTCAGAGGATGGAAAAATTATTCATCCCTAATAAAATTGTTATAAGTTAAGCAGCTTCTACTTCTTTGTTGATAAAGCAAGTCGATCTAATGAATTGAAGAATTAATTCATTAGCTTCCAGTTAGCATTTTGATCAGATAAACCCTGGTGAGTTCTAAAAGTTCCGGAGTAATTGAGAACCTAGCTGACACCAAAGCATGGCAGAAAGGCGCAAACGAGCATTTGCTACAACGGAGTATTTGCAAGGACGGTACTTAGAAATAAATCTAAGAGATGCGAAGACTGGCCAGAAGTATGTATCAGGAGCAAATGTAAAAAGGGTGGTTTGAAATCTAATTCTTTAAATATTGAAATTATTCGCCGCACTTAAATTCAGTGGGAACGACCAAGCTTTATTTATTTAAAGATGGGCAAATTATATTACAATTCATTTCGCAAATTTGGGACTATAAAAACAAAATCTAATAAGGGTTAGATAAATCGACAAAATCGCGAAAATAAAAATTTGGATTATTTCGAAGGGCTTTTCCCCGAGCAAGAGAAACAGCAGAAGTGATGAAATAACCAGTCAGTTTAAATTTAGGACCTAAACATGCTGATAATACCGTTATCCGACTTCTAAAAGTTGTTTAGGAAGATTACGTGAAAACGGTTGTGTCGAATTTTCTTTTAGCCTCCTAATAACACAATAAAGGCTCTCCATCCACTGTTCGTTACATGTCCAGCGTTAGAGAACACACCTATGTACATTCCCATTCAACATTTTAATAAAATGATCGCTTATCCGTTTGAAATTCCGAAGAGATTGGACGTAAAATTCATTTCACAAAATATCAACAAAATAGTTTTTAGCTCAAATTTGTGATTTTATATGTTGGAACTCTACGGTTCACTTGATTAGACGCACTTGCAATTTTACTTTTAAATGTAAATTTTATTGTAATTTCTCGCGGTATCAAGAAAATATATTTATTGATAAGAGAGAAATTCCTATTCAATAAATCCACAATTGATAATTATTCTGAGAAAGCAAATTAACTTGGTTTTCATTTTTTTAAGATACATAGTTCAAATTTAATGTTATTTTTTCGGTTCAGTTAATTAGACGCAGTTTAGAAATACATATATGTAATGAAAATAATTTATATTTTCATTATAATATTTTTCTTTATTGAAATTCGTTAATCTTTCTCCACCTCCATTCTTTAAAATTATTTCAATGATCATATCCTATGGAAAATCCGCAGGAGACCCAAAGAGCTCCTGAAATCCTGGAAAGCCTCCTGAATATCTGAAAATTTCTGCAGCATATCTTTATATGAATTTCTAGTCATTTTATTGCAAACAAAATTCACTTTCCAATATGAAATTTCCAATATGCATTACTCTTCCTTTTCTAGTATGATGGCGAGTCAAAAATTATTCCTTGCGAATTGTTTTTCTTTGCTCGGAATGTCATGAAAATAATAACTATAGCCATCTGGTTAAATTTAACAACTTTTTCCAATTATTATTCATTGTTTGCGGATGCACATCCCAAGTCATGTACGAATGACTTTTGTAGAAGTTATTTGAACGAAGAGGAGGAAGAGTGTATTTAGGTGTGTATGGTATGGAGTCTATTGACAGCCTTTCGGAACTCGCGGGCTGTGGAGTGCGAGATATTTTACGCTACATAAGTAGCTCTGGATGGTTTCAGCCGGAGTAAAGGGGAGATAGGATCCTGTGGTATCACAATGGGGGCCAGTATTGTCAGAGAAAATTAGGAAAACAATTTTGGTTGTTAGCGTGAGGTACTTATATTGTGTTTGTTTTTGTAACCTCGTTGATTCAGATGCTTTCTCTTTTATCCTCCGAATTTGTGACACTTGACAGTTGCTTACACTCATTCTGTACTTTTAAATTCTTTGTGATTTATCGCCAAAGAATGATCAAGTCATACTGTTCTACTAATGATAGAAGCTATTAATAATAAAATACAAGCGAAGTTGTGAATATTTTGCAGTTACGATCGCGCCCGTAGTTGTGACTTTCTTGCGATCGAAAATACAATTACATTTTCTCTCGCAATAGAAGTGGCAACGAAATGAATTCCTTTTTCCTAATAAACATTAATAGGATTAAAGGAGAAAACCGAAAGTATTTATCCGTTTTTCCAATCCGTTTGAAATTACAATTATCTCACTGGCGGCGGGTAATGAGAAGAACAAGTTGCAAATTCAAATTTCCTTTCTTTGTCCAATTTCTTTAATAATCGATATTAGTCTTATTACGTTATATTAACAGTTGCATTCTTCAATCGGTAAGAAATTTATTTCCGTAAATATTGTAAATGCGAGAAACTTAACTTAAACCTGTTTTTGCCGTGTGTTATTGTATTATTTAAATTAAATAATATCCTTATATTAAGCCTCGCCTGGTCTGAATTCAGGTGAATGGCGTGTTGTATTTTGCTGGCACTTGATTTATCCAAAATTGCATTTCAACATTTGACTTTTCCTGCCTATCCGTCAAAATTATCGTTTTCCTGAACGTCAATAATGTCACACCAAAGTAATCAAGGTTATTCTCTCCGCCGCACGCCTTTAGTTCGGGTAAATTAGACGATGTCACATCCGTAGAAACTGATTTTTAGTAGCTTTATACCTGTGTATACCCAAGTGAACGACGGGCCAAATAGACACAAATTGCCGAAATAGTTCAACATTACCAATAAAAATGTCTGTTCATTTCCCAAAATTTATTTATTGATCAAAAAAAGTTTCCGATCGATAGAGTGGATTATTTAAATATTGTTTAATGTTAAAAATCACGCAAATCTGCATAGATAATGGATATTATAAAACACTCAAATATAATTTATTAGCCAGTAAAAACTTAATTTTTTTTACGTACGTATTTTGTTTGTGTGACATTGACCACGAAAAACCATAAATCATATTGCCTTCATGAAAATGAATGTTGCAAATTATTTTTAATTGCCACTCCCTCCATTATCAGAACGATAATCTGAATGTGCCGGATCGAGCGATATGTTTATAAAAAGTTAAATACTAAAGACAGAATTAAGAAATTTATTTTTCATTAATTTTATATTAATATTGATTTTTTTTTTGTTTTCTTCCACGAAAATATTGTGTCAACATACATAGATTATTATTTATTTTAAATTTCTGATTCTAGCGCCGAAATAGATGGAGTACACAAAGAATTTCAAAAGGCTGTCGGTGCCGGTGTCTGTCGATATGTACCTGAGCGAGGAGTTCTTGTATGTATTTCAAAAAGTGAGGATTCGCAAAAAAAGGCTAACATGATACAGAATATGCATTTTCGTAATTTGAGTCAAAAGGTATTGACTATTTTATTTTATTTAAGTAAAAATACTTATGTAATAAATATTTTTTTATTTGTAGGTTATGTTACTTAAACGAACGGAAGAGGCCGCACGACAGTTAGAATCTACAAAACTACATAATACAGCTGGGTATGTTTATTTATTGTTCATAAAATTATTTCTTTTACATTCATTCATTCAAACTTTTACGCCAATTTTTCTATCTTTGTATGGGGGCGAGATTCTTCTAAAGTTATTACTATTGTGATTATATAATTTGTCCAAATAAAAATAAATGATAAAAAGTATTTTGGCGTTCTTAAATATAACTAATATTGAATGAAAGTCCGGCTATAATGTCTTAATAAAATCGGCTATCCATCTGGTACAATTCATTAACTATTAAAACAAATAAATAATATACTATCATAATATTTGGGTTAAGCTCATGGTACACACATCCGGTCGTCATTTTAGTTGAAATTTTATTGATGATGTATGTTATTTTTCAAAGCAAATAAAGTTGGCTAGTTATACATTTTGTTGATATTGCAATTTCTTCTTGGTTTATCTTTTTTATTGCTATGAATCATATTTACTCATTTGTTGCATTAGATAAATATTTAAATTTGTTGAAAAATTTACCAATTTTTGTTGGAAAAATCGCTTAATAAAGACACAACATATTATATACAGAGTATCCATAAAGTAGCAGACACGTATAGTACCCGTGGTCCAAACAAATGTGAGGTTACTTTGCACGTTAAAACCCCTCATCCCCTAGGTTTTCATCAAAAAGTATATTTTCTGACGTAGTGTAATTTTTAAGAGTTTAATGGTAAAACAAATTTTCTTTAAAAAAAATAAATTCTAATAGTTCTATTCAGAGTTGTTAAAGTACATGTACTTTTTTAAAAACTACATTAACTACATTTGCCATGTAGTTTATGTAGTTAATGTAGTTAAAGTAGTTAATGTAGTTCAGTGTAGTTAATGTAGTTAATGACGTCAATGTAGTTTTTTATACACATGCGCATTTCTGTTATTTTGGTTTAAATTTTGTTTTTTACTCTCTAAATAATACATAGAAATACATATGAATATAATAAAAACTAATTTGTTTTTGTATCATTCATACATACTCATACGGATATACATATATTATAATTTAAATGAATGAAGGAAGGGTGATTGTAGTTAACGAATGTAGTTAATGCATGTAGTTAATATGTAGTTAATTCATGATTTTCGCCTACGTAGTTTATAGATTAACTACACGTAGTTTTTGAGGTAGTTTTTACCTCCTAAAACTACTTAACAACACTGGTTCTATTTAAATTTGAAATACTTTTTAACTAAATAGTCATAATTACTATACTTATGTAAAAGAGAATGTTATCAGGTGTTTAATGAAATTAGTACTTGAAAATAAAAATGGTTATTTCTCAAGATATTGAAGTTTCTTGAATACAAGGTGCTGTGTTGGAAAGATCCTCTTTAAACTTCTAGAATTTGATAGAAGGGTTTTAACGTGTGAAGTGATATAAGTAACCTCAGCTTGTGTCAGCTACTTTAGGGACACCCTGTATAACATGGAATGGCCAGCTCAATCTCCCGACATAATACAAAACTTTTGAGGTGAGTTAAAACGTGGTTTAAGTAAATTGCCAGGGGGCCGATATTTGGAATATTTTTATGATATTTGGGAAAACCTTCAAAACGCTTGGTGGAGCCTCCTATTTGAAGGTGCCAATCACTGGACAATTCTATGGGGCTGCGATGTAATGTGGTGTAGTCTTAAGTAACGGGTGCGACACCAAATATTAAATCTTTATGTAAAAATTATTTATTTTCGAGGAATAATTATTTTTAAACAAGATTGCTTAAATTTCTCTATTTATTTGCACAGATGGAGTAAATGAATTAAAATTGGAACTATTGTAAAGCGATATGTGATCACAATAAAGTGATATTGTAATAAATGTTTTATTTTTAGAGACTGACAATAAAAAAACATGTTTCAATTTTTGATATTGATGATTTTGTAAAAAGAAACACTTATTATTTGAACATTTCATAAAATTACCTATTATATTGCACACCAGTGTATATGCTTAAAAGTATCAATGATTAAGGTTGCATGATTGCGTATGTCAATATGCATTATTATTAAAAACTAAAAATGACAAGAGTTGTGCCGGTATCCAAGGGTGGAGATGCACTAGAGCCAACCAACTATAGACCAATATCTATTTTAGACTCAGTCTCTTTTGCTCGCCAAACTTCAGAGACTCAAGTTTGAGCCGATGCATTTGTCGTGGTTCCAATCATATCTCAAAGCTCGCAAGGGTGTATCGCAAGAATCCATTCTTGGGCTGGTCCTTTTTAATATTTACATTAACGACATATGCAAACAAAACTTTAAGGGCTCATTTCAGCTATATGCTGATGATGCTCTTATATAGTATGAAAATACTAAACCTGTAGCTCAATGAAAACAAACTTCAATTAAATGCAAAAAAGTATATGATATTTACAAATAAAAAATTATCAGAGGAAGTTATAAGAGAATACAAGATTAGTTATGCGGGAATTCAGATAGAACGTATGGATCAATTTAAGTATCTGGGTCTACTGATAGATGAAAAATTGAAAGGAACTGACCATATTAATATGGTTAAGGCTGAAATACGAACTTGTATTCTCGATCAAAAAACAAGCATATTTTGCCGCAAAGTTCCCTGCTACTAATCTACAATTCCTTTATCTTACCACAATTAATATATTTAAACCCAGTGTGGAGTGGATGCGCTAGCTTCCGTTGTGATGAGATCGCAATTCTACAAAAAAGCCTAAAACACATACCGTCTACCACTAAGATTTTCAACAACCGAACTTTTTAAAAATATATCTCCTCAGCTTCCATAATAGAATTGATTTCGAACTCATAATGACAATTTTACAATTCGAGGAGATTTAGGTAATTCAATTTCACCAACCTGTGCTTCATGCGTGTGATATTCATTCTTATGGTGTGAGACAGCGAGCCAACTTCCACTTGCAATTTTTTGCAACTACCTCAAGAAACAACAATATACTGTACAAAGGTTTGAAAATGTACAACACTATACCAACCCAGTTAAAAGAAATTGAAAGTATTAGAGCCGTTGCACATTTCAGCTAAGTTAAGCGAGAAACGTAGCTTCTATTAGCATAGTTTAACTCGCGGGAGCCGAGCCAACAAAGTTAAAAATGTATGAAATATAATGTAAATTGTTGTTGTAATGCAATTGTTTTTGTACCGCCATTTGAGATCACACATTTTTAACTATGTTGGCTCGACTCGAGAGTCGAGCAAATTTCATGCGGCTACCTTGAAAGTTAACCCAATTAGTACTTATCGTCCCTCCACCGGTTCTCTATCGAATTTGACTCAGGCGATTGAACTGAATATATAAACTATTCAGACCCCAAAGGACAAATATTTTTATGTTCTGATGAAATTGAATTCTTACCAAAATTAATTTATTTGGTGCAAACAGTTCCAAACAGATACGTGATGCATCTCAAAGTATAAAAAACGATTTGGAAAAATTATCAATGTTAAAAATAAATATTGCCGGCATTGATTTTACTTTGTTTTAATAAGTTATAATGGATTAAACAACATAAGATAAATATAATTAAAATGACAATATTAACGGCTACATATTTAAATACATACAAATACAATACATATTAACGGCTAATCCGTTTAAGAAATTTATTGATTAGGATCTCTGTTGCTTTTCTTCTAAAATCTTTTTTACCCTCAGTACGTTCAATATAAATATTTTTAATTTTTAAATGGTTTTCAAATTTGATTCCTCTGTAGTTTTCATTTGACATAAATATGTTCTTTCTTTCAAATAATTTAGACACCCATATTTAATTTTCCTACGAGACCTCGTAGTACTACACTTTTTGGGTATTTTTGGAAGTTATTCATTTATAAGGTTGTGTAACGCGAAATTATGCCCAATTTTCGTTTTTTTTATTATTATTTCGTATTTTACTGTGCAAATAATTTTTTATCAAACCGCTCGAAAATTTTGTCCCATTTGGTGGTCGGCAATAATTTTTTTAGTAGTATTCGGTGACTGTAGTACGCTAAACATTTAAGCATTGGCATTTGAATACTTAATCGTTCTTAAGTGGAACCGCAGACCGGACAAGTGGTGCAATGGTTAAAGCTTCGGCACTTGGACCGGGAGGTACTGGGTTCGAATCCCATCAGAGGCTAGTAAATGCAAATCGAATTTTCATCATCGATTACAATCGGTGATGTTAATAAACACAACTAAGACCTTCTGATGGAGTGCAGAATTCAGCGCCGACCCACCGACAACGTCAATGTTGACATGAAGCCTGCAATGTGCGGTTATACCCTTTTTCAAACAAAAAAAAAAAAAAAATTGGCTCGATTTAAGTCCAAACCACACAAATGTTTGAGTAAAAAATCATGAAATGTAATGGCGTTTTTGATAAAAAAAATTCACTTGATTTGATTGAAGTACAACCAACACAATTTTGTGCATTTGAAGTACAACCAACACAATAAATGCACAAGTTGGTTCCAAAACATACAAAAATAAATTTTTGACATGGTACTTTTGCCGTACCCACACAATTGTGTTACCGGGCGGCAAAAGGGATACTGTAGTTGTGTGAGTAGGTATAGGTGATGGGTTAATGATGTGGCATGATTACGTGGTATCACAATGAGCCAAAAATGGTCTAAGTGTCAACAACTGAAACCTAAGTGGAATCGCAATCTTTGAAAGAGGTGGTTGGGAAGAAAACTTTTGCAGCATTCACACTTGCCTTTTCAAAATTTGAGATTGGGAGTCAGATAATGGAATCATATATAACATGAAATTTGGCAAAATTTAAAAATTATTTCAGAATAACCCTTTACTTTTACTGGACATTAAGCAATATATCATAGGAACGATGATGATGATGGGCTTTTACAGTGAAGCTTTTGAATTATCAAGTAATTTCAGACATTTTCAAAAAAAAATTTATGTTTATTTTTTTATTATCTTTGTATTCTGTTCTGGGGTCGAAGCACTTCCAAATTTTTCGCGGTTTGCTTTTCAGGTTCTACTTTATGCCGTTGCCAGCCAGTTCGAGAACTTACGGCGATTTTCCTAGAATCATCTGTATATTGCATAGCTCCATGCCAGCCTATAGAACCGTTTACATCTTGTCCCTATCGGGATTCGAACCCAAAATATCTCTTAATAAGTTCAAAATCCCCTTCCCCTGTGTTATTTTTTAATCTATTGGGATACCGATTCCATCCAGGCTAGTTGATTCTGGTTCTCCAACAGCAGATGTTAGTAATGAAATTTTGTTTTTCTGGACTTCGCATTTCGGTAAATATAGTGTGCAATTTTATTTGCAAAAGGAAGCATTTTGGCTAATAATTTGAGATTTGTAATTTTAGCTAAAACTATAGTCGACATGATTCGTTTTATATTTCCGTACCTCAAATACTTCGAACCTGATATGCTGCAACGGTCCAAAAAGAAAACGAAATTTATTTCGTGATTAAATCACTTACAATTACCGTATGTTATTGTTTTTGTTCCAGATATACCGATGAATTTAGGGTACGTGAGGATTTAATAGGTTTGGCAATTGGGGCACATGGTGCCAATATACACACAGCACGAAAATTGGATGGCGTATTAAATATTGAATTGGAAGAAAACACATGTACTTTTAAAATTTATGGCGAGGTAATAAACATTAACATAATAATCCTTATAATCATTTAGTGAAAAATAATATATTTTGTTTTTAGACTGATGAAGCAGTACGAAAAGCTCGATCACTCCTTGAATATAGTGTAGAATCCATCCAAGTACCTCGTAGCCTAGTTGGAAAAGTAATCGGAAAGAATGGCCGCATTATACAAGAGATTGTCGACAAAAGCGGTGTTATACGAGTTAAAGTATTAGATTAAAGACATAAAGAATGGGGTTTGATTTTTCTGTTAATTTATTGGGCTTTTCAGATTGAAGGCGATAATGAGCCACAACCGAGTACACCACGAGAGGAGGGTCAAGTACCATTTGTTTTTGTTGGCACCGTAGAAACTATATCGAATGCAAAAGTGTTGTTAGAATATCACTTAACACATTTAAAGGTTTGTTACATAATAGTGTTTATTGAACATGAAAATATTGTATTTCGTTTTAATTGTCAATAGGAAGTTGAACAGCTTCGACAAGAAAAATTAGAAATTGATCAACAATTGCGGGCAATTCAGGGTTCATCTTTAAATTCAATGCATAGTTATCCAACGTCGCGCCGATCGGATCGTGCGTACAGTAGTGATGTAGATTCAAATAATCGATCTGGTCGAGGTGGACCACGGGGCCGAGGTCGGGGACGAGGCGGCGGTGGTGGAATGCAACGACATTATGGTAATATTCACAACGATATTAACGATCAAAACAGCTACGTAAATAATATTAACGATCAGAAAAGAAACAATAATATGCGTGGAGGAGGAGGCGGCGGCGAACACCGTGGAGGGGGTGGTGGAAGCGATCGTGGTGGTCGAGGTAATCGATCAATGCGAGGTGGTGGACGAGGCGGCGGTGGTGGTAGTGGCGCAGATCGTCATAGTAATTCAAATGATCGGCTAAATAATAACAGTAGCAATGACAGGAGACCACCGCGCCCCTCATCTACCTCTTCAACATCAAAATAATTTGTTTTTTTTTTCCAAATGTCACTTTTTTTGTTTAATTATTTCCTATTAATTTTTTATTTTATTTAGTTAATCTAATTGACATTAGGCAAAAAATGAAATAACGTCTTTTCTCTCGGATATGTTATCCTTACAATTTTTTTAAATTTCTATACTTTTTTTTTTTTTTTTTTTTTAATTTTACGCTCAATCATTTTAATTTTATCCTTAACCACAAAAAAAAATATTGAATTGGTGCTTTAATTTTTTTTATAAATTTTAATTTTTATTATTTATCGTTTGGTTGTTTATTTATTTTATTTATTATTATTTTTGGGATACAATTAAATGATTGGCTAATAGATAATTTATTTAAAAATACAATATGTACGCATTTATTATTTTTTGACAAAATAGTAACCTAATTACCTAACAGAAAAATTGTAGGATAACAGAAGACTTTGTAAGACTGACCCTGCTTTGAGAAAACATTAAAAAAATCTTGTTAAAAATATCACGAATTTGGGAAAAAAGATTTAATTAATAAACAAATATAATATAATATTAAAAATATATTATTCCCGATTAATTAATATAAATATATCTAAATATACAAATTGCATGTATATTTATATTTATAGGGATTGATGAGATAAATCCTAAATAATAATTATCGATTTAAAAAAAAAATAGACAAAATGAACTAAACAGAATCTTAATCAGTCATGCAAATTTATTTTTTAAGTTTTTAAAATTTAAGATGCACGATTCTTAAATATTGTGTGTGCTAAACTTATATAATTTTTGTCTATTTGAACTTTGCGATTAATTACAAAACATAAAAATACAAAATAATGGGTCGTGCGAGAGTGACTTTCTCGTACATGATTCGTAATTAACAAAAAATATTGAACTGAAAAATTGTGTGTGGTTCAAAAATGAAATTTAAAAAAAAACATTTACCTAAAAACTATATTGCACGATTAATTCTTAATTTGCTATAATTTTCTATTTTTATAAACTGCTTACCTTACAATTATATTTTTTTTTCTTTTTAATTAATTAATTATTTTTATTATTGAATTTAGAGATTAAAAAATAATGCATTGAAAACAAACAAATAATTATGAATTAGCTTTTGTTTCTTAATTAAAATTATAAAAAAATTGATAATATATAATTGGTATGTTGCCGTGTGTCTGTGTAGGCTGCAGTATTAGGAATTTATAAATAAATTCAAAGGCACACGGATGCAATAAAACAGTGCACATCTTAACCAAGAAATCTTTCTGTGAATTGTCGCTTTAGATTTTACAGCTATTGTACTTTCGATATTTTTTTCTGCAAACTGAATTGTTTTAATTAGGCCCATTTGTTTCAAAATATTCGGACTCAACATGAATTGGATGTTTTCGTTTCATATTGCTAAGTAACATACAATTTTACAATCAATTTTCATTGGTATTATACCTTACGGCTGTTGCCAGGCAATTCAATGTCGTCTCGCAGAGTTTCCATGCATTGCATGGATTTTATTAAGATAATAAAATGCTCCTTATGCGTCATGGCTATGACCATTGTAACAATTAGTCGAATTTCAAAACGATATTTTAATAGCATTATTTTTTTTATCGTCAACTTCTTTACACCTGTACGTGTAATTCCAAACAAATTTGTAAGCGACTGCATTGAGGACATTTTATTGATAAATAATTTATTTCACCACTTTTTCCTCAAGCCCGTTTATCAACGCTTTTGGAAAAAACGGAACGAAATGGAGTAATTTTTTTTTCACATAATTGTTGTCTACGATATTCGCAAAAAATAAATGATCGGTAAATAATTCCCAGAATCACAATTTAAGGTTGTTAATTATCAGAATCACAATTATAAAAAAAGTAATTAAAAGTATAAATTCATGATATTTTTAATTATGTAGGAAATATTTTTTTGTGAATTGTGTTTTCGGATTATTTTCTGCTATTTATAATCTAAATACTAAAATTAGTTGATCATCTTTTCATAAGCTTACAGTACGAGATAGTCATGATTTCAAAAAGGTTAAGAAATACTGCACTGTCAAATAAATTTATATATTTTTTCTAAAATAGTAAAAACTAGATGTTACATGAGAAATTAATATAAACACAAACCGACATTGGAATGTGCCGATGTCTTAAAAAAATGTTATAATTTTAATTTTTAAGAAAAAAGAAAAAGTCAACAATTTTGTTTATGTTAATTATTTTTATTAATAATGCTTTAAAAAGTTTATATATTAAATTTATTCACCAGTGTAAAATTTTTGAGTTTTGAGATAGAAAAAATGTGTTGTCAAAAAATAATAATGAGCTTAAATTTTTTAGCCCAAAAATTAAAAATTAATTAACATTTATAAAAATAATGTATGTTAAAATGATAAAAATTGAGCCAGAATATTACTAATCACCAAATATGGACGCTACTTTTTAATTAGTACAGGGATGATGCGGTACAATCCGGATATCTGGTTTATCATCGACTCATTGTACGGATGAACCGCTAATTTTAAATTCCTGTCGTATGTGTGGCATGTTGGACATCCCAACAAATTAAACAAAAAAGTATTACCCCGATTTATATAAAAAAAATATATATAAAAGTGAAACAAAATAATAAACAAATCGACTTGAATTATTAAAAACTAAATAATAATATTATTATTGCATTAATAGGAACATATATATAATAAATAAATAAAATGAATTATTTTAAAGAAAAAATGAAATAATATTGTTTAGACATTTTCTATGAATTATAAATAAAAAAATATTTAAAAAAAATTATAAAAAATATTTAAACTTTTTTATTACTAAACACACTTCATACATAAAATGTCCAATCGGCAAAATGTTGTGCCTTTGTTTTTGTTTTATAAAGATGCATCGGAACGGAAAAAAAACGTGCGCGGATGGTTTAGAATTTAATTTAAAAGTAATGTATTGGGTGGGCCACATTACATTTTGTCATTGTGACATTTTTGTATTTAGTTCGTTACGTAATACACTGGTCCAAATATTATTTTTCTATATGTAATTACACATTTAGTTTATGGTTTAGGTTACGATCTTATTACGTCAAAAGGCTAAATATTTTACCGTTTCGGACCAATCCTATATTTTCCGATCCAAATTTATTTATTGTTTTTATTAATGATTTCGTTTGATATTATTTACGTTTTTGTTGTTGATTTTAAATTTATTTGCTATTTTTTGCCACACATTGATTACAAATAAAAAAATAATCGGTCGCGTTGATTTCTAGGTAATAATCCGCGACGTGATATCGATGATGATTTTAGATCACGTGGTGATCACCAACAGCAGCAGCGGCCATATTCGGATGGTGGCCCACCCCATAATCGGCCGGGTCGTGGTGGAAATAATTTTAATCGCCGTGGTGGTGGAAATGAACGTGGCGGTGCCGGAGGCAACGGAAATCGTAGACCCGATCCACGTAATAATAGTACCTTTAATCATAACAATAGTACAGATGACCGGCGGGAAAGTCGCGACGTAAGCAGTATTGATCGCGAAAGTGTTTCGTCTGGAGAGAATGGTAATGGTAGAAGGCGACGACGACAAAAGAATACACCAATAACACGTAAGTAGCATATTTGATCAAGTAATTCTATCATTTGGATTTGGAATGCCAAATTTCGAGAGAAAATGGACATCATATTTAATTATTTTCCAACGTATTGGAAGCATCCCACAATCGTACTCATATGATGCCTCCACAGTGATATTGGCCTTCTGAATCTTGATTGTCTTACAGCTTGCTTTTGATGTGTTAGATTGCACGGAGCAAGTAGTATTTCAATATTTTTTGTGAATTTTTCACTCCAACTCCCTTAGTCGTATCACGAATAAAGTCACATTGTCTACATTTTGTTACAGCCCAATTCCGATAGTCGTTTCACTACATGTGTAGTGTCAATATACGTGTGACGTCACATGATCATTGATATTCTTGAAGTCGATTCAAGTGGCGCGTGCCACTTACTTTAATAAAAGTGCCATTACATTCGGATTCGACAAAAATATTCTTGAAACTTATGAAATTAGGTTCAGAACGTCACATGAGTGGCTTTAGTCGTAAGATACTTATGAGAATAAGAAATTAGTGACTGTAGTTACAAGAATTGACGTGATACGACTATGGGAATTACGATGTTATTCTCATAGATCTTACAAATATACTCACTTGATGTGACGTTCTACCACCGAATTTGTGTCACCAACTTTTTAAAAATTTGTTCATGATTATTTTTTAAATACTCTTTTTGTTCAAAATTTTGTTCAATTCTTTGAATTTGAACCGGGGGTCTATTATGAAATTTTCGACAGCGTTTTTTTTTAGATAACGTCGAGTATTTTACGACACCTCTTGAGGTGTCGAGTACATGAAAGAAAAGTGTTAAGTGTTGAGAAATAAAAAAAGTTTGTTAGTAAAAATATATTAATAATTTAAACTTATAAAATTTTAATTAATGAAAATTAATTAATTAATTTAAATTTAATAAAAAAATAATTAATTTAAATTTTCACATAAAAAATAATTAATTTCATTTTTCGACATCGTCCAAAAAAAAAAGTTCATAATAACGATTTTCGACGTTGTCGAAAAAAAATATGCGCGTTGAAAATTTCATAATAGACCCACTGTTTGCCCCCAGAATCATGCTTGTTCGCAAAATTATCGTCTCTTAATCGGAATTCTATTCAACTTTTCATCAGTTGTGTACTAGGGGCTCTACATAAGAAAAAATATTGTAATCTTTGCAATGGAATCTATCAGTCTTTTCGGTCACAATCCCATCACTAGCTAATGTACTCACCGAAATGAACACAATAGGTTAAGACATTTTTTGACCTCCATTCATCATCACCAGATTCCAGAACATAGAAAAAAATATACATCAGAATCGCAATGCAATCGCAATCAATGGCTCCAATTAGCTTAACCCAAGCTTAAATATTCGTTCAAAATTTTGACGAAATCCCCATAAAACCAATTTCATTACAAAATCCAATTTTATGGCACGTCATGTTCCAGAACTTTGTCCAAACTTTTATGTTAAAGTAAGAATTAGGTATCTTAAAATCTGTATATGTATGTATACGTAGGATGCGTTATCGAATGGAAATTGAATAGAATTTGATCTACATAGTTGTGAGACTCATGAAAACATTATTCTTTATTATAGGATCCCTTAAAACGTTCCCATAATTAAAAGAAAACCTAAAAATCTCAATTTGTGAAAATCAGTCAAATAGTATTTTAGATCATCGAGAGCAAAGTTACACTATTTGGACGTTATGATAGCAATGCTAGGCACTACAGGGGCGGTTCACTGATTTCGAAAGTGCCGCATTTTGCTCAAATAAAAATTTCTTATTTTTAAATATTGATAACTTGTTCATTTCTAAATTAAAAACGATTTTGTGTGAGTCAGTGAATGAGATTTTGTTGGTCATACATTGAGCGTAAAATTCGATCCGCTCCTCTCGAGGGATAAATATTGCTGCCTACTACATATTATTAAAGGGTGTCCACTGGTTATACATTTTATTAACCCATTGCCGCACACTTTTTAATTGACGGCCGTGCTCGGAAACACACTTTGTTTTTCAATTGTGTATGACTGCCATATGAAATTGAGCGTCATTTATATGATTGGAAGTGAAAATTATCACATTTTCTCACAGTTTTCCCATCACATCATTTTTTCTATATATTTCCGCCTACAGAAACAAATGACGATTTTTTGTTGATATATAGACAAATGACGGCTATAGCCGAACATAGTAGGACGGCTATAGCCGTCATTTGTTTCTGTAGGCATTGCGGGAATGGGTTAAATAAAAGAAAATAGTTTTAATGTTTACAGATCGTTTATTTAATGTTTGGAATTTTGTATGAATAAGAATGTCTGCCAAATGTCCGCCTCTATTAGCCTTACACATGCGGCTCTCTTGATTACATTTTTCATCACTACACATTTCACCCTGTATCATGTTAATTTCTTCACTAATGCTCCTTTTAATTGGTTCAATATTATCTGTTTTATTTACATTAACCTTAATTTTAAGGTAACCCTATAAAAAGAAGTCGTGAGCAGTTTAAATCGAGTGATCGTGAATGCCAATCCACTTCACCAGATATCGAAATTAACTGTTGTGGAACATTTCCCCTAACAGTCCCATGTCCGCCGCGAATGTTATGATTTTTTTGCCTTTCGTAAAATTCAAAAATTGTAAAATCCGCCGTTTTTGTAGAACAATTTATCTTTGGCCTCAAAATAGCCGTTTGCGGCAAAAACATTTGCGAATTCTCTAATTTTTGATCCAAAGCTCTTCTAAAAGTGCCTAATGTAAAAAGGCGGTAGTTTCCTTCACAGGTCTAACGCGCCTAAGCCTGTAAAGTCTCCTTTGATGCGTCATTTAGTGGTTTCACTGGGTCTTGTTCTATGTCTTAACGGAGGTTGTTTAGGTGGAGGCAGTCCATGCTTTTTGACATCTTTTCCTGGCCTTGTCTGCGCCGTGGCATTAGATGCAGGTCTATATGAACACCTGATGGGTCTCAGAGATTTTTTTGTACAGGCTTTCTGTTGCTTCTACGGTGTTTGGTTGTCTGTCTTTTTAGCGGTTTTAATAAATTTGCCAATTTCTCCGCTTCCTTTTTCCGCTATTAAGGATGAGATAAAGACGATAAATTATAAATACTCATTTTTCTTGGCGCGGGATTTCGTATATATTTTTAAGTTGAGATCATGGTGTTCCCCGTGGTAAGCCAAATCGCAGTCAACCAACAATTTCTCAAGTTAACGATAGTTGAGTCCAATAATGTTTATTTCGGCACTGGTCGTGGGGGACAATGAATAAGTGATCAAGGAGATAGTCGAATGCCTGTTGTTGCTTTGGCAGAAATTCAACTCGTGACGTCGACCGTGATCGATGATGTTTTTCGACGAGATTTCTAATTTTTGAACGTTGTCTTTATTTCGTGTCCGATGTCATTACTATCTGAGTAAAATATCCCAGACCCTATTATTGAGATTTCGAAACAGTAGTTCTTTCTTCGTTGGGCTGGTCGTTGTGTGTACAGTGCTTTTCGAATTGTTTAGTTATCTATATTTCATTTAGTAGATACATAAGATTATGTAATTTCTTTTCCAGCAAATGGCAATATTCCCAACATAAAGTCGGATAATCAAAATTATTTAAACAAACCGAATACAAATGGTGGCGAACCATCGACACTAATAAATTCGCTAACTCAGAGTGGCGCTCCGAAAGGGCAACGTGATCAAAGGGTTCGTCGAGGTGGTGGTGGCGGTAGTAATAGCAGTAATATTGGTGGTACACCAATTAGCAGTGGATCTGGTGGTGCCGGAGCGATTGGTACTCCAGGTGGACCAAATACTAGTATGAGCGCGATAAAACAGAAAACCCCAGTTGCAATGGGCCCCGAAATGAATACACCGCCATCAAATAAAAAAGAAAATATTATTGTTAATGGATCGTCCTAATCATTATTATTATTATTAATTATATTATTATTAAATAATTTATTACATAAAATAATAATTATAATTGTTAATTATTATATTAAATTTTTGAATTACTATTAATTCATTTATTATTATTACCATTTATTTAATTTAACTATTATTATTATTTTTTGTTAATATATAATTATTATTATTATAATTTGATTCTTTTTTGGTTGCCCAAAATAAACTTAATATGTAGCGTCGCGCCCGCCCGCGTGTGCTGTCTGCCAGACCAACGTGTTCTCTCTTTTTTTATATAATATGTTTTTTATATATACAATCAAAATGATTAATTAATTATTATTATTGGTAATTAAAATTAATAAAATCTTCCAGCGATATTGTGCGACCAATTAAGAATTTGATTTATTAATATTAAAACCCAGCTTTTTTCTTTTGATTTTGAATTTATTATATAAATAAAATGAATTAATTATTTTTTTTAAATATATATATATTATAAATAAGATGTATAATTAAATGATTTAGTTATTTTTGAATTAAACAAACAAACAAAAAAAAAAAAGAATTCACACTAACTCGAAAAATTAATAAAATAAAATATAATTATAATAATAAATATTTGTATAGCAAAAATGAAATATTATTTTTAAATTAAGAATTTATTATTTTTCTATAAATATGTAATAGCCTGTTTAACAAATTTATTATTATATTTTTATTATTTAATTATTTTTTGTGTGTATTTCTGTAGCCCTAAACAAAACATGATACAAAAAAAAAATATTTTTCTTCCGATTACGAAATGAAAAAAATATTTACTCTCTATTTAAAATATAAATATATAAATTACAAATGAAATTATAAAATAATTATTAAAACTAAAAATCAGGATAAATTTTATTTTTATTATAAAAAAACGTATTCTCTTTTTTTTATTACAGAAATATTGAATACAAAAGTTTTATAATTTAAAGTTTATAAATATATTTTTTTTAAATAGGAGCCTTTTAGAATATTAAAACAAAAAAAAATTTAAATAACAATATTTAAATATACCAAACAAAAAAATACCGTAAATATAAGAAAAACAAAAATTTTTTGTAAGGAAAATAAAACAAAAATGTGAATACATACTAAATTATTTACTACTTACTACACATACTACAAGAATAAATACACACACACGATTATGACAACTGGAAAAATATATTTGAATAAATAAAAATTTTAAAGAAATAAATCAAAAAATAATGATGAATTACGTAAGAAGTTGTTTCTGTTGTGACCAGAATGTTATCTTTTTGTAGGATGGAGTATCACATGCCGAGTTAAAATCATTTAGGTTTAATAAAACAAAGGAAACACTGTAATGATTCTTACCACAATTCATTGGAAGCTGCCTAGACCAAAATAGATCGTTGCATTTTTCAATAATTAAAGAAAATTCTACAGACAAGGTACAACAAGAAGAAATTATTAGCCTCATACAATTAATTATTATGGATTGATAGCGATGTTGTTTTGTCTTCATTATCTATGAGCGCCTAAGTAAATTAGGAACCGGTACGAGACGAGAAAACGCAAAATAGCTGTAGATGGATCAGATGAAATTCCAACACCAACGCAAACAGAAATTCTTTTCGGTTTTCGGCGTAAACTAAAGCCACTACAAATATTCAATGAGGGCCAAATTGCATATGGAACGATTGCACCGTTTCTACAGACTATTTCCAAGTGGAAGATTCTAGACGGGACATTTTTCTGTAGAGGACGAGCCCCGAGAAGGTCGACCAAAATCTTCCACTGTGGCTCTGGTGAAGCCCAAAGTTGATCCACGATTGACACAAGAAATTATTGCTGATGAATTGGCCTTGAATGCCATGGGTGTATCGCGAATATTAAGTAATCATCTGGCATACACGGGAAAATCTGCTCGATGGGTTCTATGAATTTTAAATGAGGCCCAAAAAGAGGCTCGAGTGCATTTTACTAAATTTTTCCTAAATAAATTCGAAAATGGGCAGTCTAACATCTTTAGTAAAGTCGTTACTGGTGACGAATCTTGGTTCTATAAGTACGATCCGGACACCAAACAAGAGTCCATGGTATGGAGCCCAACAGGAGAAAACCCACCCGTAAGAGCTAAGCAACAAAAGTAATGATGTCAGTTTTCTTCACCCGATCAAAAATTGTAGCTGCTTTTCCCCTGAAAAAGGGCCAGACGGTAACTGCAAAATGGTATAGCGAAGACCGCTTACCAAAAGTTTTCAAAAATTTGTTGAAAACCCGAAAAATAAAGAGGATTTACGGCGCTACTTTTTACGTCATAAAGCGCCAGCTCACACTGCTAAAATAACGAGTAACTGTGTTGTGATCTTCGGCATTGAAGAAATGCGACCAGCATCATACTCCCCGGATCTAGTACCTTGTGATTTCTGGTTATTACCAAAAATTTAAAAAAAATGGGGGGAAAGGTCTTTAACAGTAACGCGGAGATAATTTATGCGGTTAATGCCGAACTTTATAAGCTTAAAACGAGAGATTTTGAAGACTGTTTTGACAAGTGGATCTATAAACTTAAGAAATGCATTTAAATCAATAGCGAACATGTAAAGAAGATAAAAAAGACAAAGATTAAGAATAAACACGAAAAAAAATGTTTTGTTTTTTTTCTGGTCAACAGCGAACTTTTGTTAGTTCCCTCGTACATTCGGCAATTGTGACTGCAATTCTACGCTTTTCGTCATTTTCGCACAGTCAAAAGAATCAACAATGTTAGTTGAGATATTAGTAAGTGTGATACTATCCAAATTCACAATGTCGTAATTTTTATTTGGGTAATCACTATCGAACAATCGATTTTTGTGAAAGCGATTAATCTGTATTTGGGAATTCGAGAACGTATAACAACAACAAAATACACACTTTAAATGCCAAAACTCAACAAGATATTTAATTTTAGTACAGAATGATCATTATCAAAATTTTCTCTTCTTATTATGTAACAGTGTACATTTCTATTTGCGATCGAATTCTAAATACCAATTCATGTACGAATCCGGAGTGATCATTCGAATTCCCAAATAGAGGCCCTATTCTCCCACTTCATTAATAGAAGTAGATAGTCAGTTATGTTAAGCAATGGAATAGTCTATTGATTTTGTTGCAGAAACTGAGTATGTGTATTTTAAATATTTTTTCTGCTGCTGGAAAACTACCCCAATCAAATTGCAGGCTAGATCTTTTGACCTTTTTCTTCAGTCTTGTAACACTCCAGTGTGCTGAGATTTCCAGTAAGCAACGAATTTTACTAATCGAGACTCGAATTCGAAAGTGGATAATTCCCACTTCCTATTGCGATATAGTTTAAGTGGTGGTCACTAAAAAAGAAAGTACCATCAAAGTCCTTTATTGGTGGTGTGTAGGTTAATTAGGAAATTATTTACGCATTAAGATCTAGTTCTCAGTATTTTAATTATTAAAAATCATTTCACGACCGTGACAGGACTCGAACCTGCAATCTTCGGATTCGAAGTCCGACGCCTTATCCATTAGGCCACACGGTCTTGTAAGGATATGGCGCAAGATATCAGACCACAGAAAATACTCCTTTAAGGCTTGTAATTTGCGATACCAATCTACATAGGGATGCTCGTCTTCATAGTAATATTTATACTAGCTCAAGTACTTTTTTCAGAGAAAATGAATTTGTGGGATTTCCAAGAACCCTGATAAATCTGTAAATGTATAAATATCAGTGTAATGTTAATCTTATCACTACTGTCAGAGTGATTCCGTTGCTAAGCCCAAATGAGTCCCAATAATAATTTCTTAGACCCTCATTTCTTGCGAACCCTAGTGGAAATACGACAAGCCAAGGTACTTATAGGTTTACTAATAACTAGAATTTTATAACACACTTCCCTAATTAACGAAATTCATATAACAGGTGCCATTCCACTTACAAATTAGTACTGTTTGGACAAAAAGCTTATCTTGATTCTCGATGCATGTAGTGCTTAGTTATTTATAGCTCACGCACGCCCATGTACAAAGTGCAATTGCTGTTCATTGGACCGGTAAAAAACACATTTTTTCTCTGACACATTTTACACGTAGCACATCTGAAAACAAAGTTTACAAAAAAACTGCACATTATTAAAATAACGGCAACATACTCTTTTTATTATCTTGAAAATTTGCCCAACGTTTTCTTTTCAAAGAAACTTCCATCGCCGGCCGTTGCTTGCCGGTTAATCTCCTTATGCCGTTTGTGGCTCACAATTTCTTCTAGCACCTCTCCATCACCTTTTATTAACCGATATCTTCCCGTCTCTTCATCTAATACGCGTCGCACGATTTTTTGCCGCGCTTCATATTGTTCTTTAGTTTCCGGGACATAGGCATGCGATGACATCAGCTCTGGAATTAAAGAGAGAGGAACAAAGGATGCGCTTAATTAAATAACACACTACAATCCCTAAATACTGTTTTATTCCCACAAAAAAATAACAAAATATAAACAAAAAATCCAAGCCATGCTTTAGAATTATATATTAACTGGGTATGGATATTAACCGATTGGTACACCACAATCAGGAACGCTTCCACCTTGTTTTGATTTCTTAGCCATTTTCCTCAACCGTTTCTCCTCTTTCATCGCCTTTTTTCTTTCGTGCTTCTCGATTTTATGCAATTTCTTAGCTTCATGCTTCTCATGTCGGCTCTTGTGCTTTTTATCCTTTTTATGTAATTTTTTATCGTGATGTTCATGATGGTGATGTTTATGGTGTTTCTTTCCACCACTCGATGAACTGGAACCCGATGAGCTTGACGACGAGCTCGATGACGAATCGCTTGATGATGAAGATGAACGACGATGTTTCTTCTTTTTGTGATGTTCACAAATCTCAACCCGTGGTGTTATATCCACGACATGAGTTCCTACGACACCAGAACATCCAGCGCCAGTTTCTTGAATATTCCATCCAATTGGTACTGGGGGATTCGACATTTTTTTTTTTATTGATAATTGAGCGACCGAATGATTTGTTGTCTATTTACTTAGTGATACGTCAAGATACTGTCCGATAAACGTATAGGTAAAATTTTTTAATTTTGCGCAAGTTGGTAGTATTATTTGTTTACTAACATTCAACAACGTGAAGTGTATAGGCCGAGCTTTACTTTACACTGATGTTGTGTTAGTGGATAAACAATAACAAGTGCTTAGTGATTTGGTTAAGTTTTATACTAATTTCAAACTAATTACGATGTTTTATTACTTAAAATTAAGATGAATGTGTTACTTAATAAAAGGTTAGTGAATTAATAGATAAGATTTATTATTCGATTGATAATTGCGGTTGAAACTTTTAACCGAAAATGAAGAATCCCCGAACACTACAACTCGCAAATAAACACCGTGAATAATTTATTACAGATATAATACTATTATTAACAAACTATAACAGATTTTGATTAATGTTTAATAATTTAATTAATTGTATTAAATAGCTTTTTATGTAAATTTTATTATTTGTTGTGAAAAGTGCTACCAAACTAAAAAAGAAAATTATGTACGTCAATTCTTATTTGAACTGTTAGTGGACAACATCCAGGGGCTATTTTGTTGAAAGCTGTCGTTCAATATTGATAAAAATTATTAAGACTAGTTTTCAATTTCAGTATAATAAGATAATTTCTAGAGAAACAGTTTGGTAATTTGACCTAAATAGTTATGAATTCCCGGATCCTCGTAGAATTGTATACCCTATCAACTAAATTTTATATATCTATTTATAATTTTATATACTTATCGCCAAGTGCCCACGGCAAACAGTGTTGAAAGATAATAAATTTTATATTTTGGTAATTAAATATGGAAATTTAACGGGGTTTCGTTTTACACAAATCAAAAGGAAAACGCATTGTAACTTTAGTAGGAATTTCGGTAGGTAAAATAAATTAAAATGTTGACCCAAATACGTTTAGGCTTAATCCCCTCAATTCTATACTTGCTAAGTTTTTTTTAAATTGTTGCTTTCAATTCAATTTCATAAAACTTATATTTCTGTATATCATGCATTTTTCCTCTTTATAATTTTTATTTGGTTGTATTAGTTAGGTGGACTATCGCATCTTCACTAGGCATGTTACGTCGGAATCAATCTGAACTATTTGTTCGAGAACAGTCCGCTATGTCCAATCCGCGATGTAATGCGAATAGCTATAGTAAACTTTCTACTTTTTCGTTTCCCCATAACAAGTAGCAACATTATAGGACTGTAAGATTTCCACGAATGTGGATCTCTATCACCAGGCTTCTTGATAACAATCATTTCACCTGGTTTCCATATCATAGAAAAGTTGTCGTGTGTATGTGTTGCGTAGGCCATGCGAGTTAAATTATTTCAGCGTTCAAGTTGTCCAGCCCTGGTGACTTATTTCGGGTAAAACATTTTAGGTAACTTCTTCCTTCGTGAATGGGTTGAACTCAGTTTCGTTTGGTGTTTTGTCCGGTAGAAGTAAGTTGATTTGCCAGCGGTAAATTTGTTTACAAATAACCATTGCTCATTATTACCGTGACATACCGTTGGAAACTACTTTGCTTTGCTTTAAATAGTTCATTGAAATACTTGTTCCTTGCCCCTCTAAAAAGTGATAATTTTAACTTTTTTGATTTTTGGTTTCCTTCAGTCTGGCATGCCTTTCTTACCTTATGCATAGAACATCTAACTTTCCTTAGATTAGATTTCCACCACCTATTTCGTTTCTTAGTTGCTCTTTTCTTTGGAATTGAGTTACTGTAGATATTGGTTAATTGTATTGAGTCCCAGGAGTTGACCAATTGTCTAGCAAATAGACCACAGCCAGCAGCTATCTTAATTGAAAACCTCGGAGTTCTGCTGCTTGTGAGCGGACTGTTCTCGGGCAACTTTGGTAACTCGATTGTGTCGACTTTGTGGTCACTAGATATCCAACTATCTCCACACAGCACCCAACTGTCGAGCCCAACAATTATCCATTAACTATTGTTAGATCAATATTGGAGTTCGCATTAGACGAGAACGTTACTGAGTTTCCCTGCTTGTTCATTTGTTCATTATGAAGAGTCCATTCCTAGACACGAGGTTCTCTACTTTTCTTCCTTTATACCGTGGAGAGACACAAAAATTTTCGCGATTATTTCCAAAAATTAGAATTTTTTGTTTTTCCTGAAAAATTTAAATATTTGAGTTGTGTCACTTTTCCATATCATGTGCGATTTATCTTCTTTTTACAACCCGATTGTAATAATCTTGTTATGTAAACGTAATAATCCTATTTTGATGTTTTCATCAAGCAATATCGGAATAATAATGAATTCATGATTATCTAATTTGTGTCTGTCTACGGTATTAGGCTCCGATTTGATAGAGAGCCTAGGATTTGGATTTTTTCGATCGGTTCACTGTACTGAATGTAAATTGAAAATAGGTAGCAGGAACCAACTTTCGATTGAACTTGAACACACGTGCAATGGCTATCACAAAACTGACTTAGCTTCACTGGCTAATCTGTTTGTAGCAGGCATGCCATTGTCCTTCAGTATTTTCCATTGGTAAAGTTGTTACACTTCCTTACCGCTATCTTTGGCGTCCTTTCCACAATAACCAGGGTTTTTGGTTTCTCCAAAGAAAAACGATTTCTATCGTAAGGTTTTCTTGGGGTCTTTCGCACGTTTGTGCTGCTTGGCTAACCTTGTTTGTCAAACTATTAATAACTTCAACCGTGATCTTATCATCGCCGACACGATTCCGATAGTGTCATACAAAAGTAATAAAATTAATATTTTGCAAATTCTAATTGCATTATATGGCTCCTTCTTGCATAACCGGTCCTGCAAATGACCCTATTAAAGTAACCGACTCCAGCCGAAAAAATCGATAATGCAGATTAAAAAATAATCAAACAAAAATTATAGTCGCCTTTGTGGGTAAGATCCCATCTGAAAAATGTCGATAACGCAGATACAAATTTTATGCCGGAAAGTAGTTATTTATATTAGAAATTTTTATTTTGTTCTTCCTAAAAACCAACTAAAAAATTTAAAACAAGAAATGTTCAGTCGAAACAGTTAAAACTAATATAACAAAGTAAATTTCTCTAATTGCTGTATTAGATGTTTGGGGAGGTAAGACGTGAAATATATCTATACTTACATGTTTAGAAAATATTTTAAATAAAGTGCCATCTAATAATTATCATTTAAAATCGTCAAGTCAATTTTCATATAGAGAATACGGGAAAACTCGATTGAATATAGCGCACACCCAAAATTTGAAAATGTCTAAAAATTGACCGTTTAAAGTGTCATGGCTAGAAATAGAATCAAATGAAAGGTTTTAATGATACTCACACCTGGAAAAAATTGCAGGTCTATTTTCTTGTGGGGAGTCCGCAAAAATTCGGTTGAATAAAACATATTAAATGGTTAAAAAATGCACCAGCCGAAAAATGCCGATAATGTAGATTAAGTATAAAAAGATTTAAATGACAGCCGAATAATGTCGATAGTGCAAATATTTTCGAATTTATTTCCAGCCATGACACTTTAAACGGTCAATTTTTAGAAATTTTCAAATTTTGTTTGTTTTTATTTAGAAACATTTTTTTATTTAGTCATTTGTTAAATTAAGCTATGAAGCTGAAACACCACAGCGAGGTAACTAACCTATATTGGCGTTTCAATATGCTGCTGGCGTCTATGTTCCTGAGTATCCGTCCCTAGCCATCGTGGAGGCATGCCTGATCTAGACGACAATAATGCGTCTAGTCTACTTAACTACCATATTTTTTAATCGCATGACACGGACACAAAAGTTCGTGAAGCTGCAAATCACATTGTTGCTTACAAATATAGTTTTATCACCCGACCATGTAATATTTGCATTGGTTAGGCTAGATTGGAGCCTTCATCTCTCAGGACTCATTCAAATATTATGTGGTCAGGTGATTCTATACTTGCCCCGCAGGGGCAGGGTTCATTTTGGCGTGTCCAGTAAAGTATAGTGATAAGCAGTTATTTAGTGAGATTCTCGTGTCTATCCTTTCTCTGTCGTTTGGAAAGAACTCTTTCTAGTTTCGTAGTGATAGCCCATCTTTGTTGCCACAAGTTGCTGCATTCTTCTTTCGTTCTCCTGATACTCAATTTCTTGTCAATCGTTTCGTCAGTTTCGATGAGGATGTTCTCTGTCAAGGTCGGGCGTCCCTTTTCAATATTGCTTATAGTTGCACTCTGTTTTAATTTGATATCTATTGGCATAACACCTGCAATAATATTTAGTGCAAGCTTGAGGGTAGTTCTATAGCCACCCGTTATTTTCAGGAGAGCATGTCTGTGCACCATCCAAGGTCCTTAAGTGGTGTACATTTAACTTGTCCACCCAACTAACGCACGCATACGTTAGTACAGGCTCTATTACTCCCTTATATAAGATTAGCAGTGTACGGTTACTAAGTCCCCAAATTTCGTGCGAAATTCTTGTAATTGTATGTAAGACTTTTTTGGCCTTTTCAGCGATAGTTTTGACGTGACTTGTAATACCAAGACGCCCATCAATACTAAAACACACATTACACAAACACACACTCACATTATTTAATTTTACTATACGCAGTCTATTTGTCCAATTTACCTTTTAGTAACATCATTACTGTTTTCCTGGGTGATACAGCTAGTTTGCTTTTCATACACCATTCCCACATGCGATTTAGTGCCAACTGAGTCTTATTTTCAAGATGCTGTCTGGAGTGCCCATAAATGTTTATAACTTTATCGTCAGCATAGGGAAATTTCTTCTTTCTCGTTGCAGAAACTATCGTTGAACACGATGTTCCTAATATTAGGGCCTTGTGGACATCCTTTTGTTAAATTTTTCTGATTTTTTCCATGACAGTCCTCAATTATCGCTGTTCGATCTTTCAAATAGTCTAATATTATTTTATAAATATTTTTTGAGGTGCCAATAGTTTTGAGGTGTTTTATGAGGTTTCAGTCTTCCCAATTTATACGATTGTCCAGAAAGATAGTCATTCAGAAGGGTCCAATTTGCACTCTTCAGAGAAAATCTTTTATTTATTTTTCCGTTGCTAATATTCGCCTGTTTTCCAGATATCTTGATCAAGATCGCCCTGTGATCAGTAGATGTCCAACTTGTTTTGACACTCCAACTTCTAATTTTATTTAATAGCCCAGTGGTCACTAAGGTGAGATCAATATTTGATTCCCCATTGTGGCAGTAGCTACTTATTCCTTTATTCATCTAGTGTAATCTATGGCTAGATACAAAAATATCAACTTCAAGCCCACGATCATTTGTTCTTCTGTCAAACCAAAGAGCTGACCTGGCGTTAAAATCCACATCATAATTTGCCTTCCTTTTAGCGCATTAATTATGTTACGGATGGCTTACAGCCAACCCACAGATATCACTAAATAGGCAGAGGCCTCACGTGCGGTGAATTTTCCAGCTCATTCTCAGGGTAAATGCTTGGATCGCGGGGCTTTTGAGGCTTGCCTATTCCTGGCCTACACCGTGAAATAACAGCTATTTTTAAAGAAATAAACGCAGAAAAAGAAAGTCACGCCGAAATTTGTCGGCCGAAACTTGTGAAATCGTAAAAAAATAATTATAACCGGGTGTGCCCATCCGGTGACGACCGGATCTCCCCGAAGGACAAGTACCCCGTCTGCTGCAGGGACCCCCCTCCCCCCGAATATCCCATCGTCCCCGAAAGGCCGATACCCAGTCACAATGAAGTGACATATGAGGGTAGGGACGTCTTCTCAACAGACTTAGCCTCTCTTCCCCCGAAGAGACCTCCAGCGACTCTCCCACAGTACACACTTCGACAGCGGAAACTGACGGAGTGCCACGGGGAGGCCGAGTAGATTTTACAGTCGCCCCCAAATGGACGACACGTTTGGTGGAATCACTACTCCGACCCTGTGGATGTCCTGCCAAGGAGATGAAGGAGAGTGGCAAGTCCAGCCTGTTTTGATGGCACCGATACAGAATAAAACTTCCGCTCCCATCATACCAAAACCGAGAAAATTAGTAATTCATTCTATTTAATTTATTGGAAGGAAAAGAGAAAAAAAAACAAAACCGCTAAATATAATAATCAGCTGATCTGGATCGTAAGGGGATACCGCTAACTTCGCAAAAGAAAAAGAAAATTCCCGTAATGCCGAGCGATTCTTTATCTAAATGAAAAATTTTCAAACAACAACTCCCATGAACCAAAAATAAAATCAAACTAAAAGGGTTGAGCGAACAATTTTGAAACGATAGCCCAACGCACCGACGCGTGCAACGACCATGCACGTGCCGTGCTCGATTACAAAGCTATATTTAAAGAATTTTTTTTTTTAAATTGAAAATTTAGGAAACGAAAATTTAAAATAAATCAAATCAAAAAAAAAAAAATGTAAAAAATAAAATAAAAAAGGTACTTTGTACCTGGTTGGGTAGCAGTGTCTCTGTCTGTTTGTCTGTTGCGTTGGGATCGCTTTTCTGCCACAGGGGAAAAATGCGGCGCCCTCTGTACGTGTTGCAGCATTTTCGCCGTTACACCCGAAAACATCAATTCAAATGGCTTTGTGATTGGCCACCTGTAACGAAATTTTCAACACACGTTGAAATTCCGTCCTCCGTTGGATTCCTTTTCGTACCGTTAATAAATGGCGGCACCCGTTAATATAAATTTTTTTGTTCTAAACCACGTGAGGCATCCCGTAAAGAAGCGACGTAATTAAATAAGCCACCCGTTGACATAAATTTAACCGACTACGAGTCAGCCCCTCAGTGCGGTGTCTTCCCACCGATACGCGGTGATTAATCAGCCACGCGTAAACTACCCATAAAAGCTGGCGAGACTCGCTCGTAAAATGTGGTAGCGTCCACCCGTCACCCGATAAGAAAATAAAACGACACTTGTAGTATTTGGTAATCTTTGATTTTAATTAATTCTTGTCGTAAATCCTTTTATCTGTGATATATATAGTATATAAACACGAATTCGAAGTTTTATATTTAGCACTTTTTAAACGTATAATTTAGGATAGCACGGAGTTCAACTGGCTAGTACAATAAAAAAAAATTCACTCATAATTTAAAGATTTCTACGCGAAGTGTATACAAACACCCATCTCGATAATAACATTGAAATCAAAAAAAAAAAAACCTCTAAATTATGGCACAACACCTACGTCAAAGTTTTACAATTTTTATTCACTTGACAGTGTTGACCAACCAAAAACCTCAACTTAATCGTAACAAAAACCAAACAAACAACTAAAAAAACTCTCACACCAAAAACAAATATTCTAGAAAAATATTTCTGTTCGTGGATGTTTTTTGGTTTTGTTTCCTTGTGCGTCAGTCGCGCTCTCCTTTGCATCGCGCGGCAAACGCACACAACAAAACGAGAAAACACAATAAAAACACTTCTCTATATCTTCGCTGTTGCACACCCGCATACGGTGTATACATTGGTCTCGCTCCAAAACTACTCGTAGAACAAATGATTTCAGTATTACTATTTTCTCACAGATGGCAATGCCGACACTACGATACATTACCGTCTCTGACTTGCAGTGCTTTCCTATGTGTCCCAAACATATGACATATCTGAAACACCTAGTTGTTGTTGCAATGTTGCAGGAGGACCACTCCAGGTAGATCGTTTGTGACCCAATGACCCAATGTCTCGTGTCTTGGTCTCTAGGACCAGTTTTAAAACAAGGTTTAATCCCGTTCGGATCTACTCCAGGCAAGTTTTGTTTGACTATAAGCGCTGGAAGCTCTTCCTGCTTTAGTTCTCTGCTAACATCATATATGATCATTCTAGGCATTGAGCAACAAATATATAAGAGAAATCAAGTAGTGCAAATTTTATAAGCAGGTTTTTCCGAGGTTAATCTTATTGTATAGTTTAAATACATTTATATACACAATTTTTTTTTTCTATATTTAATCCATATATACTAATCTTATAAACATATCGGCATAGTTATTTTATAGTTCATTGTTCTTGTTAGGCTTATACAGATTGCCAAAAGTAAAATAGATTAACCTCGGAATCTCTACATGAGTCCTCTTATGTATATTTTGCTTTATGTTCTATGTGATCGTTTAGCTGGGACACTAGTTGTAGCCCAGCGTTTGTTATTTCCGCGTTGCTAATTAATTCATTTATATTAGAGTCTTTTGTAACTTCGATGATTATTCCATTTTCCTTTATCTCCCTAATCGTTTTAATTCTTATTTCCAGCTCAGCCGGCTTTACTATTAACTTCATTGCTGCTTCCAAATTTAAAGCGTCTTTTGGCTTAACAATAATATATTGCATTTTTGGTGTTCAGTCTTTTTAGACGGAGCCTTAGCAATCAAAATTGATTCCAGGGACACTTTAATCGTGTGAATGTCGTTATAAATGGAATTTCTTTCATTATATTTATGTTTAGTCAGGTTGTTCAGACCCAAACGCCTGATCTCGTCCTCGAGAATCTTCACGGTTCACGGGCGCTTTGCGGTTTTTGGTCCGTCTTAAGTCATTTTGTTTAGATTGGTAGGGATTCTTGTATTTGTCCCTACTAGGTACGTCCATTCGCTGTAACTTGGCCGTACCCAGGAGTTTTATTTCACCGATATGGTGTGATCTAGGCTTCGTTGCCTCCCCTAGACCTCGATGAGGTATACAGCTTCAGTCGCGGTATAAACTATTTTTATTACTGACTATAAAATAATTTTTGGGCGTCCAAGTAAATGCCTTTTCTATATATCTACACCTAATATACGTTGTAATTCAATGTGTTTAATTGTATCGTTTTTCACTTTGTTAAAATTTCGCAACTATATAAGTACCATACAACAATGAATACTTATCCTTAGGAGATTTTAACAATTATAAGATTTTCGTCCAGACTTACCGGCTCGGTTAGAAGCCAACCGTGTGCTCTTAGCCTGCTGTGTTATTTGTATCTGCCGACCGCCGATCTCTAGTCCCAGCATGGTGCAGTTCATGTAATCCTTGATATCATCAAAGGCCATCCGGTATGTCATTTAGCACTCTGCCACAGCTAAGTACCTTTCCTACAGAAAATGAATACTGAGGCCAAAGCGTTTACGGACCAACAGAAGCAAGAATATAGAAAAATTATTATTTAGATCACATTAACACCTAAACCCAATTTTTTTAAGAACGTATGGAAGAGTTCCAAAATTTTAATGGCCTACTTTTTAGCTAACGTTTAATGCACAAAATATATTCGCTGCCGACAGGATTCGAACCTGTGCGGGTAGAACCCAATGGATTTCAAGTCCATCTCCTTAACCACTCGGACACAGCAGCTTCTTATTGTTCATATCGTCTTCGTCAAACTAATAATCAATGCAAGTAACACAAATACATTTTATTATCGAATTAACAATTTTATCAAACATAAATCAGACATATTCAAAATTTACATATCAAATTTCTATTCAAATCGAAATGTAACGAAAAAAAAAATACTCAAAGCAAATCAAAATATTTCTCTGTACATACGAAGACGAGTTGTACGTGGAACGAAATTTGTTGTTGTACATTTTTACGGTCTAGTGAAAGCAAATTTTTATTGTTGATTGAGTAAAGTTTATGATTGAGTGCAAATTATATTAAATTAGAGCATACTAAAAAACTATTATGTATACACTTTGATCAGAAACAAATTTCCTCAAGTCGAGATCATCGGAGATAACACTATTGTGTAGTAATTGATAAGATATTTTATTTAGGCATCATATACGAAACAAAATTATTAAATCGCGATCACTAAACTTTGATCTAAATAAAAACTAAATACTTAATGTAATTAAAATTATTATCTGGGAACTATCCTTGGATAGACTATGTAAGTATACGTACTTTCCGATTTGCGATCGGTATTTATGTTATGTTTATTACACACTTCATTGTACTTTGTACACATGCTCGATCTTGACGTGGTTCATTTGCTTCCCCAGATAAATTATATATTGTTGCGATCTAAAATTTTCTGGACCAATTGGTAATGCCGAGCGTAAAATTTATAAAAAAAATAAAGATCTGGGACAATATTATAAAAACAATTATTTTACGCATCGAGACGCCATATCACGTTTCAATGTACACGAAAACGGTTGGTTATCTCTCGAGTGCGATTTAAATTTTATAACAAAAAAAATAAAATCAGTTTGATAGACACTTGCCAGACATGTTGATGAAATGTATGTATTACAAACGATCGGCTGGGTTCCCGCATTTTTACCGGAAAATTGCAAAGTTCAGTTACCCACTTGAGTTTTATCTATATAAAATTTTTTTTTGCTAAACTAATTATAAATTTAGTAATTTTAGCGATATGACCGAAAAATTATTTTACATTCAATTAAGAAAAATAAAATAACAAAATCTTTTGGGTCATCACAAATATAAATTGTATATGGTGGATTATCTACACATTAACAATACACGTAAACATATTTATGTGATTACAGTGAACGAAAAAAAACCGTTTTTTGTAATGTAAAATTTGTCTGTGGACGCGATCATAATCGAGGCGCGTGATTCCGTCTAATTTAACTTTTGTAAAATAATTCGTTACACCTACTGACCCAAATCGCGATGTGATATAAACATATTCGTGCCTCACCATCAAAGTGTTTTTTGGCATTCTTATCGCGCCCGTAAATTTATATAAATAAATTTGTCTCTATATAGTATACCCATAGCCTTGTAAATGATTAGGAAAATGTTTTTTTTAAATAATAAGACAACGACCTAGCGCGCAAAGTGATATACATATCACTGTCAAATTGGTTTAATAACTGTTGCCAATGGGTTTATTCCACGGTCAGTACTGTTTACAGCAGGTTCGGACTTTGATAGTAAACTACTAGTAATTGTTAGTGTTTATTTTTAGCAACAGACATGTTATTATTATTTTTATCAATTTTCGCGTTGTTTACGCATTAAGCACGTTTTAGATGTATGGCTGTTTACTGTGTGATTGACCCGCCCAGGAATGTACGTCAACAACAATACAAAATAATGATCTAGCACAATATTTCTGTATTACATTGTAAATTTTTTAAAAACCTTGACCGTACTTAACTTCCTCGAATATTATGTAAATAGATATTAAATTGTCGTGTTCGAGTTCCGAGGCGCTTATTAACTGCGAACAATAAAATTGTATTAGGTCGCGCATATTATCATTCAAATAGTGCGCTATTCCCGTTAATTGGCGATTTTGATTATTTGGATGTGAAGTTTTACGTCTATTGCTTTACCGTTAGATATCTTTCGGTCGTTAGTTCCGCCATCATTACCTCCGGCTGTTGATCCAACTGAAATTATGTGCTTATTTCATTAACTTCGACATTGAAACAAAGAATTTTCTTACTTCAAATGAACTTTATTAAACCAAATGTGTGCCATTTTCCCATCACTGTAGAACTTCTGTGGGTTAGAGGCGAAAACTCGAGACAACTCATTTACGCAGGCCTCTTTTGAAATTAATGTAAAATGTTGTTTCTATTATTCCGGCCCAATAATAGCACCCAATGGGTTTTTTTATACAAAATGTCGTAAAAAACAGGCATTTTTTTCGTTGTTCACCAATAGTATTTGAACCATTCAGATTTTCGTTATGCTTTCTGCAGCAAAAGTGTTGCGCAAGTCAAGACAAACAACTTTACTGAACAAATTAAGACCGAAAAACCATATCCACCATACATGTATGTGTATTTTAATTAGGCAAATGTTAGGTTAGGTTAGGTTGGAGTGGCTGCTTCCGCACACTTAGATCAGTAGTGGCCCGTTATGATCCCACATTATCTTTTTTCCCCTTTATCCCTGTTTAAAACCATTCGGAGCTACTTATACGTAGCGAAAAATATCTCACACTTCACAGTCCGCGAGATTTGAAAAGCTGGCCATACTGTACCCGCCAAAATATGTTGACCACTTTTCATAATATAAACGTTCGAATATCATTGAAAATACATTTTTTGCATTGTCATGTGGAAAAATACGCGGAACAATCACCACCCGAATCCGATGAGCACGGCGAGCGTTTTGACCAAGTGACGGCAAGGCTCGAACATTGGTACAACGGCAAAAAGCAAAATGCACTCTTGGGTGACATTTGTTGGAATTTGCAAGAGGAAGAAGATCCCGAAGACGACACGAACGAATAAGAAAATTAAAATTAAAAAAGTTAAGAAAAATGTTAATTTTTTAGAAAAAAATCACCATAAAATCAATTGAATCGATTTAACTTTTTTAAATAGTTTCTATTGTATTTGTATCTATATTTGTCGATGCGATATTTATTCAATCGATTTAAATTCAATAAATGGACAAAAAATGATAAAAAATGTGTTTTTCGTCGAAATGATAAGAAAAAAAAATAACACAAAAAAATGTGAATGTATATGTGGTTTTTCGATCTTGATATGTTTAGCAAAGTTGTTTGTCTTGGCTTGCGCAACAACTTTGCTGAAGAAAGCAAAACGAAAATCTTAATGTTTCAAAATCTATCAACGTGAAAATAAGAGTATATTTTGACAAATTTGGCGTGCTGAAACATTTCGAAAGCGATATCTCGAAAATGAGGAGTAACTTTGAAATGGGACATGCACCATTGAATTCAGCAAACTCGAATTAGGTTTACCCCTTGGGTGCCCAGCTTGTCACAAAAAAAAAAGTTTGCGCTTCATGCACAGTGTCAAATTTCAACTAAATCGGTTAAAAAATGTCATAGTTCCTTAGCGATGGCCCTATTTCAAAACTTTATCCAAAAATCATTTTAGAAATCAATTTCCATCGCACGTGTAGAATTTCAACAAAATCGGTCCAGAAATGGTCTAGTTCCATCTCTATTGACCGCTTTATCGAAAAATCGAATTTCAACAAAATCTGTTAAGAAATGGCCAAATTCCAACCCAATTAGCCATTTTTTAGAACTTTATCGCAAACTCATTTTTGAATCTTGTCAAAAAATCATTTAAGAGTCCCATTTTCCCACATGTAAAATTTTAAAAATTCAAACCGGGATTTCCTAAAAATTGGGATTTTTTTATACAAAATCGGGATTTTGAAAACCGGGATTTCGTTACAAACCCGTTTTTCGTTAGTAAAATTAAGCGGGTATTATATTACTTTCAATATCTCAAAGCAACAGTTTTTGGTTTTAGTTTTTCGATGTATTTTATGTCAAATATGTCAAATTTTTATCGTGTGATAATTGATTATTATGCAGGTTTAAATATAAAACCATTAAAAAAAATTTAAAAATTCTAAAAAATTAAAAAATTACCGCCTTACGGTGAACACCATAACTATAAAATGGTTTTATTTTCCTAAAACTAAAAATTGTTTGTTTTACATTAAAGCGTCTTCGGTTTTATACAGTGCAATTGTAGTTGTAAGCTAAGCGGGCTTTGCCAAAGCAAAACAGCTAATATTCCGTCAGGATCAATCAATCAGCGCTTTCAGGCCCCTCAGCATGATTAGTGAAATCATCGCTCATTTACTTTACCAATTTCAAAGTGCTAACCATTTTAATAACGTTAGCTGCGATGTTACTCGACATGTTCCCAAACGTTGGGTGTCTTGAAAGCGCCCAATTTTTCATTTTAAGAATCATTTTTAATATTTTTTTTCCTCTGGGATATTTTATTTAGTGAAACGAGTGATACAAAATGAATTAAAAATTTCCGCTGGTAGTTATATAACAAAGAAATTTTCTTTTGTGATAGTGCTGCCACTTGTGGCGAGTAGGGTAAAGCGTTATTTTGCGGTAACAAATTTCCGCTATCTTACACAGCATATGCTCAACCGCGAATGTGGAATCGAGGTCCCATAGTGTCCTATTTATTAGTCAACTAGAACCAGGAGAGTTGGTGTTCATAGTGAACGGGGTTGTCGGCGGATGACCTGGTGAAGATGATTTCGATGACTTTGTTGCTGGAATTATTTATGCAACACATCAAAAAACTGTTCGTTTAAATTAAATATTTTATTTGCTAAGCCTACACAAGCAACATGTTCTGTTGCGTGGTAAAAACTATATCAGAAGTTTTGTGACATTTTAACAAACATGCGCATCATAACATTTTTTCTTAATAGTGCTTTAAGTATTCCAAACTTTTTATTCGTATTAACTGACTTCCATTGTCGGTATCTATTGCTAGGTCAAATTTAGGTTTCAATATAATCTAATAAACTTTAATTTGGAACAGAAAATGAAAATAAACGATGGTGAGCCGCAAACTTTATTTGTATGCGCATCTCCACATATAACGAAAACCTTTTGTCTGACATTTTAGCAAATCCACGAATGCGCAGTACTTTTAATTAAACGTGTTTAACTGTTTTAATATCTTTGCAGGCCTGACGAAATATTGTTAATATAGTTGACCAATTAGCAGCATTTCGAGCCTAATCGATGGCATTCACTCTTTTTTTAATTTTCTTTAAGATGACCTTGAAATTTTTTAAAACAATTTTTGTTGAGGCGCCAGGGCCACACCGTTCCTTACCGCACTTTGCTGTACACATACATTTATAAACAATTGTAAATTTATTATTGCGGACATAAGTACCTAAATTGAATATGTATTCGTAATCAATTATTATTATTGTTATCAAGTAAAGCCAAGTTCACGAATTTTTATAATGAAAAATTGATTTGTTTTGACAGCTGAGCGATCATTTGTTTGGAACGCAAACGAGGCATGGCAGATTATGTAAGTGAGTATGAGTGAGTTTCAACTAAAACTAATCTTGATAAATTTAGTGTCTCGAAGTTATAAATGGACACGAGTAAAACAAGAACTACCAAAATGGTTGTTGTAATTCACAATGCATAATCAGTCCCTATAATTTTATTGCATGCTACAATTTGAACATTGGGCCTAGTCGTGTAAAGGCAGCGCGATCATATATTATTTTCGTAAAGCAGATATGCATGTATTGATTTTTTAATCTCGCCGCAGTTCATTTAACCTCTTTGTGAATGTAATGAAACATGATTATTTAATATTATATTTATATAGATTTATTATAAAAATAAAAAAAAATGTATAAAAAAATTATTATAAAATAATTTTACAACTCTTATCTTAGTTACAATCTATCACAAATAGTACTATTTGAGCATTTTCAGCATTTTCTTCGAGTTTATGTGTTTTCATATATATTTACAAGACACATAATCAATCATCTTAATATTTTAAAATTTATTTTAGTTAATAATCGTATCTTAAAATTAAAATTGTCTTATGGCAATATATTGAGCCAAGCTACATAATGTAGTCGCGATCGATCGCCCAATAGAGAGCGCCATTTTAGTATGTAACCCTAATTTATGGGATGCCGGCTTTATAAATTTGAGATATGTGCTGTTATTAAAAACAACAAGGGTATAGGTTAAACCCGCATTGGTATGTAAGTTTATGGTATGAAAATTAAACTATTTGGCCATATGCAGATTATAAATATTGTATTCAACAAATAAATACAATATTAAATCGGCTTCAAAATTATTTTATGGTTTCAATATAGTTTATGTAGTTCAATTTTAAATAATTTTTTGTTTTGAGTTAACCAAAAAAGTATTAAAATCAATTATTGTTTATGGTTAATATTTTTTTGATACGTTTTATTTTATTATACGTATCGATATACTGTAAACATACACTAGATTATATATATTATGGACTAATTCGAGTCTGAGAATTCTCTCTCCTGCCTTTCGACGACGATTCCTCTTGGCGGTTGTGAACCGCGGTCCTTTTTAATGTACAGGAGCTGCTATCGGATTTGTCATGCCCCGTGATAATTTACGTTTTTGTAGAAATGTTTTGACTGATTTGAATGGAAGTTGGAAATGGTAATAGGCTAGATACGGTAATGGATCCCAATACACAAAGAGGGCTTCACGTTTATCGAGAACCGCACCAATTAGTTTGCCTACTGAATTTACTGTTGGACTTTTTAATGTTTTCATTAGAACTTCGGGCATCCAGTAGCGTCCGTTTTCTTCGAGCAGTGGTCCAGAATTCTTACGCGAGAAATGTGGACACGGTTTATACAGGATTTTCGAATGGACTCCGGTATAGCATATATATGGTAACGAGACTCCGACTCGGGCGCCTAATAACAATAGTTGTCCGCTTTGATCGCATTGCACTAGTCGGAAACTGATGTGACCCGAAATGGGTCGCTGTAATTTCACTTTGGCAAAGAAATTTTTCACCCAATTTTCCACGTCCTCATTTTCTTCGGGCACTAAATCGCGCGATTGTTGTTTAACCGAGCATGTTACGTTCGCAATAACACAGGAATCTTTCACGGTGGTGCATGTTACGAAATGGTCACCTGGTGGATCACGTATTACAGCCCATTGTTTCTCGTCGCTTATTTCGTGCGTTAAATTCACATCGCTTCGGGATTGAGGCAGAATGAATTTATTCCGTTCGAGTATTCCTTGTTTTCCGCCCGCTGTTAAAATGTTGCGATAATTTCCCATCCATCCAATTTCGTACAGGCGATACAAATCTTCGTTGGACGTTAGAATTCGATGAGGTGGCAGTGGAATACCGTAGAAACGACACTTTTTGATAACCTCGATCATATCGTCAAGCACCGTAACCTCTTGTGCACCAGGCAGAAATGACGAACACCCTAACAGTTCGAGGTGTGGTTTGGCAAACGAATCGAATAGTGCAGAACTTGTTGCACAAACTGGTACATAATGTGATGGTTTCTCTTTCTCCACAATATCACAAAGGGCTGATATATAAGCATGATATGAATCCGAATTTGGTTTTGGGACAGTATAAAATTTGCTTACCGCTGTTGAAAATCGGGCCAGTCCAAATACGCCCTCGAAATCAAAAACGACGACACGAGCTCCCGACGAATAAAAATTCCGGGCCATATGCAATGTTTGTATGGTGCTGCCGCCACTTAATAGAATCGTTCGTTTTTGCCGATTCCGTTCAGCTGCGGGCGTAAACATCACCATAATAATATATTTCGTGAATTGTACGGGTGGATCTAAAATTTTTAGCAGAATCCACAACCACGTTGTAATTATAAATGTTGGCAGTATCAGTATCCTCTGTTTCACGCTCATGCACATCCATTTCCTCAGTAGATTCGTAAAAAGTTGCAATAAAATAAACGGCCACAAAAATATTAATTTTATAATGAGGTATTTTATCGGGATTTCCGTTAACTTTTTCTCCTTCCCATTTTGGCTCGTATCGTTCGTGTCGATCGCTCGATCCTCCGGTATAAGCGTGAACGTACTCGAATAATTACGCCGTAACGTATGGATCGGGGCCATTGATGTGGGTGACGTCGAAACTGGTGACGCTGGTGAATTTGGTGAACTCGAATTCGAATTGTATGGTGTACACCGGGGTGTCGAACTTGCCGACTCGAAACGGGTAGTCCATGGATTATTAAAAAAATTATCACGATTTGCCGATGGCATTTTGATTGTTCTCGTTATTTATTGGGTTTTCTGGGCACACACTTAATACAAAAAAAAATTTGACTTCTTTAATTAATCCATCGAATTTTTTATCCGCACTATATGGTTTGTAGGGGAATAGTAATCCAATATTCCAAGCACACACTAATTAGTCGCGGATGTGACACTTTAAAACAACTTAAACGTTCTCGTTGCAGTTCAACACGATTACTGAAGATGCTATTATAGAATAATTATATTTTAAAGTAAAAATAATTATAAATTTATTTATTTTTTGTTGTTGTTGTCATAGTATCTGTAATCACACATTTTTTGTTGTTGTTGTTGTTGTATTAATGTTCTTTCATGTACTTTGATCCACTTTAGAAGTTCATCACATAGCCTATACAGTCTCGTTGTTTATTTAAAAAAAAATGTTTGAATGTTGGAAGTGATAATGATTAGATTTGAAGTGTTTCTAGTAAATGTGAGTCATGATTAGAATATTAGATATCGTTGTTTATAGGAGATTGAAACAATCAATTACTTTGCTATAAGTACGAGCCGATTATATAGTGCATGTTTATTTGGTTTGTGATAATACGAAATTATTTCCGTATCGGATCTCGCCACTACGTTGTGATGTGGTCTATGATACGAATTTCATTGATCGATTTATTTTTAGAACTGCGTGAAGTGCGAACAGAAAACAAAAATATTTACATAAGCGATGTTCAAACATTTGAAAGAATTAAAACATTTTGATGCGCTGTTACTGTTGTAGTGTATTAGTAAACTAATTGAACTAAATTAGTTCATTTAATGTTTGAGCGAGAATTAAAATTGCAAATTTTAATAATTAAACAAAAAATACCTCCCCGGCGGGGAATCGAACCCCGGTCTCCCGCGTGACAGGCGGGGATACTTACCACTATACTACCGAGGATACGATTAGTATAGAAAACATTTTGAAAATAATGTTGGTTTATAACCTTTCCGATCTTGAAAATTTATTCGCAAGGCTTCGAGAAAGCATTTTAGTAATCACACATTTTATATCTAGAAAGAATATTGATTTAAGGATGAAATACACCACGAGCAGCGCAACATGTTCGACACAATGTACACTACGGCTGCGATTGGGCGTGCACATCAAGCAGCACCACAGTTTGTTTTGTTTTAGTAGTAAAATGGACTTGTGTCATTTTTATTTAGGGTATGAGTAGTAAATTGAAGCTGTTGGCTGTGGAAACTGTTCATGCTGCCGTGACGGGTGCAACTTCATCCAATATAATTTATTTAAATTTAATTTTTTTATTAAATATTTGATTTCTTTTTAGAAATGCCTATATTTATAATCAAATTATGATTTTGTATCATTACATAAGTGAAGAAGCCAATACAGTCGATTCCGCTTAATTGGGACACCGGTTAATCGGGACAGCCGCTTATTTGGGACAAATCCTAAAGAACGGAAACAAAACCAAGCAAATAACACAAATTTACTTCGCTTTTTCGGGACAATATTTCGTTTAATCGGGACAGATCATACAAAAAAAATGTACTAATCATAGTAAACATAGAAAAATAAATAAAAAATAGAACAAAAATAATCAATTGACGACAATTTACCGTGTTATGATGAGAATGAGGATTGTGAGGACGCAATTGTAGCAACAATTAAATCAAAATATCAAACATTGGTGGAATCCGATGACAGTGATGATGAAGAACCTGTGCTCGTAACTAACCGTGAGGCAAAACAATGTGTTGACAGATTACAGCGTTATTTTATGCAAGATGTAAATGACGGGAGTTCCATGTCAGCATTAAATGTGTGCTCTGATTTTGTTCAGCTACAATCCAGCAAAAACAAAAGGCAAACCTCTTTGGACGAATTTGTTCAAAAAGTTTAATTAAAGTGTAAACCTTATTTTTCTTGACATACATATTTATTATGTACATATGTATACGTATACATATATGTACATATACATGTACATGGTACATACATCCATTTTATATAATTTTTTAATACATATGTATGGATACGTATAGTTTTGACATTTTTTTTTCAATTTTGTGCAATTTATGAAATAAAATACATTAAAAATTACTAATCCTAGAATTTTTGTGGAACTTCGGATAATTGGGCCAGCCGCTTAATCGGGACAAATTGTACTAGTCCCGATATGTCCCGATTAAGCGGAATAGACTGTATTTAAATTTACTGCTCATTGCTGCTGGTTGGTGTGTTTCAACCTTAAGAGGTACAGCATTATTAACATGAATAATAGTCGTTTTAGAAATATTTTTCAACATTTCATCGAAATTTCATCGACAAATCTGCTTTGCTTGGAACGTTTATCAAGTTAGCTGAAATATTATCTAATGGATATCTTCCCCAATATTCTTCACAGTTTTAGTCCAATCGAAATGAACCTGTGACGGAACAGAATTATGTTATGTGTTGTATACTCGTCGTGAAGGTCAAAACACTCTTCCATATAATTCCATGTCTATGGACTATGGAGTGTGTTGGTGGTGACAAGTAAAATGCGGTTTTCTATACTCGTTTGTTTCTCTCTCTCTCTCAGTCTTCAAATTGTTGAAAAATATAAGTGAATTTTTTCATTCTACTTTCCTCGACGCTCGTCATAGTAAGTCGGTGAAACCAAATTTGTATTAAATTATTGTTGAGATCTGTTAGGTGAATTAATGGAAATGCAAGACCGAATCACATTAGAGTTTACATATTAACATAAAATACGGCAGCCATCTTAGTGTGCGCAGTTTGCAGTTTACCAATTGGGGTCGGATTAATTCGTACATTATAAATACGATAGCACTCAACACAGCGGTGACCACCGATTATTAAACACCAATTAAACGGGTACAAGTTATTCAATCTGGTCGTGCAAATTATTGTGAAAATTTTCAAGTGATTCTGCGGGAATATTTTTTTTTATTAACCTGGTTTGCACGTCCATAAGTTTTTGGACCTGGAATTTGACTGGCTCAAATATCAAGTGGTGGAGATCAACAGATTTTAAAGGAAACTCAACACTTGAGAGTGATTTACTAAGGACCACGTCGAAAGTCAATCAAATTGTTTTTATTAATGTAGAGTTGTTTTTGAAGCGTTGTGTTAAATATCGCAAATAATTTTCAACGTCATTTGATTGAATTGAGCAAGATCAGTTAAGTGACGAAGTTGTTTTTATCTTGTCACATAATTTACTCTGGATTTGTGTATAATTATAGCATTAGAGATTTATAATTGTATTCCGCGCGATTATTGTTAGATTCTTCGTTTGTTTAATTTAATTTTTTTTTCGCGAAATGATTCATGATGAGAATTTCAATATTGCTAATATCTCGGTAGATTCGACTATGTAGTCATTTATTGTCCGCTCTCGATCCTGACACCGTGAAGCAAGTTCGCGATAAAATTATTAATCCGGCTAAGATAAATAAATACGTTTATTTGAAAAAAGCAATTATTGATCGTAGAGCTGAATTAGCAAGAAGTAAATTAGACCATTTGCTCTCCAAATCATGTTCTCCAAAAAATATGGTTGAAACGATTACCACACGGCAGTCAGAAAATTTTGGTTAGTTAAGAAACTGATTTAAAACATGGCTAAGGCAGCTGATAATATTTACGACGCAGATAACCCTTTAGGAGTAAGCAGCGTATCATCACAGGGCGACAGTGAATTAGCTGCTCAAGTTGACGCATTAACATAGAAGTTTGTAGATTCTTACAATCGCGCAGTCGTAGTCGTTCCCGAAACCGTTATCCAAATAGTCAGGAATTTAAAAGCAAAAAATTCAAACGACGATCAATTTTGTTTCTATCACGATCGATACATAAGGCTCGTAGTTGCAAACCGTATAGCAAGTTCTACGACAATTTCAAAGCCTCTAACGATGCAAAAAACTATAACTTAAGTATCGCGTATGGCGACTAGCGATACTGTTACTTCAGTCAATAGTCGTCTCATTATTACAGATCGTATTACTAAAGTTCAATTTCTAGTTGACACAGGCGCCGATGTGTCGGAGAATCCAACCTCTCGATGTCATAATTGTCGTAATAAACTTTATGCAGCAAACGGAACAGAAATCAATACATTTGGTACAAAAGTCCTCAATCTTGACTTGGGCTTTCGACGCAATTTTGTTTGGAAGTTTATTATAGCTAACGTTATTAAACCAATTATTGGAGCTGATTTCTTGTTTAATTATGGGTTGTTAGTTGACCTCAAAAATCGGAAACTCATTGACTCGATAACATCGTCAAGGGTGAGCAGTCCAATTTCTCCGAACGGTCTTAATCAAGACACCGTCAAACTTCTACAGAAATTCAAAGAGATTACAAGAGAATCACTTCAGCTGAACGAATTTAAACTCAGTGTTACTCATGCTAATGTCACTGTAGGTCCTCCGTGCGCAGCGATAGCGCGTAGACTAGCACCTGACAAGCTTCGTATTGCAAAAGCTGAATTCGAGTCTCTAATTCGTCAAGCTATATGTAGACCATCATGTAGTGAGTGGTGAAGTCCACTTCACTTGTACTCAATAAATTAACTAAGCCAGATCGTTACCCTTGTTCTAATTCACAACTAGATAAATGCACAATTTTTTGCAGTCGATTTGATTTGAAACTTTGCGGATTAATTACTGTTCCAATGCCTATACATCTGATATAGCGTTAACTAAATCATCTTTATAACATTGAAACGTTTTCTTTCGAAATTTAGCATCACCAAAAACCTCTTTTTAAGCTACTTTTGATGGTTCATCATAATTTCGAATTACCTCTCAATTTTTTCTGGCAATAATTGCTCTGGGTACAATTTTCTTTGCTGTGACGGGGTAACCCAGAAATTTTACCTATACAGAAACACAAAATTTAACCCTTGAACAACTTCACTAATAACTTCACTAGTCGTTGGGTTTACGCTGCTTTCCGTAACCCAAATGGCATGTATACAAACTCAAAAAGGCCAAAAGGTTTTGTGTTAGCCGTCTTTGTTGTATCAGCAGTTTTGCCGGGCATAATACTTGCAAAATCCTGAATAAATGATATAGGATACCTGTCAGGTATGGCGATTGAATTAAGTTGACTGTAGTCACTGCACGGATAATACAGTCTAATATCTCTCTTCATTTGTTCTGGTTCTCGTGAAGCAATATTATATCTTGATATTGTTGAAGAATATCGGAAAAGAACATTTACGTTATATATCCGAATATTGTAATATTTGTCAGCTCAAGGAAAGCTCTTAATATTCAACTTCCTTATGCCATCCATAAACTTGGTACCGCCCTGGTTAATTTACGTCTGTAATGATGAATAAATTCCATAAAAATTTTTTGCAAAAACCGAAGTTCAAAGATAATCATTTTTCTCTATTATGTATTAATTTCGGAACCATCTGCAGCATAAGTTTTTTTTAAGGAACTCGAGTGTAGCTTTTCTTTCTTGTCATGCGTGGATTCCACAGTGAAACAAATTTTTTTCAGTAAAAAGATGCTGGGAAACCGAAAAGAGAAGGGCATATTTACATTACGTTAGAGCGACAAAAACAGAAACTTTTGTTTATTTCTTTTACACGGCTTCTCGACCTGCTATCTGAATGCTATTGCAATCTACTTTCTCTTTCTATCAAAAATTGCCAAGATGGAGTCTGGTGTGGTAAACTTGCTATAATTTGACGTTTAGAAATCATTCTTTTGTCGACAGTCGAGACTACTAGTCATTTGAATAAATACTTGAAATGTCAGTAGACACCATATTGAAATAGAATAAATGCCAAAATATGGATGCTATAAACATGCTATCAAGTTATGCCGACATAGCATGTATTCATAGCATACTGATAGCATATAAATATTATTGCGAGTCTCCACTTGCTATTTGGTCGAAATTTTCTGGCATAACTAGATAGCAATAGCAGGTGGAGAGTCCATGTTAGCAAAGTTTATAGTCAAAATAGTGACAGATTGGGGAACCATTTTTTAATTAAATTTGAAAATAAACCATTTTAACGAAACACAAAATTTTCTAAATTTTATTTTAGCCTACATTGAACGTATTATATGTAGCGGCACAAAAAAATAATCCTGCGTTCCATTTTTTTCTTGACATTTCACTATAATATTTTTTCAACCATAAAATTGTCGTAGTGTTCGAAAAATATTTCTCATCGCATACTATTTTTTGAAGGTGTGTTAAAAATTGTACTGACATTTTTTTTTGTTTCTCTCTAATAACGTTTGTACATCCACTCCCTAAGTATTTGATCGTCTAGTTTTTTGTATTCTGGAAACCCCCCAACCCCCGCCCCCCTCCCCCGACGAAGATTTACATTACCATTATGTCGCCCTTTAGATGAAAATCGCGAGCGTATTTTGCATTCGATTTTATTGATTGCGCTTGGATCAATTTGGTTTGAAGATACGAGATGAACTCAATCCGATCAATGGTTTCGTTATACAGTTGATATTGATAAAAAAAACGGGTGAGCGGATACGGAAGAAAGAAAGAGTTTTGCATTTTCTCACGTTTAAAGGGAGTATGTTGAAAATTGACCAACTGCAGAACCGGTTTAAGTCATCTTGTAACAATTTGCAGTCTAACATGCTAGAGACCCGGGCGAAAATCTTCATGTCATCCGCGAATAGGAGGCAGTTGGCAAGCTTAAAACATTTTACAACGTCGTCAATAAATAATGAAAATAACAGTGGGCCGATATGACTACCCTGAGGCACACCGGATGGCGCCCGAAATAATGGGGAGAAAGAATCTATAATCCTAACGGATTGCCAGCGACCTGAGAGGTAAGAACGCAACCAGTCGATGGGAATGAAATGACAACCGAGACTCTCCAACTTGCTAATAAGAATAGAGTGATCAATCACATCGAAAGCCTTTGCGAAGTCGGTATAGATCACGTCAAGCTGCTGCTTGGAGTTTAGACTATCAAATAAATGGCTGCAAAAAGAGGACAAGTTAGTCACGGTACACCTACCGGAATAAAATCCATGCTGAAAAGGAGAAATAAGTGTCTTCGTATGGAAGTGCAATACTCTGTGAACCATGGACTCTAACAGTTTGGGTAAGACAGAGAGGATGGCGATCCCACGATAATTACTAACCTCGCTTCTATTACCCGCCTTGAAAATAAGATGAACACATGAGATTTTCCAGGGATGCGGAAAAACACCACGACGAAGGCTTTCGTTGAACAAGAAGGTAACTGCTGGGGCCAGACTTACAGCACATCGTTTGAATAGGATCGGTGGAAGACCGTCGTGACCCGTTCCCTTACTAACGTCGAGAAAGATCAAATACAAAGGAGGTGGAAGTAGTAGAAGACCCGGTGTCTATCGATCGAATCGGCTTGTAGACCGATACAAAGAATTTGGCAAAAAAATTGCAAATATCAGACGACTGACTGGCGGTGGAGGTCTGGTAAGACATATTCGACGGAAAACCAGATACCTTTTTCTTACTGGTAATGAAGTTCCAAAATTTTTTAGGATTGGATGTCAAAACTTGCTCGGTTTGCACTTCGTAATTATTGTAAAGGAACCAATTAAGAGTCTTAAATTCCTTACGTGCTTTGACAAAATCGGGATAGTAAGCTACGCCGTAAATCCTGTACAGGGAATGAAACTTGTTGCGTCGTATCTCGAGCACCATCAACTCGGTATTATACCATGGCTCACGAAAGCCGGATTTATTATTGATAGCCCGCGGAACGTGTCTCTCGATACCACTTCCGAGAAGCTCATTGAATCTGTGCACCGTGTCATTCAAATCCGCACCTCACTGTAAAAAGTCCCAATCGGCCGTACTGAGAAATTCATTGAAGAATGCGTAGTCGGCCATTCTAAAATTGAAGTGAAAATCATTAGAAAAATAATTAGTTGTAAATTTAGTATAAAAAATATTTATCGTGATTGGTGTATGGTAAATGCTCTCACGTCCAGTGAAGTCCAAGCACGGAGCAACATCGGCATGCAAGACATCGTTGGCAAATAGTAGGTTCAGGAATTTCCCTCGATTGTTGCAGAAACGGTTAAGCTGCGTTGTTGATATAGACGCAAAGTAATCGATGATAGTCACTGCTTTCTCATCAGTTGAGGATGGAAAGAACACACCGTCAACATCATTCCAAGATATTCCAGGTAAGTTAAAGTCGCCCACGATCATAATTTGATCACAAGGACGAACTGAAGGTATAACGGCTGAGTCGATGTAGTTGATAAACGTGTTGTAGACATCCCGGTTGGATCCGTAAGTGAATGCGTTGATGGTATTACATGAAGCGACGGTCATTGATAAATAAAACTGGTTGGTTAACGCAGTAGTTACTTTGGCTGTTGAAACGTAGTCAGAGTCCGGTTTTTTTATATGCGTGAATAATTTGTAAATGGGCGGATTATAGCACCAGCAGGCCAAACATCACAATTATTAAGCAGGTCAAAATCAGCCTCCTTCAAACCAATTTGAAATGAAACGAACGTTAGTGAGTTGTTCAAAACGCGGTCTTTGGGTAATAATAGTCTACAATTTACGTCTCCTGGCGAACAATTTTGAAGTTTGTCGCAGACGTAGCTTACGATCTGATCGGTTGAGATATTTAAACTGATAGACGACCAGAATTAATGGATTTTGCGATTTGTTTGCCCCGCCCAACTTATGTTTCTCGCTTTTATTTTGGTGAAAAGTTGTTTGGGGCTCCGCAGTGAATTCGGGGTCGATAAACAGATAATACAGATAGAAACGGTATTGTACTGACGTACAACTTCAGAGTTAATGATGTTATTTTTGTGAATATTTTGATTGCGAAATCGAAAAAAATGAAATTTGATGAAAATAACAATCTTAAATTTAATAAAATGTTACGGTTTATGATTAAATCGATCCCCGATAATCATAACCCCTACTACAAAACTCACTCAAAGTTTGTAGATGATTAGAACAATAATTTAAAAAATTTGAATTGGCGAATGGTCGTGTAGATGGGAGGTGGAAATTCTTTAATCGCGATGATTGTCCATTGAAGGTTGAATTCCATTTTGAGTTATTAAATGACTCAAGACCAATTAAATCATGAATGTAAGGCAATGGATATCTGTCAGCGATAGTGACCGCGTTTAACCGCCTATAGTCTCCAATCATTTTGTCCCTTTTTAGGAACCATATTCAGAGGAGAGCATGTTGAGGCTTACAAAGACCTAAATTTTGCTTGTGCTGAAAAGCGTCTTTAGATAATGCAAATTTTTCGGCGTCAAGACGCCTTTCTGCGTGATTTGCAGAAAGGAAGTTGACCTTCTGTCTAAATATTTTGTATGAATTCTGTTTTCGCAATCCGAAAAAAATCAAAATACATATATTTAAACAGGTTTGCGTTGGTTCTTTTCTGATTGCGAAAATAGATTTCATACAAAATATTTAACTGGCGCAAAACTAACCGGCCGTTACTCATTTTTCTTTGCAACCGGCCATAAGAAATCAGCACCAATGATTGGTTTGTTGATTGACGCTACAATGAATAAATGCAGATGTCGAAATTCTTCGCGAGGACCCAAGTCTTAATGTTAGCAGTCTGGAACCGTATTTAATCGGAGAACCATTTGCAACTGTTAGCTGAAAGTGTTGGTCTTCGATTAAGTGTTTAAAAGATGACGCAGGTATGAACGAAGTGTAAGCGCCTGTCTCAACTAGAAAAATTATATTAGTGTTTTTACACTTAACGGATAAACGGCGAATTGTGGTTACTCCAGCATCAGCCACAGTGATGGTGGAAAATACTATTTTCTTGGAGGTTCACCAGTTTAAAACTGCTAAACGGTTTATTGTAGTGGTACCAACACATTGGATGCATTTCGGTGTAATCGTGGTGACGAAATATATAACAACGGCAGAAATGATTTATATTGTTCTATAAGATGTTTACAGTGTTACCTCGTAGGATGGTTCAGAAATCTAAGTCAATTCGACAACTGAGCAGCGTCAAAATTTAAGTGAAATAAGTTGTTACCCCCATTCAGGACAAAACTTATTATCATCCTTAATAAATCGAAAGTATAAAAGTCAGTCTCTCTGTTGTGTGGTATGCTTCTTCGCTTGTTAATGTTGAAATTGTTTGTATGTACGTAGGAATGTTGAAACGTTTCAGAAATAAAGAGAGAAGGGCGATCGAAAATATCGGCAAAAATGTGTATGAGACCCTGTAGAGAATTCATTTTAAATGAGATACATCAACTGACTAAATTAAAATATTTTTTTCTAAATAACTTTCTTGTAGTAGCGAACTTTCCTTCTCCTAAATTTAAGATAAAACCAGTTTATTATTAAGTTTTATGGCAATCATTTCTTGTTTTTTGAAGGTGCTAGGTTCTTCATGTGAATGCAAAGGGTAAATACATGCAACAGTTAAGAAATTATTGCATTCCTACGAACTCGAATATCGAAATGCTTGGTTAGATACTCAGAGATACGTTACAATGTTAAACCAATTGAGTCCTTTTCCGATTTTTAAATCTAACAAAATTCTTATCCAAACGATAGGTTTAAGAATTATCCCATCACGCCGAGAACGATAGGAAGAGCAGAAAAAAGTTGTGATAACACAATTTTTCAACCTATATACTCGTGCTTATAAGCAGTTATATTTTGTCACTAATGAATCTAATAAAACAAAAAAATAAAACAAAATATTAATTCTTGTAGAAAGTGGAAAGCCATTGTGATTAAATTACATCCGGCGCACATACATAACACACAATGTATGCTCATAACAAATATAACTGCATAATAATAAAACAAAGTATAGCACATGCAGCATGATAACACATTTTATTAACATTAACAAAGCGAATGAGATAATTAATGAAGCTTTACCTATTATTAGCGCCTATCATAATACAAAATAATAATATTACGAGTATAACGAGTATGAACTGTTGTGTATGTGTATTGTGGCGAGATTCAATGACATTTTGATTTATTTGTCCAAAAACGAGAAAGTCATTAAAGTATATATGAGATAATATTGATGTTTTATTTATTGCATTATCGATAACCGCTGTGGTAACCTTCATAATTATATTTCAAATCAATTCTATCCATGTGCACGTATTATCAGTGAATGCTGCAAAAAAAAATGTTTGATAAGAGCAGAAATATTGGCGACTTACTTAGAGATCAACAAAATTGAATATAATGTGTAATGATGTATCCTCGGTAGTATAGTGGTAAGTATCCCCGCCTGTCACGCGGGAGACCGGGGTTCGATTCCCCGCCGGGGAGGATATCGTTTTTTAGTTTTTATTTACAAAATCTGATTTTATAATGATGTACAATATTTTTAGAATATTATTTCCATAAGCATTTATGTTTGTTTTCCAGTTTTCCTTGATTTTGAAATTTTCGTTTCTTTTACGATTGTTGTTGTTTTATTTTAGAGTTTTGTTACCTTCCGGTGCGACATAATACCAGGCACCGTATACTACCGAATATGAATCAAAACACACACAACACAGTTCATATACATGCACAAGCATAAATACAAAATTCTAGGCAAATAGTGAAACTACCTAGCGATACACAGATAATACATTTTGAGTATTCGTCTTATGAGCGAAATGTTTTGTTCAATTTAGGAAAGCGCATAAATATGTTTGAGATGTGGGATAGAATCACATTTTATTTATTTGTTACGAACCAAAATTTACAGTTGAAGTTAAAAGTAATGTGCCAATAAATAAAATTACCGGCTGTTTTTACTTTATTCGTAGTGTAGTGCTATAAGTAGACTATTGCGCAATTGTTTTGTACAGCAATCGCGTAATCAGATAATTATATTTGTCCCAGTAATATTTTGTTTCCGCCTACGAAGAAAAATCGAATCATGTAAGTTAATATCAGAAATTATGTCAGCACGTGAGCTAATCGGGAATGGTAACTTTTTGTAGAAGTACTGGTTTTGAAGTTTGCATCGATGTCAATATTGGCTTTGGCCCAATCACTGAATTTGCGGTGCGAACGATGGTCGTATGGTTTTAATTCCTGCACAACTTGAATCTTGTTGTAAGCCTGTAAACCAAGATCCTTGCGCAAAATCATCCATAAAGAAGTTGGATCAAGTCCTAATTGTTGTGCACGATGACGAATTTGGATTCCCTTCAATACTACGCATTGTGGCTGTCCGTTGCAAATGTGCATACAATGGCGCAACAATTGCCATTGTATTTGTATTGTCGAAACATACTAGTAGCGCCTTACTTTGGGGATTTTACAACAACAATCCCATATAAATTTCAATCCGGCATGAATAATTTCATTCCACCTAAAAGTAGGATTAGAATTATATCATTCTTCGTGTAGTTCAAATGTTCATCGCCTGGTTAATTAATAAAATAATTTTATTTTTATGAGTTGTCACTCTGGGACTAATTTAGTATTTTTATTGCATAAAGCGTAAAGAATCAAATGACCTAAATCACCGATACAAAAAATGAACTCCGATGCTAAATTAATCTGAAAAATAAGACATATTTACGTCGAAAACGCATTTTACACTTTCATAACGATTTGTTATGACATAAAAATAAATCGCATGCTTCGTTTGATTTTATTAAATTTTTATACCAACCGATAAAAGTATAATTTCATTCATATTCGAATACGAATAATTTTTCCCAAAGTAAGACCACATAGTAATTAAATTTGAATTTTTAATTCAAAATTAATGACATCTAGTTTTCGAAATTTGAATTAAATTTTATGGAACTGTTTTTCTTAAAAAAAGAGTTCACATAAAATAAACAAATCAAACTAATACATATATAAAAGGGCAAATTGTTTATTTTCAAAAGGAGTTTTAAAAGTAAAGGCTTTTTGGGCAGTCATTCATAAAAATGCTCAGCAATAATAAGTGTTCTAAATAATATTAGTCTCTTACAAGTTAAAAAAAAAATGTAAGTTATGTTTCTTTGTTAATTATAAAATAAAATAAGTATGTTTAAAATTATGTGTTGTAACTTTATTGTATAGGTAATTTATAATCTACTCGAAGAATAGTATGGGTTAACAAGCAGCAGTAGTACCAAAAAATTCATAATTGGTGACCCCGACGTGATCCAGAGATCACATTCTATACTAAAAAATGACACATCAATCGCCAACAGCAGCGGAAAATAGTACAATCGGGTTGCAGAGCCAATACTGTACACCTATAATCAAGTATAATTGCCCAATCCTTGCATATTAACAAAAATATAAAAAAACAAAAAATACATCACAAATCTACCAGCCGCTGACGCCTACACATCCAGAACTTGCTACCGCAACTAATCGTACGCTCATCATTCGTAGCAGACAATTGTTTGTCCGTCTTATTGGTGCATCACAAAGCAACCATATTGCCAACAGTACTGCCGATGATAGCATGTCAAAGCTGTCCATCATTTTAGAACTACATATGAAATCAACAGTCAGTCAACGATATTCAGCAAATTTTATCGACTCAACAATATCTTGGTTGTTAAATCCAATTCCAGCCTATAATCCATAAGATGACTGATTGACCATACCGCACGGTAGTTCATTTGGGGCAAGTGGCCAATTTTATTGGGCGGTGCCCTGAATGATTGTGTCATTGCTGCGATGTACGCGATATCATAGTTGGACCCGAAAGTGCCACACCATATACGGACTTAAAAAATACCATTTTGGAGAGATTAGGTGATTTCAAGCAGACTCAGATCTATCGACTACTCCTAGGATTGGAATTAGGAGATCTTAAGCCGTCTCAGCTTCTTCGAAGGATGAAAACCAATGGTGGACCCAACGTCGATGACGAAGAATTTGTTAAAATGATTTGGTGGAAGCGGTTATCTCCAAGAGCTCAAGAGATTTTAATGCCAACAGAATACAAGACTTACCGAGTTAGCCGATCGATTGATGGAAACTATGTGTAACTAAAATCGAGTCGTCAATTTTAGCACAAATTAACGAAATTACTCGTCGATTTGATCAAATGGAGCATTATATACCTCGAAATTTGTCCTCTCATCAGAAATCGCGTTCGTCTAGAAGGTTCGATAACCGACAGAATTCCACAGCACCTAAAGATTCTGATCCTAATGAGTGTTATTTTCTTAGTAGCTTTAAGGACGATGATGGAAATTACAAACCGAATTGCTCCCGTTAGAGCGAATTCAAAGCAAAAAACTAAATGCATCCTCAAAAATGGCGACGTGTGGGGGAAAGTTAATCAATTATCGCCTTAAAATTGTTGATCCTCCATCACAAATTAAATTTTTAATTGATACGGGAGCTGATGTCTTCGTCATCAAAACCCGATGGTTATTCGTCATCAAAACCCGACGGTTAAGTACTGAAAAATTGGCAATCGCAAAAACGGAATTCGAATACGTGGTAACTCAAGATATCTGTAGGCCATCCAAGAGTCTTTGGTCTAGCCTACTACACTTGGCTGTAAAAAAATGGTGGCTGTGCGGTGAATATCGCACATTTTACAACAATATACTTTACCCGACAGGTACTCTATACCGTATCTACAGGATTTTACTCATCAATTGTGCGGGAGTACAATCTTTCCAACTATTGATCTAGTTCGTGCATATCATCAAATACCAATCGAGGAAGCAGATATTCCCAAAACAGCTATATCCTTTTGGATTACGGAGGCGCTCTATGGAAACACGTTTCAAAGATTCATCCATTCGATAGTTAACAATCTAAATTTCTGTTTCTCGTATTTAGATGATTCTGGGGTATGAAATTACTTCCGCAGGAATTTTAACATCAACCGAACGCATTAACGATGCCAGAACGTTAAACAACTAAGACGCTACTTGGACATGTTGAATTTTATAGAATTTTTATTCCTAACGCTTGATTGCCAGCCAAGCCATTCTCTGCGACTAATTAAAAGGACGTAAGAAGAACAAATCACGAATCATTAACTGGACAGACAAAGCCGTAGATGCATTTGCGCTCAGCAAAAAATAATTCGGCTCATCTATTACTTAATGCTAAACTCGCAATGATGGTAGATGCATCGGACAAAGCCATTGGAGCAATTATCCAACATCAAATCGAGGACGTTTGGCGAATCGACACTCAACAACGCTACAGTACATATGACAGAGACATGTTAGCCGCTTATTCTGCCACAAAACGATTTCGGTTTCTAATCGAAGGCCGTAAAGTTACATTGTTCACAGATCACAAACCAACCAAGGCATCTCCTCGACAATTCCGTTATTTAGACTACATTAGCCAATTCACCACAGATATACAACATATTTCGGTATTGAGATTGTAGTAGCAGACGCACATTCAAGAATTGAAGTCATATCATTGCCGATTCATCGATTATCAAGCTATAGCAGTTGTTCGTTGTTCAACAAACCGCACTACCAGCACTACAGCTGCCACAGTCTGCATGGTGCGCGCCATCTGGGGTCTTGCGGGACGCGTATTATCATTTACAGTAAACGTGGTGCAACAACGATCCATAGTTAATCGAATTAACTGCTCTGAAAGTAAATTTAAACAATTTGCAAACGTTGCTCTGGTGTGAGTCTATATTCATTATGAAATGGCAAACCAACGTACCACAAACATCAACTGACAGCTGTCAAATCGGTTCTCCCTGAAAAAATTGTTGCTAACTTAAAGTTCTATACCTCGAAATGCAACACCATTTACATATACGTTTTATAAAATTACAACTAGGACTCTCGCAATGCTAACCGAAACCAATTACCTTCTTTTTCCATTATAAGCCGTATATCGCTTGTAAACCGCGGTTTCTTAGACGAAATTTTTTACCAAAATTTTTAGCAAAACTCTAATAAGCCGCATTTATTTTCTTTCAATATTTCACATTTCAGTATTATTCCGTATACGTCACCGAAGAAACCTAATGTTGCTTGTAGGTTAACTAAGCACCCAATAAGCATATAAACAAATATACAATGCACTGACACAAATACATAGGCAATAGTGAAAAATATACATCCATTAAATTTCCAGTGATAAACATAACCTACAAATTTTATTTTTTACATTTAAATAAATCACAGATAAATTAAATTTTATTTAGGTATTTTTATATTTGCCTCGTAATAAACACAACTATTCATTGTATGGTGTAAATTATTTACGTTTATTACAGTGTAATCCGGTGCAGTGTTTGCTAAATGTGTCAATGATTATAAAAATCAATTATTATAAGAAAAAGTTACTCTCTGAATTTTAAAATCGAAGCAATAAAATTTGCAAAAGAGAATTCGAACCGAAAGGCATACGACGATGGCGATTGGCGGAAAACAAAATAATTCAAGTTGCTGATAAATCCAAAAAAACAAGGAAACGTTTATCGAAATATAAAATGGCTCCAATTAGAAACAGAGCTAAAAATATGGACGCTCAAACAAGGAAAGGCTGAACGTCAAGTGGCGGGGAGATCTATATTACATGATGCTGAAGACGGTGCAAATAAACTGACGCTTCAGTTTAAAGGATCACCCAAATAATAAAGCTGTAATAAAACTTTTATTGGACATAAAAAATCTTAACAGATAAAGTTTTCTGTTACAAGCATAGATATAATGTTGGATCACTTCAAAATGAGATTTGAAATTTAGTTTGCAGTCCAAGACTACACCCAGATATTTAAAATTGTCAAATACATCGAAAAGTTTGCATTTGTCAAATATTGGAATGATAAATAATGTCAGAATCTATAGTTATAGAACCATTTAATTTGAAGAACATTACTTTAGACTTATTGCTCAAAACAATAAAATGAACATCCAACCACCTGCGTGAGATCAGCAAATCATAGTTTATTAGGAATGACCTTATTAGTTAGGCCCGTATAAGTAATTGCGATATCGTCTGCAAAACCAATAACATTACCTTTCAATTTTAACTGAAAAATTAAGTTAATGTAAATCATAAATAATATGGGACCTAAGACTGACCCCTATCCGGAACCCCACACCGATTGACTCCAGCACTGCTATATTTGTTGCCAACTTTTACCAGCTGTGACCTATTCTTAAGATAAGATTCAAACCAATTATAGGCGACGCCTCCAATTCCTGCGCAATGAAGCATATATAATAGTATTTTGTGGTCAATCGTATCAAAAGCTTTAGTGAGATCAATAAAGTTAGTCGCAACATTTTCACCTAAATCTAAAAATTTTACAATATGGTCAACAAAATCGTTCAGCACAAGTTCCGTACTTTTCCCATCCCTAAACCCATATTGCTGATCAGAGAAGATGGAAATATCTTTCAAAAAAAGAAGCAATCTGGCTTTCACACATTTTTCGAACAGCTTCGTATATACCGAGAGCAATGATATCGGTCTATAATTAGATGGATCATTTATATCACCCCTTTTTGAAAATGGAAATAACAGTTGCAATTTTAAGGCAATGCGGAAAAATTCCTTGCTCTAAATTGAGATTAAAGATTTAAGCTAGCAATAAGTTGCTAATATTGTCACATCCAGAAGAATTTGAATTATCTAAACTATTAATGTAGATAAGAATTTCATGCGGCGTGATATCCGAAAAGAAAAGAGATTTAGATTCTATCTTGCGTCGTAACATCTCTGTGTCTCCATTAGAATCATGGCTACTGCGCAAATTTGACCGTTTCAGTAGTTGAGGTGCATTAATAAAATACGAATTAAATATTTCTGAGATGCATAATGGATCCGATACGAATTTACCTTCTCCATCTAAAATAGACACAATATCAGAATTGTTATTATAATACTGTTCTTTTGTAGCCATCATTTTACTATTAATTTTATGCTGTGTTTGATTTAAAAAATAATGCTAATCTAAGCAAAAGAGTTAAAGTGATTTAACTCTTTTGCTTAGATTAGCATTATTCGGTTGCTTCAGTAAAAGTTTCAGTAATTTATGTTTAAGTTTAATTAATTTCATTAAATCAATACTCATCCAGGTTTTAATTTTCCTAAAACTGGGGACGGGTTTAAATTCGAATGAAGATTGCTTTATTTTTGAAATAAGCATCGCAGTAAATTTATTCGTTAAAGTATTTGGATCAGTCTCTTGAAGCAAAGTCCACTGATCAACCATTAAAAGAGAATTTAACTTCGGAAAATCTATTTTTGTAATCGGACGTCCTTCAGCTGTCTGCTTGACATATTCTGGCATATGCTTAATTTGAAGTGACATCAAATGATGATCAGAAAGCTTGTAATCAAATGATTCACCTAGCAGCTCATAATTTGAATGAGGTTTCATGCAAACAAAAATGTGATCAATATATGATGAGGTAGAGGAAGTTACACGAGTATAGGAGTATTAATTAAACTGTTTAAACCAAAATTAGACATCATTGTTAGATAATTTTTTACCTGGTCATTGAGTTGGTAAGAAGCCACTTTGTCACTGTTTATCCAAAATTCAGAAAAAAATAATATATCTGGCAATGAAATGTATGCACTAAAGTGAGCAAACAAAGAATCACTATTTTTACGTAAGCTACGCACATTTTGATGGACAATTGAAAAATTATTATTAACATGCATAAAGGAACTTGACGGAGAGGTGCTATTAACAAATGAATTAGAATGGTCTAGATCTGTACTAGAATTATTAATCATTATATCAAATCAAAATGATGAAATAATAAAAAACTTTTCAAATTAGTTTGTCAAGATCACTCACATCATTTATCAACCACACCTTTCCACCATCATCCTTCCTCATCAAAATTTTGCCATCCTGGAACCATAAATGCTTATAATTTTTGGCAATTTTAGTGTTCTTAGCATTAAAATATAATTGTCTTACTACGAAGCTCAAGATGAGACTACAAGATGTATTGACATCCAAGTTTAAAGCTGTGTTGGTTATGTTCGTCACTATAGTGCTAAGATCTTCACTATCAGTTACTTCAACTCCCACAATGTCTAACGAATTAGAATACTGTTGCTGCTCTAAGAAAACTACCTTTTTCTGCGTTTTAGATAAGTTCCAAACAAAGACACTTAATTTCAGATGACAGCTGATCAATTTGACAACACTGTTGACTGTGTTTGATTTCGTTAAACAATTTTGATTTTCTGCATTATTAGATTTATTAGTGTGCGCAGGAGAAACTGGACAGTTATCATTGTTACGATTTACTTTAGGTTATGATGTACAACTCTGACATTGCCACTGTTTTTTCTCGACGCGCATAAACTCCAGGTCCCGCTCATTCAGCTTTACACATACAGGATAGAAAATATTATTACACTGGCAGCAGGTAATTTTAGCTGCTTCCCGGTTAATTTTAATTTGGCAGTTTATACAAGCCATGACAATGAAGATGCTAAAATTTACCACTATATTCGATGCAAATACACTTATACAACAGGGATATTTTTTATTATTGATAACTACAGATATATACACTATATGATTACGATATCACAGAATTGTCAGATTTTAATACTTTTTAGTTTCTGTTTTAATTAATATGTAGAAATTATGAACTTAAGACTGAAATACATTATTTTAATTATTTAATCCATTATGATTATTTTAGGAACTTAGTTCAATAAACTACACCAAATTTTTATTTCTTTTTATGAGCACTAAACTGGTATTGGAAACAATATTTTTTATATTATTTTGTTAGATTTTAATTTACGTTGTGTATCCTACAACAATTTGACGATGATGATGTGCATTCATGCACATTTTATTTATTTTACAAGAAATATTGTATTTATGATTTGCCAATAAGGTTACTATTGAAGTAAGACTGAATTGCCTAGCTAATATTTAAAAAAAACTACCTATCTATGTGTATAAATATTTTTTTGCAATGAACACTTATTTTTATTTAAAAAAAATGTTAGGAACTAATGTAGATTTTTGTCGATTACCCAGATAGGTATTTTGAACTTTTTTAAGCTGCGCACACATTTAATAAGCCGTCGCTAAAATTTCCGCTGTTTTCCCTAAAATTTTAAGCATTCGTATAAACCGCACTCCTAAAATAGGCCGCACTCTTGTAATAAGCCCATTTAAAAAAAAAATAAAACTTTTTTTTTTACTAATAATCCTCAGCTTAGTTAGCTCACAATTAGCACAATCAATATTGAATTATTGTGAAACATTTAAGCTGCCAGACGAAACTTTTACAATATCAGTTTGGAATCACTACAATGCCAGCCATTTAGAATAACAGCTTATAATCCCTTCATGTGGTTACGGTTTGTAAATGTTAGATAATCTGTTCTATCTTATCTAGTTTTGGTTTGGATTAGCAGACAAAACCATTATTTTTAATTTTTTTTTTTTGTATAAGTCCCACCTGAAGCCAACAAACCCGGTTATTTTTCTGTTCTGAATACCACATCAATTACTACTTCGGTAATTTTAAATCAAATTAAGAACAACTAAACATTGTAAACTGCAACTAATTTAATCTTGTCCTTCAAACGTCTGGGCCACCTTTATCACATTCTTCGATAATTCATATAAATAACAAATGCATTTAAAATGTAGCATAACAATCTTAACTCAAAACATGAGCATTAAAGTTTATCGCTTTATGGCCACCCGCAGATCAATCCATAAATTCCTACAATGTATAAAAAAAATATCTCAAATATTGCACAAAAATGTTCCACCCGCAGAACATCATCCAGTGCATGATGATTAAAGTCCAATAAAATTAAAAAAAAAAAATTGTGATACCAAATTTAATTATAGCGCACAATATAATTCCGGTAGTCATAACACAATATATATGTTTTCAAGACATATGTACGAGCAGATAGACCATATGAACCCTACGTAGTAGTTAGTATAAAATTGTAGACACAACTTTATGAAAAAAAGATAGAGATTTCATCACACAGATTCGTTGACGACCAAAATGATGTAAATTTGGTTGTAACAAACTAAATAATGACAAGGACATTGACGTTATTAAACAAAAATTGGGTGAACATTGAAAATGCAATAAAATAAAATTTCCACCACTGTATATTATAGAGTCTATCGTAAACTACCCTTTTTAATGCAGTAAAAATTCGTTACTAATCAACCGTAAAATTTGCCGGTCATCATAAATTGTTACACACAAAGCAACAAAAAAAAATTCAAAAGAAAATGTGTAAGAATTTACCAAATCGTAAATCAGTTGCATTTCACCATTCGACACTAAACTATTCCGCCAATGGACGTGTAAAAATATTTTAAAATTTATTTTTTCTGACCAAACACAAAAGACACAATGTCAAAACTGTTAAAAACTATTGCAAATCTTAACAGCAGTATTACAAAAGTGACTAGTGGTTGGGAACGTGAAAATGAAATAAAAAAAATGAAACCGAGATCCCGAAGTGCAATACATTTTTCGGAGCTGGATGAGCTCAGCAGGGCAAGCTTTAGTAGTGGGAATAGTAAAATATTTAATAAGAGTTCATGTGATATTAGTAAATTGGTAAATAGTTTTTTTTTAATGTAATTTAATGATTTATGTATACATATTTTTTGGGTTGGCATCGTTGTCATAGTTTTAATTTTTAGTTTGGTTTATATTCCGACGGTGTGTGCAGGGTGGTATCCTTGTTTTGCTTTTTATTTAAAACTATTTATTCGATTTACTCAAATTATGTATTAGTAATTTTGCTGTATATAGGTTTTTGATTTAGTTGTTTCTAAATATGTAAAATTAAAATGTTTTGCGAAAGTGAACAAATACAAAAAAAAACTAGGTATGGATTTATTTTTAATCAGCCGTAATCAGCTCTGTGAAACCATAAAAGCATTGTGCACATATTGTTACATCATAGTTTAGTCCAGATTTTATCCAGTTTTTTCCACCCATTTAAAAATTTTGACGATCGCTAAAACCACTAAGAAATTAGTGTAGTTCATGCATGTAGGCTAGTCACTAGGCTTACTATGAAACCAAAATTGGCTGCCCAGCAAACATATCACGGGTGTGAACTTTGTGAAGTAATCCAGACTTTCCTTAGATGTTATGTATGTATGAGTATCACACTTCAAATTCAAATAGGGTATGAGTTTTTTATTTGAAAATGACTCAAACCGCAATTTAAATAAAATTAAATAGTATTATCTAAAATAAAAATTTAGAAACAAATTCAACCACATATTGTGTAGAAATTATCGAGATTTTTATTAAAACAGATTAAAACTTTAATAAATATTTAGTAAAACAAGAAAATGACATAAGAACAATTAGAAAATAAAACTTTATATCAAAAAACCCGAAGTCAAGGATTGAAATCTCCAAATGGTTTATTTAGGTGAATCAATGACCAACTTCATGTACTATTGGCCGGATTGATCAATACTGGCCAGCCAAATTTGAGTAAAAATGACAACAGTATACCGAGAGTATCAAAATTCGTAGCAATAAATCCAAAGTCGTGGATTATTAGCACTAGGTGGTTTTGGTTAGGTGACTCAATGACCAACCTGATCAGACCTTAATTACGATCTCTGGGAATGGCTGATATGGCCATCCAAATTTGAGTAACAGATATCATTTTTACTCAAATTTGGATGGTCATTATCGGCCATTCCCAGCGATCGTGATTCAGGTCTGGCTAGAACACGAACACGTCATTGAATCACCTAACCAAAACCACCTAGTGCTAATAATGCACGACTGCGGATATATTGCTAAGAATTTGGATATTCTCGGTGTACTGATGTCATTTTTACTCAAATTTTGATGGCTAATGTTAGCCATTTCTCATTCAGGTCAGAGTCCCCTATCAGTAGACAGGAGATTTTTGGGGTTTTTATACAAAATTTTGATGGCCATTGACCATCATATCTGGAGATTGTTTATTTATTTATTTCAAGAAATCGCTTTAGTAATATAATACAGTTATGATTTCAAACTTAGAATTACGGAATTTTTTTTTTGATACTCTACTAGAATATTCATATAGATAAAATATTAAAAAGTCAAATTCAAGTTGAATTCTAAAAATTAAAAAAATTTAAGTGTAGTTCTTCAAATTTGAAGCAGTCAAAAGTAATTATAAATTTAAAAAATATTTTTTCAAGTTGGTTTTGAAAGTGTGTTTAGATAAATTGAAATCGAAGTGATCCTCTATTGTATTAAATGTTTTCACTGATCTATTGATTGGGTTGTTATCTCCGTACTCGGTGGAATGGTGTTCTGGCGCCAGTAATCGATAATTACGAAATGATCTACTTGGAACATTATTAGAGATGTTTCCCAGTACGTAGGCAGAATCAATGTGACCAAGTAGTACGTTACCGATGAAAGTGGCATCTAGAAGAAAGCGTCTAATTCGAAGAGTGCAAATATTGTATTATTTGCACCTTGTTGAATATAGTGGTAACCGAGCCACATTTACGTGTAATGGTTCTCTATGGTCGTAGTCCCAACCAGATTTTTTTAAACAGGAATAACATAAATTTATTTTGTATGCTTGCGATTCTCTTGATGTGAACATTGTGGTAAGGATTCCAAACGATTACGGCGTATTCCAGATCTTACATAAGCGAAATATAGTGAACATAACGTTTTTATATCATTGAACTCTCTAGTCCATCGTTTGACAAAGCAAAACATGGAGTTTGTATTGCTATATACAGTTATCGATGTGCCTGCTGTTTAAACTAATATTTTCAACGAAGGTGACTCCCAAATCTGTAATCTCGTATACCCTCTGAATTTCTATGCCATTGATGTTGTATGCAGTAATTATTGGATTCCGTTTGCGATGAAAAGACATCATTTTTTGATATTCAAATCCAATGAGTTATGGTCACACCACCTACTAAGTCTTTTGAGGTCTTCTTGTAGTTCGATAGAATCGCAAATTTGTTTGATCGTATGAAAAAATTTTACCATCGGTAAATATGAGAACATTTGAGTTTTTTATTATGTTTGTTATACTGTCAATGAAAACAATAAAAAGCCATGGTTCAATGTGAGATCCTTGGGGAAAGTGATAATATTGGTTGTTATTATTATATATTTTTTTATTGACTCAACTCGAGAGTTGAGTCTTTTCTTTCTATTTATGATTTTAAAAAATGTTACAAAAATATTAACTAATAAACTTAGATGTTGTGCGTAGCGATTTTAAAAATACAATTCCATATTTTATTTCGTTTTTCTCTACTTTATACTTTTTACTTCATAATGGAAATTGGTGTCGTTTGCTTGGTTTTTTTCATCGTTTGATGCAAATGCAGCAGTTTTGTTGTTATGTTAAAATCCGATTAAAATGTATGTTCGCTATGTAGATTATCACGTTTCTCGCCATGTGTCTTACTGTTTGATGATTCAGTGCCTCGTGTATGTTGATCGACTGTTTCACGTTGATCGTGAGATTCCGTGTTATATTACATTGTTCTCATTCACAACAAATGGATTAAAAGATTCAATAACATTAAACGCATCTACTTCATTGGTGAAGACAAGATTTAGATAGCTGTCCCGATTACTTGCAATGCTGTTAATTTGGTTTAAATTATACGGCTATTAAAACGCCGCCGCCTGATTTCTTAGAGCTCATATCAGGTGAGCGATCACATCTATAAACAACGTAGTCATGTCCAACATATTCCGAGCTATGAATTCCCGGATGGAGATTGGTTTCATTAATTACATAAATCAAGTAGTGTGACTGCATCACGAAAGGAAAAAATTGTGATGCTTTGCGTGCCATTTTGTTAACATTTTGATAGTAGACGGAACATATTCCTTTGCACGAATTACAAGATCTTAATAATGGTTTAGTATTTTCACTTAAGTGTTTTGAGTGAAAAATGTTCTGAACAAATTCGAACTCTTTGATGAATAAGCCAGGCGGCCATATAGTTTAGATTTGATCAAAGAAGTAAAAGCTTCTCCATCAACACTGAGACAATACGATATATAATCGTAGTGGTCGCCATTTTTGTGATTCAATTCTAGCTAGTCCGTGAAGTAGTTGATTAAGCACCTACCTAAACCGATCTAGTTTTAATTTTAATAATGCATTGCTGCGAATTTTAATCGTCAAGATTTACTGCTGTAAAAAGACATTCTTATTTGCCTCTAAAAGTAAAAAATTCTTAAAATGATTCGGTATGTTTTTTTAATCTCGTCAATTTTTGTTCATTGTAATGAAACAAAAAAAAATCTTGAAATTAGTGGGCATTTCATAAATGGTTTGAGTTTCGTATATTTGGTTTGAATCTCGACTGTTTAGTACACAATTTTGGATAAACGATTATGGTTATGTTACAATAATATTTTTTTCTTCAATTTATTTAAAAATGTGTTCTATGCTTTCTAAACTAATTAAAATAATGTAAAATCAAACATAATACATATTTTACTTTTCATTGACAATTTCGCAAATTAAAAATCATAACAGTGTACTCTACACAACTACATAGAACGGCTTTATAATTTCAATTGAATTAGCAGAATTCCAATTAGATTTGTATACGTATCCCAATATGCAATGCCGACGGAATTCCATTTATATTCCCGTTCTAAAACCACACTGCTTCTATGGAAAGAACCATGTGTATCACGCGGAAATTCGTACTCCCCGCCAAAGAAGTGTCACAAAAAATCCGGTGTCGGTGTGAATCCCAACTAAAAAGAGAAAAAAACACAGAAACAAAAAGCACGTGTTTGTATATATTTTACAATTGGAATAAATAATAATTCTTATTTGAAATAAAACAAAATTTTCCATTTATAATAAAATAAATATTAATTTTTTATTCACATTATTTTTTATTTGTGTACAAAAAACATAGAAAATTTATTTACATATTTAAATTTCATAAATTGAATTTTGTATTGCATCCGCCACGTTGTATTGCATCCGCCAGCATATTGAGATCTTGAAAAAAAATCATTGAAAATTTACTACGTAAATGTATTTCGCGACGACGCCATTGTGAGAGAGAGATCTATTACCTTTTTAGTCCAAATTTCGCGATCACTAAATAAGTTAATAATTATTATTATATATTTAAATTTAAAATTATTTACTTTAACAAATCGAAAAACATTATAATGAAACACAACACTTTAAAGTAAAAAGTACAACCGTGCACGTCGACTTGTCAGAAGAAACTGAAAATAAAAGATACAATCGAAACTTATAAAACGAAAATAATATTACCGCGAAATAGAAAGAGAAAAACAATTATTTTTCTCTAAAATCAATATTTTTGTGTCTTTGATATTTTGTAGTACGGAATTTTGTACGACATTTGAGCAGTTTTTTCCACACAGTGGAATAATTGCATACTGGGATTGTTTGTAATCTATGGAATATTTCATAGGCTAAACATATCTAATAATTGTCATAGTCACTTCAAACTACAAAGAGCTACAAACCTTTTCTAGTCATTTTAAAATTTCACACGAATCAAAATGACGAGTTTTAATTGTTTCTCTCGCCTCAAGTGACTTCTTGACATTGCAACTGGCTAACTTTTTATACAAATAACAAAACTATAAACGGCTCGACTAGCGGAATAAAAGTTTAAAAATTCATTTTTTTACAGAAGAGGCTGCTTGCACAACCCGTTCATTGTATGTATAACGTTATACATATATGGGTTGTACATGGACATATTTTTTAGGTCTAAGTCCTTATATTATAAATACTATTCATTTCTGAATTTCATCAAAAATTTGTATTCGGCGCTGTCCTACAGATTTAGTCAATTAAGGTTCAACTTAATTAAGAATAAGCATTGTCATACTTGAAATATTCAGAGGTGCTACAAAGTATGGACATTTGTGTCATACCTTTTCCTTAACCTAAAGAGAATAAATACAAACTCAATTATTGAGTAAAGCGGGAAACTTAACAAAATTCAATATTTTTATCAAAGATGTAAACCATAGTTTGATTTTTGCAGTACAGTAGTGCCATCTAAAGAATAGTAGAATAATAATAACTACACTAACCGAAACTTATTTTGTTTTATAGAAACATGTCGCACCAACCTTAACAAACAGTTTCTTTTTTTTATTATAAATGTATATGAATAAAATCCATTTTGTTGTTGTTTATGTTTTAAATAATTTTTTAATTCTCAAAATGGGAAATATTGTCATGCGTATTTTTTGTACAGTTATGATTTAAGGTCATTCTCTCTCTGTCTCTCTCTAGCTTTCATATGCCATGAAGGGTTTTTGTCGCCTGCACGATGGTCCTCCAACTATCTCGGTTCTTTACAGTTAAGACATCCTATTATTCGTAGGTCTTCCTCTGAGACGTACGCCGACTGGTTGTTGATGGGACACTTTTCTTATCATTTGTTGTGTTGATGATCGTTCAACGTGGCACAGCCATCTAACTCGGTTGGATTAAATGAATCCGATAATATCACAATCTGCAATGATACGTTTGATTTCGAGATTTAATCCGATTTTTAATCCGGTATTCGTTGCTCGCAACGCTAACTGGACCATAAATAGATCGAATAACCTTCCTGTCAATGGTAGATAATATTTTAACTATCGTTAGCGGTCAATGTCAAACTTCCGCCTCCAAAATTTAGCACAAGTCTTGTAAGTGCTTTGTAAAGTGCCACCTCATACGACTGCGAGAGATATTTTGATCGTAACAAGTTTGACAGCACATAAAAGCTCGATGTACGGCTGCTATCCGGGCTCCTGGACGTCATTTATTGATGTTATAACTGATCCGAGATATTTGCAGTCTTCCATGTTGTCAAACTTATGGTCGTCTGTTTCGAGATTTACTGTACGGAACTCTTCGCAATAAAAATTTTAAGAGATTAACTTTGCATGTTGGGAAATAATTTACTAGATCGGTTAATATTATCGAATGTATGTTAATATTTATCTAATACCTTTGACAGGTACAAAAATTATCACGATAATCACTGATCACGATTTCAATTTTAATTCTTGTGATCGTGATCTTAAAATACTAGTGACACACAGCAAACGCGATTTATAAATTTACTTATTTGAAATCTGTCACAGTTTTTGGAAATAAAATTCGTGACACACATTCGTTGTTTCTTTTTTGTATTTCGTAGTTACTATGCCAGTTCATACAGTGCAGCAAGTCTTACGTCTTCATCTACAAACAAAATTTTAAAGTAAGGATATTATGCAGCACGGGTGCGAGCGTTATCTGCGGCTCGTGTTGTATACTAACTAACACTTTACTTTTTTTACTTAATTAGGATGAAATTTAAATTTAAATAAAAAATAAACACCTTTGCAAATGAGCTAACAACGATATAAAACATTTTTCTTCATATTTATTTTTATATCTGTACACAGTCCCCTTATAACTTTATACACTTCTCCCAACGATAGTACTCGGTCTCTTTCTCTACAAAATAGTTGTTTACGACGAAAATCTCTGTCCTAAAAGCACAACTTTTAGCTTAGGGAACAAAATTAATCACTTGGGTCTAGATCTGGTGGGTAAGGAGAGTGGTTGAACCGTAATTCGTGGGTTTTCGTCATGGCAGCCGCTGAGGTGTGAGACGGCACATTGTCTTGGTGGAACAAGATTTATTTTTTGTAAACTTGGCCGTTTTTTTTGCAATTTCTGCCTTCAGCTTGTTAAATAATGGCGCAGTATGCTCGTGTAATGGTTTTTTCCTTTTTGAAGATAATCGATTAAAATAACTCCATGATTGTCCCAGTCGCCATCACTTTCCCAGTCGAAGCGACAGCCTTTGCGTTTTTCGGAGCCAATTCTCTCTTGTTTTGACTGTATTTTTATTTCTGAGGTATAATGGTGTATCTAAATTTATTCATCGGTAATTAGCCGACCCAAAACTCTCGCCACAACGAAGCGTTGGAAGTATTCATGAGCAAACGCGGCACCCAACGTGCGGACAGCTTTATCATGCCACCACGTTCCTTGGACATATTCATTAGTCTTCCATCTCTCTAACTTTAATTCAACGGTTTTCTAGCATCATTTGGTGATCTTGAGCGATGTCATCGTTAGTGGCTGCAGTTTTCGTCCCGAACGTTTATCGTCACCCAAGCTGGTACGGCCACGTTTAAATTAAATTTCATAAAATTTGATGATCAGAGTTCCCGTACACAGCGGCCAACTCGTCTTTGATTTGCGAAGGCGAATTCGCTTTCAAAATCAAATATTCAATGACACCTTTTCTTGATATACTCGACTTTTTTAATTTTCACAAAAAAACTCACATCAACTCACTCAAGCGATTGCTACACAAGAGTACCTTTCAACGCATGCGCAAGCACACTCCTACTTTTGTTGACAAGTGCTGCCATCTTCATTTTGAGGTCGGAAATTTCTAAGTCAATGCTCAGTATGAGTATGAGTATTGTTTGAAAAGGCAGTGTGTGAACCTTCCAATTGAGTTTTCACAACTAGATTGCGATTCATAACCATAGTTATGAAACACAGTAATCCTGTTTTGCCAAAATCGTGTGCTGGCATAATGTAAAAATAACTACGTAATCTCGAATTCGTAGTCGTAGCTAGTTTCAATCTGTCGAGGGTATAACTTACAGTTAGCAGCTGTTGAACCCCTTAGTGATTACTGTTTGGTAAAACAAAAATTTCAGTATCGTTTCATAAAATTCATTGCAACCTTCTGTTTCATATATCGAAACATGTAATTTTATTTGCGGACTATTCGTAAATATTGCAATGTCTAAGGTCAGCCAATCACTACAACTTCGAGAAAGATACTAACATGTAGGACTGCAACACGGTTTAAAGCGAACGCTTGTATAGTGATCTATACCCGTCATCATTTCAAAAAATTATCTGTAAGCAGCTTCGGTGTACAGGCTATACCAGACTGTTTAGTTATGACACGATATTGTTGAAACTAGATTTGACTAATAAATCGATAACTAGTTTTTGGCACCATCCATTGAATCGAGCCTTTAATCTTAAAAACACATAATGTCTACAATTGGCCACCGTAGCAATGCCGGTATGCCATAAGTAAAGTATGTAAAAGACCTCGTTTCGAAACACTACCAGAATGTTTGATTCTTTCCACCTTAATTCCGCCCAATACTGGAAATAATTCATGCATATATAGAAAACTTAAATTTCAATTTTCAAATTATCATTTTCCAATCCTTTTTCAATACACTAAAGTTTATTTTCCAAACGAAATACCCCAAAAAATGTTTCATGCAGTTAACTACCAAATTTTTATGCATAAAACAATCAAAGAAAATTCCAAAAGATATCAGATAAGCTCGCGACCGATTTGTACCTATACAAAATAACGTTTTATAAAAAAATGTCATCCGTTCAATAATAAATTTATTGCTTTGACATAAATAAGCTTCTCCTTTATTTAACAAAAACAAAATTTTACAATCACATTTTTAGAACTTTAATTTGAACTCAACCCATGTGCAAATACACATACCATATACAAGACCATGCTTGTACTAAAAAAAATCACTACACTAAAACAATTTATATTTTTGAATTACCTTCGTTACCATGCCAGTCAGGTAAATAAAACTCTTAGCATTAACCGTCGACTGGTAAAATAAACAAATAACCCACCAGTATAATTCCGATTCAAAAGTTTTTAAAAAGGAGAATCAAACTTTGATTTCATTCAGTTCCTCTTCGGATTAAAAAGATATCGGATGTTTCTTTAAGAAATATAAACTGTGTGCTTTGTTCTTAAATTGGAAAAATTATTAAAAATAAGTTGAGATAGAAAAAAAAATATTTTAAAATTTGTGAAAATTATTTTGTGAGTGATCCAAAAAAAATTATTTAAATTTGTTAAATTGTTAAAAAAAAAAATCGCTTCAATATAAATAAGAAAGCTTTAAAATTATTTTTCAAAAAATTAAGAGAAACATTCCTTAGGAAAATGTCACGTGTAAGTGTGTTAGTGAATAAAATGTATTCTTGCACAAAATTTTTATTACTAAATGGATCACAAAATATAATTCCCAAATACCACTGGATTATTTATTATGGCTATAATCAGTCTTGTATTAGTGATATATCTTAAAACATTTAAGTGTTAGTGTTATAAAAAGCTAGAAATCGAGTTTGTGCAAATTTACTTTAATGAAAACTGCGCTTTACTTGGGGACCAAGCTTACATTTTACAATTTTGGGAATCAATAAAAATTTGTAGTTGCGTGATGGTCAATTAAATTATCTAATTCTTACGAAATTTTATCGATCAAATTTAATCCAAATTGATCTCCAAATTTCGTAAAATTTTGGAAAATTCCAAAACAAACTTTTTTAATAATTAAAAAAAAACTGGCAAATTCTGATGACTTTATGGTTCTAAATGACCTAATGATCATCGTGTTGGCATATGGCTAATAAAATATTGTACAGATAAAGGAGTTAATAAAATCTTTATAACAGAGGTTTATGAACCATTTTTAGAAACGTTATTATCACTCATGGCCATGAACTCAAATTTTCCAGGCGCTTTCAATTTATTTAAATCGTATTATCTGAATGAGTTTTTCAAATTTATCAAAATAGAATCCATCTTCACTCCGCACACATCTATTGAAAAATTTCGACCCCTTCGAGATGTTGATTAGATAATTTCTGTCCTCTGTTCCTGTATAAAAATTTAGAACCGTTGCGTTTATATGTTCCAAAAAATAAAAAATAAATTTGGCCAGTACTCACCAATTCATCCAGAGTTCACCAATTTGAAATGGAGTAATCCAAGCTTTTGCAGTTTTGTCTTTGGGTTATGTGCTTTATATGTGTGCCCATCCCAAGTACTCCTCGCCATTATACATATTTCAACATTATTCAAAATCACAAAATATAAATCAATGTTAATTTTTTATAAGGCGACCTTCCTGCAAACGTGTACGGTATAAATTTAGTTCAGATTACGAAAGCCGCGCCTCAGTTTAATTAGATGCTTCTAATAATACCCCACCCGTGTTATGAAAAACACACAATCATTTAAGAACATTTAAGCTAGGATTTTTGAAGATACCTTATGTCGAGAGGGACAAGACTGTTCATCGCAATAACCTCACCAATTTTGTAAATTTCACCGACTTGACAACTTAATAATTTTCCGTCGGTGATATAGTCTTCTGAATCAGGAGCGGGTCTAAAAAATAGTGATATATAGTATGTATCTTATTTTTATTTTTGATATTTGATGAAATCGTGTTGAGTACTCCGACACAGAGGCGGGCTCTTCCGTATAGTAGTATCGATAACATCTAATTCGGTTAAAAAAAAGTATTACCAATGTAAAATCGGAACCAAAACCACACTTGATTTCTAAAGCAAAGAGTTAAACTACCGGACTTTTGGTAAAACTGTCTGGTATAATCAAAAATCATTGTTCCTGCTTGAATTTCAGAAAACCAAGATCAACCCTTGTTGAAAAATTAATCTTTAAATTTATTTGAATCTTTTAATTCTTTGTCGTTTTTTGTAAATGCTAAACTTTTCAACATCATTGCAAAAATTGAGTAGCTTTTACTGAAGCGGCCACTTCCGGTACACAGATGTCCACGAAATTTTGCAAGGATCTCCCAATTAATGAAAAAGTTATGTTAGTATGAAGTTTTATTCCGGATAGTAAATGCCCGTGGACTGTAAATGGCGAATTTTATTTTAGCAAAGCTCGTAATTTCCGATAAAATTTAAAAAACGATATGAACTTTTGTTTGAAATTTAATTTACAATCATTGTGTTTTTAATTGTTTGTTCGTAAATGCTATATAATTTTCAAAATAATTGCAAAAAATATGGAAGCTGCCACTTCCGTTGAACCTATGCCAGCCAAATTTGGAAAACTGGTCTGTACCGGTATTGCGACAGATATAATATACAATATTTTAGCTCAAAGTTGTTGCTTTTCTCCGAAATAATGTACTTTTCAAAATATTTGCAAAAAAAAACAAAAAGCTCCTATGGAAGCTGTCACTTCCGGTGAATCGATTTTAGCCAAACATCACTGAGACCTCACCATTTATGGTAAAAGCATAAGAATGCAGGGGTCGAATGTTTATTAAAAAACAGTTTTTACACGCGATGAGGACGTTGAAATCGCTGCGGACGGCTTACAAGTTTAGCAGAGGATCAAACTAAGCGTTTTATTTTGATCAGGCCAACAAGGTACATCACCTATCCAATTCGCTTTATGATTTTATCTTGAGCCCAGGACATGTTGTTATATGATGAAATATCCTAGCATCGACTTGGCTATAACTCTGCTCATCTTTTGTGAGTGCCCGTGATGTCTGTGCGTTAGCTTTTCCATTCCGTTGTCGTAAACATGATCGATTGACACGCTCCAACTGCAGAATTACTAGCGCCAGCGTACAATTTACTTGTAGAGCTGGGTTGTAGTGGGTTAGAAGCAATTCTGATGTAAGAATATTTTTGAATTTTTCGAATACCAGTTGGCATTCATGAGACCATTCCCACTTGAGATCCGTTTTCAAGAGACGCTCTAATGGTGAACGTAGGCTATTTGTTTGACGAATTTTCCGTAAAAAATGTTTGCTCCAAGAAATGAACGAAGCTGATTTATGTTCTGAGGGATCGGCTTCGAAGTTAAAAGCAATTTTCGATGGTTCTCGAAAACATTGCATTTTTCGAGTTTTACCGGGATCCCATGTTCCCCGCTTAACATTTTGTGTGTGTAATCATAGCATCCTCCGAATCCCACGAAAGTGGGTTTTTTGGTGTCCACTAGCGATTGTGGATGGAGTTTTGGGTTGTGTACTATTATAATGATATATGATCATTATGATGTAAATTATTTACCAGCGCAAAAAAAAAATGTAAATGTCAGGTTTTATTTCAACAATTCATAAAACTTCATGGGCGTTATTAACGTTTCAGCCCGCAAAAATTTTCGTAGGAGGACGGTTTAGTACACTTTATGGCCTTACTAGCGAATCGGCCGTGAAACCAATAAATTGTGTAATTAGTTGCTGTTGGTTATGATCGTGCGAGTGCGACCAATGTTTGCTGTGTAGTATATAGGTCGATAGTGCGGTTGTTTCACCACGACTTAATAGTCGATGTTCCACCAACGATTTACGTGGTTGGCTGGGTCGCCATATTTTAAAAAGTCGCTCTAACCGCTCAACTCGCTTTTCTAATGTGGTCTCCGCCGAAAAGCCTTTTATGGTTTGAGTGGTTTGGTTCTTAACCGTTTTTTCGGAATCCGCCATTCGAATATTGCTGGTGTTTGGGCGCGATTAACGCTACCGGTCAAGCTGACCGATCTGCTTCGGGCGGTTGTTCAGCGACCGCACGCACTTTTGCTGATTACATTGCCTCTTGTAGGGCCAGCTCTATATCGTGGAATAGCCCTTCATCCTTTTGCTGTGCCATACCTTGAAAATGAATTATATTTAGTATTTTATTTTTAATTTGAGAGTGGAAAAGATTATGTGAGAAATGTGTATTATCCAAATATGCGGACAATTTTCTTCATTCCCGATATTTGAACGGGTGAAGTTAGTATTTCATATTCTGGTTTGTGTCTATTAGTGAGACACCTATTACACCATTTTAGGTCGTCTGGCGGTATTTGCACGAGCGCTCAACCATACCGTTTGCTTGTGGATGGTAGGCTTCAAACTATTTGGATTCAAACTATGTGTCTTGATCGGTCGTAATGTTGACTGGAACGCCGAATCTTGAAATGTAGCTTTGGACGAGCGTTTTTGCGATTGTTGATGTGAAGATGTTTTTATGCAGTAGGCTTCTGGCCAACGCGTAAAACGATCAGCGGTGGAAGTGGTCTATACAATACAATATCTATACGATACAATATCTATATGGATTTGCTCAAATATACCTGGTGAATTTGTTAATTCTCGTGAGGTGATTTGGTTTGACGTTGTACTTTCCGTTTTTGGCAGGATAAACAAGATTTCGCTTATTAGATTACATCTGTGTTCATACTAGGCCACAAGTATCTTGAAGTGACGAGTTTGCGAGTTGCTCGTACACTTGGATGTGAAATATTATGCAGTGTCGAAAATGGTTCGACGTAATGTCTCTGAGATATACGGGCGATTGTTGCCTGTAGTTATTTGATAATAAATTGTTAAATCAGTCAATGGAAATTTATCTAATTTCCACTTAGAAGAGCGCTGATTTGTAAAACTAGAGAGTAAGTCTTGTATAGGGTTATCCAATTCGAGGTTGATAAAGTAGAAATCTGTATACCGACATCTGTCAAAGATAAACGTCAAGTACGCTGTCATTTATTTAGTTGACATTCTGCCATTTAAGAATATGGAGCATTTAACAATCGACCAACGCGTTAAAATTATTAAATCTTATTATAAAAATAGTGATTCTGTCGTATCCACATTTCGCGCTTTACGAGCAGATTATGGTCGTCATAATCGTCCTACAAAGCAAACCATATTGAATACAGTGAATAAATTTGAACAAACTGGATCTGTTACTGATATTGTAAGGTCTGTGCATCATCAAAACATTCGCAATGCTGAAAATATCGCTTCTGTAGCTGAAAGTGTGGAAGAAGATCCAAATTTGTCAATTCCTCGTCGAGCTCAACATTTAGGCCTATCTTATGGCTCATTATGGCGCATTTTGCATCTGGATTTGCATCTTCATCCGTATAAAGTCCATTTGACACAAGAGCTAAAGCCTGCTGACCATGGACAACGAAGAACATACGCAAATTGGGTGTTGGAAAAACAGGCCGTCGATGCTGATTTTTCGAACAAAATTTTCTTCAGTGATGAAGCTCATTTTTCGCTTGGTGGATACGTTAATAAGCAAAACTGTAGAATTTTGGGCTCAGAAAATCCACAATTGATTGTAGAGAAGCCATTACACCCGGAAAAAGTCACTTTTTGGTGCGCATTGTGGTCTGGTGGTGTGATTGGGCCGTATTTTTTTGAGAACAACCATGGACGAACCGTTACCGTCAATTCTGAGCGCTATGGCCGCATGTTACCCGATTATTTTTTTACGAAAATCGAAGATTATGATCTTGACGATATGTGGTTCCAGCAGGATCGAGTAACCAGTCACGTAACACGAGCAAATCGAGATCTTTTGCAAGAGAAATTTCCTGGACGTTTGATTTCGCGATTGGCTGATGTCAATTGGCCTCCAAGATCCTGTGATTTAACGCCTTTGGATTTCTTTTTGTGGGGCTACGCGAAAGATCGTGTTTACGCAAACAATCCTCAAACTCTTGACGAATTGAAAACTAATATTCGTAAGGTAATGGCCGAGATACCGCCTGAAATGTGCCGAAAAGTCATTGAAAATTACCTCAAAAGAATCAAGGCCTGTAAGAAGTCCCGTGGAGGACATTTGAATGATATCTTGTTTAACTAAAAATGGCAAGGATCAATCTGTAAAATGAAATAATAATTACAATACATTCCGAATATTGTGTGTTTTTTTTAAGTTTACTTTATCAACCTCGAATTGGATAACCCTGTAGTTCTTGAGTTCTTGATCGCCCTGTTGGGCTGCAAGCTCGTGGTCAGAAGTCCGAGAAAGTGTGTCGGCGACCACATTGTCTGTGGTAAATTAAAACACAAAATTTAGGTGGTGTGCGTGCCTTCGATTTCGTTCCACTTTAGAGATAAATGCTCTAGTAAGTGGTTTGTGGTCAGTGAAAATAGTGAATTACCGAACTTCGTCAAAATAGCGAGTGTTTTATTGTTTGGAATATTACAAGCAATTCCTCATATGTGGAATATTTTCTTTCGGTATTTGATAATTTCTTGGAAAAATCAAAGATCTTCCAAGTTTCCTTATTTAGCTGCTGTAAGACTGCGTCTACAGCTGTGTTAGATGCATCAGTGGTGTTGCTATATTTTGTTCCATTTAGCGGATACGCTAAAATAACAATATTTTCTAAGCTGTTCTTGAGTTAAAGGAAATCATTTTGACATTCTTCAGGCCAAGAATTTTTTTTGGCGTTTTAGGTTTCTGGAGAAGTGTTGCCAATTGTTAAAAAATGAACACAACTATCATTGTAACGATAAACAATTTAAAAATAATATTTTGAACGTTTTTTGAAAGTCGAATCAGGTTTTGTCTCCAATTTTCTAATTTTATATTGGAAGGAGAACAAAAAGAAGCTAAAACGCATACCTCCTTATATTCTATCTACCGTGGTAGATTTACTGATTTACCTCACACCACCTTGTAAACTCTGCCTCTCACCACCTCTAATAAACCCGGTCTTTAAACTACGTAAATGTAAAGTAATTACCTCGTACAGTTTTTGAATATCATAATCTATATTGACGATTGCAGAATTTAGAAAAGCACCGCTGGTGGATCAGTTAGCAATTAACTTAACTACTGGGTGTGTGAATATGACTCCCGCCTTTTTTATTAAAATAAAACACATTATTGCTTGTTTAGAAAATGAAAGAATTATTTATCGTCCAAAGATGCTCCATCTGCTAGCTAAGGAACTATATCTGGTGAATATTTCTAGCCGGTTTCAATTTTCTTTTTTTTTAAATTCATCTAATATGAATAAAATACTTTACTAATGTATTTTGGAAGGTCAAACTACGAAAAGCCTTGAGCAAGAAAATATTACAATAAATTTATTTAATTTAAAAAAAAATTAAACGACTGAAATTTAGTGCGGAACCATTCGAAAATGGCAATTAAGCTTGCAAGTTTCTGAGTTTTTGATAGAACTTATGAGGAAATCCTTCCTTATTGTAAAATTATACCTCCGATGTTCAATTTTACAGTGAAATAGAATTTTAAGGTTCTGTTTTGCTAAATTGGATAAGATTAATGTAGGATGAAATTATCACTGGAATATGCAATACGTAATATTAATTTTGCATTCAAAAAGTGTTTAGTCATCTTTCCAACAAATGCATCAGATATTCGGGTTAATGATGCTTACTTGTCTTTAACTGAATGAAGTAACTTTAGTCTAACTTTTTCAGACACACCAATAATATTCGAGGATAATCTGAAAAATTTGAAGGTATGAGCAAGAGAATACTCTTCACAAAAGCATTAGCAGCTTTGCAGGTCGATTCTGGCTGTCCTATAGGAAAAAGGAATTAGGAAGGATATTTTCATATAGTATTTTTGTCGCAAACAATTTTTTCTGGCATACTACGGTAAACAGTTGTAAATTTTTTCAAAAACAAAATTAAATTGGGAATTTTTTCCTGTCCAATTTCCATTTAAGAACATGTTTTTGTAAGGCGGCCAGGGCGCAAATTCAAGTCTAATAATACATGTCAAATGAGTAATAATTTCATTATTTATTGGTCATTCTGCCTTAGTTTTCAAATAATTATCGGTTTTGCTTTTTTAACCAGGCTAAATATTAGGAAATATAATTTTAAAAATCCAACTAAATGAATGGCAAAAAATACAAAGTCATTAGCAATTCTCATTAGTCATTGAACCGGAATTCATACCCAGGGCTCGTAGATTACCAATAACCGCCTTCATACATACAAATAAAACTATATGCTTGTTTGGCACTTGGATTCAATCGCGATTTTCGTTTCTATTACATTCTAATCAAAGTTATATAATGGATCACTTCAGGTAATGTTGATATCAATTTGATCAGGCCTTTGAGGCAAGCACATCAGCTTTTTACTATAGTATCAACTTGCAAGTTACGATTGTCTGATATCATCTCACAAGATTCTTACAAAAATGTTATAACAAAACAGAATACAAAAACGGTAACTTACGTCATGAATACTACTAATAAAATGAGTACAACACGATTCTTCCTGAATCGAATGGCACACCTTTCAATCGAACTAACAATATTAAAGAAGACAATTGACATTTCCAAAAATAGCTATACACTTCCGCCGAATCAGATAAATATAAATTAAAAACGTTGGCTTCATTCATTCAACGTTAACGATAAAATTCTGCGTAAGTTTTCATGTTCCCTTTGTAAGGTTTATTGCCTAAGATAATATTCAAAATTTATAATAACCATAATAAATAAAATAATATTCAACGACATTTTGTATATTTATAATACATTTTAGTTCCTTAAAGTTGTTTTTTCCGTTACTACTATTATTTTTTTATGTATCTACCATTTTTTCGTTTGTTATACATATTATTGCCCATGTTGTTGTGTTGTATAGTTTAACATTTGCGGTGACAGTCAGTATCATGCGTGTATGATTCTAGTTATAATATTCCCGATTGATTCCATAACGAAAATATATTTACTTTTCAAACTCTTTTCTCACAGTGGAGTTATACACAAAAACGAACAAAATATATAAATGAAAATCGGCTACTTAAAAAATATTAACACAATTTATAGTAAAAACCACTCGGCGGCTTATGCATAGTTTGAATAATTTGATTATTCGCAAGAGTATGTAAAATATCTAAAAATATACAAAAAAAAAAATATTAATAAAATAAGGTAGTTTTTTGTTATTATAGGAATGCCAATTTATTTATATTATTTCATTTCCCTCTTTAATTTTTAGTTTTAAATAACAATTCGTTTAATGCAAAAATATTATTTATTACACGAACCGGGATGTGTAGGTCCTGTCACCAAAAAAAACTACGAATTTTAAAAAAATGTATATACTTGCACATATATTTCAATAAAGTTTAACCTCAATTCTGGATTTGAAAATACTGTGACTTATTACATCGACATTGTTGTGGTTATCTTCACTTACATATACAACGAAGTTGCATGTTAATTATTCATTACAAATTAACCACGTAGAAAAATAACAGCTGCCAGATTCACTTAGTTTTTTTTAAATTAAACCGTTGATTTTTCTATATATCCTTGTGTACATTTAATTAATACCAACTGATAAATAAATCGAAGTGAGCAGACTTGTTTAAAATGAAGTCGGAGTACATTTAAATATTGAGGTTGAATTTCTGTAAATTATTCACGGAAATATTAGTGGTAAGGATTCAACGTTTAGCCCATTCTATTATCGCCTAATTTAACCGAAATTGAGTATTTCCAAAAAGCAGACGAACGTCATATAATGGATAAATTATTATCATCGAAATGAGATTAACAACAATGAAATATATATTTCGCTACGTGCTTGTTACCTCGATGAAAAAACGGTAACTTCACCTCGATGTAAAACAATACCAGGCTATCATCCAGAGTAACCCAAAATTTCAAATTATTATCAATAATCTACATTTTAACAGAAATAAACTAAAGAATAGTTTCACCAGCCTTCTTTACCAAAAACTAAAAGTTTGGGTGAAATTTTGCGTGTTAAACTAATTTTGATGACCTTTTTTGCTTCCATAAATTTCATTATTTTTTAGAAATCATAAACAATAACTTTAGCAAACAAATATTAATAATTTATCCTCTAACAAATAAAACAAATTAAAACTATAAACTAGTAAAATTTACTTTCAAAATTGTACGTGCAGATAAATAGGCCGTAGAAAATGTGGCGTTTTACAGTGACAACTTAATTTACTTAGATAAAATTTCACAAACAAAACTAATTTTTTTAACCATATTCCATTATCAATTTTAGTACCCCATATGTATATACATACAATTATAGTGTTTTATAGAAATATCAAAAAATTTAAATCATGTTTTGCGGTTAATGGTAATGAATTTTCCAAGTTTCTCGGGAAAAACACTTTTTAATTTTTATGTACAAGAAAAAACCACAACACAACCAAACCATGAATGAAAAGTTGAGTGATAAATGAAAGTTATATATGATGGAAACGAAAAAAGTTTTATCTTTAAATTGAACACATTATCCATATATACGTACATCAAATTGCATGTTAGTAATTCATTATTAAGTTAAATAAACAAAGTTAAAATGTCTTCTTTTTTAGTTGTTATTGCTATTCATAATACACCTTGTGTAGCTTATTTTAATTAACACCATGGAAATGATGTGATTTTTCTACTATTATCTTTTTAGTTAGTGTAAAAATTCACGTATTGGAGAAAAATTGGTATCTTAAATTTTTTTACACATAAACTGTTCAACGACAGCCCTATACTTATATATGCAGAACTAAGCCTTACAACATACCAAAGTATGAATTACATACTTAATTTGCTATTTTTAGTATTTGATTAGTAAAAATAGTATAAAAAAAATGTTTTTGTTTAGCGCGCTCGTCTAGACGATAAAGTTTTAATTTAAATACAAGAAATAAATTCAAAGTTAAAAATGTTATGCGTGAATTTTACTGTAATATATAAATACCTCGCCGAGTACATTATATACCTATGGTTGTTTTATTTACACGAACAACTATTACAAATGACTGAGGGAAATTTGTATAGTAGTTTTTGTTATGCGAGATTATTTTTGTTTAAATTTCTGTTTGGAAACAGAATAATGGAATGTCTCGAACTCGATTTAGCATTAAAAGTTAAAAGATTGGATCATGTTTTGTTACCGCAAATTTAATAGTAATGCTACGTACATATTTTATGAGATGATAATTTCCAAAAAATGTCCGCATTCGCAAACATCATTTTTCCTACCGTGTCAATTAGAAAACAATATTTGGCACTTATAGTATCAGGGTCAATTAGAAACCAAATAATCGTAATAAACTATATTAATTCAAACAGAAAATAAACGCCATTGAATAATTTGATTAGTAAAATTTTATATAAAAGCATATTCCTCGGTAGTATAGTGGTAAGTATCCCCGCCTGTCACGCGGGAGACCGGGGTTCGATTCCCCGCCGGGGAGGATTATTTTTATTGTTCTTGAAAAATTTCATACATACACGACACTTGCAAAGAAGCTTTTCATAGTTATTCCTCGATTTTAGTACTAGCTACAAAATAATATTAATAAAACACCTTGCATCCATGAAGCACTCTGAAGAATGAATAAAAAGTTGTTAACCTTGCAAATAAATTGACGTACAAGCAAAATCACTATTATCAATAAAATTTATAATTGAATGTTGACTTCCAATATTCGAATTCCCACCTTAATAGTGAATTATTCCATTAATATACTAATACGATGACTCATATATTCACCAATTAAAATATTATTGAATTAAAATTAGTATCGTTACACATACGAAGCGAATCATTGTCTCACTCACCCCTACCTGATTATTTATTATGAAATTTTTTATGAATTTGTCAATTTTATAATAATTAATGACGTCTATGTGTATAAAAGAAAAATAGTATCGCTTATAATTAATATCCCATGTTGTCTAGTGGCTAGGATATCTGGCTTTCACCCAGAAGGCCCGGGTTCGATTCCCGGCATGGGAATTTTTTTTTTGTGTCTCTTTGTTCTTTTACTATGCCAGATTTAATTTTCATTTGTTTTATGGTCCATCTCTAGGTATGCATCGTCACCATAATCGATTCTGAAAACAAAAAAAAAAAATCAGTGTTATAAACCAGTAAAATCAACCAACCATAACAACAATAATATAATAAATTCACTTTTACAAAAAACATTATTCACCCCACACAAAAACCAACCCCAACTAAATAGAGCACACCGCGATCGTATACATAATTAAGATTATATACGATGGGTCTTAAAGCACTTGCCGCGAAAGGTAAATAATAAATTCTTATATGAATTAAACATAAATATGTTTGGTTTTTAATTTCACCATGGTGGTGGAAAATGTTACCTATCTATGTATAGGGGAAAATTCAGTAATTGCTTTACAATAACACAAATTATATTACGGAAAGTTTCAGTAGCTCGTTGAGTGTTGATCGTAATGAAACATTTTGATTTTAAAGTTAGAACATTAAGTAAAATTTGTGACTATTAAACGTGTTTAATCCGAATTTAATTTTTTTTTATTTACTTTATAGTTGACGTCAAAGGAGAGTCTGTTACCAACCACAAATCCATCTGATTCACTAAAAAAAACACCATTTTCACGACCATTTCACAAAAAATTCGAACCAATTCCATCAGCTAGAATGGCATCACCAACACCATCTGAGACTGGTGCACTAATGCGCCAAAATCAGGAGTTACGAAATCGTTTGCAAGAGGAGGCTAGTAATTATCGCCGCCGCCTAGACACATACAAGCAAGCACAACAAAATCAAGCACAGCTGGTAAGTCGACTTCAATCCAAAGTTATGCAATACAAGCAACGATGTTCCGAATTGGAGGGACAAATGCACGACACAATAACACCACCAATATCAAATTATTCATCACCACCTAGAGGCGTTGGAGGCTCAGTGCCTCCATGTAGCGGGGCTGGTGGTAGTAGTGGTGCACCTTCATCATTAGCACCAATACCATTACCACCACCACCGATGATATCTGCCCCAATGAGTTTACCGTGCCCAAACGCCGGTGATCAACATCAAATACATTCACAACATCCAATTCGGGAATATCGTGACCGGGACGAATGTCTCTCGGACGACACAATACGCCGCCTAGAAGAAGAACGTCAACGATGTGAACAATTGCTAACTCAGAACACTATGTTAAGGCGACAACTCGAAGAATCTCATCGTGTTAATGAATCGTTAACTAACGATTTACAAAAATTAACAAATGACTGGGAAAGTTTACGAGATGAAATGTTGGGAAAAGAAGACGAGTGGAAAGAAGAGGAACAAGTAAGTAATCTAATGTACAATATTTATGTGTTTTCGTTTAGTTCGTTAAATGTTAAAAAAATTCGCTAACTCAACAAGTTCAATGTATCATCATAATCTATAAGACACACAATTTTAAACTAGGTTCATCCATCGGGAAATGATGATATGAGTGATTCTTGCACTTTGCATGACATCCATCAGCTCACAATGTCACTTTTGTGATGTTACGACAAATATGGTGGATTGTTTTTCTGATCCCGAACCTAATCATTTTTTCAAGTTTCCAAACATGTATAACAAAAAATAATCTGTACTAATTTATAATTATAACAGTGTTATTTATAACGTATAAGATTACCCAAAATTAAAATAACGTCATAATAATAGTATAGCTTTAAGGGGTATATTTTGTATTTAAGTTGATTTAATAATAATAAGTATTTATTTATTTTAAAGGCTTTCAACGATTACTACAACAACGAGCACAATCGTTTATTACGAATGTGGCGAGATGTTGTTTCTGTAAAACGACTTTTTAAAGACATGCAATCATCGTTAAAAACGGATCTTGGTAAAATGCGATGTGAAATCGCAGGCGCTAATCGTGAAGTAGCCGGCGCTTGTAGCGGCGTTTCGGTTAATTTAAAGCACGCTACCAAAATGGATGAACAGCATCATATTCAAGCCGAACGTGATTATTTAGACCTGAAAAATCAAATAACATCAATGAAATTGCAATATGACTCGGCGAAAAATGACATTCTACATAGAGAACAAAAAATTCAACAACTCATGCAAGAATTAAAAATGTTGGAAGATCGATGTGGCCTCGCCGAAAGTCAGGCGAGTCAAACACAACGGCTTAATGACGAAATTGATCGGTTACATAATGCTTTACGCGACATAGCGCACGCGGTAGTTCAAGATGCTGAAACTAGTGGTGATAATGAAGCGGCGTGTCCAACGACACAACATTTACATTTATCTCAATCTAGTATGCTGCCACCAAGATCACCAAAGCGTAGCTCTGTACGTACATCACAAGCGTTTGCCGAGGGTACTATATCGGCGGTACAAGCAGCTTTGCATAAATATCAATTGATGATTCATGATCTTCAAGTAAGTTGTCTAGCTGTTATTGATATACATATTCTAGATTTATAACATGTCTCGATTTACAGGTAAAACTTCAAACGAATCACGATGCCCTACATATGAATAAAAAACAATTGGATTCATCTGAACAGGCTCGTGATATTTTAACAACTAAAATACAAGAAGTAACTGAAAAACTGGACTCGACAAATTTCCAATTGTCCGAATTGTATAAAGAACGTGATAGTCTTCACAAGAATTTGGAAAATATGCGCAATGATAAAATGGCTGTGGAACGTGGCCGTGCTGAATTAAACTCGATTGTAAGTGATATGAATATTAAGCCTAGCTACATATTCCTACAGTTTGGAATTTATGTTTTGTAGGTCGATAATTTGACAGCCGACTATGAAAAACTTCAGAATCAAAATAGTAAGCTACAGAAATTAATTGATGCGCTCGATGAAGAAAAAAAATATACGGAACTGGAACTACAGCGTCAAATGAAGGATAAAGAAATTTTGGAAATTAATTTAAGGTATGTTGTTCAAAAATTAAAAATTATAAATGCGACCGTGACAGGACTCGAACCTGCAATCTTCGGATCCGAAGTCCGACGCCTTATCCATTAGGCCACACGGTCGTATGTAATTTCATCTATATTTTTTCTTTATAAATGAGTTTTTACTGGAATGAATTAAAAACTTCTATAAATAAAAAGATGAGTACGTACTACTCTCTCTACTCGCCGCCAACTCAAAATCTCACATCTATAAATAAAATATACATTAACTAATTAAAGTTAATTTACCAAAACCAAAAAAAAAAGAGCCTCACCGTGACAATGTGCGTTAACACATTGCCGTGACCAGGATTCGAACCTGGGTTACTACGGCCACAACGTAGGGTCCTAACCACTAGACGATCACGGCTATTGAGACCTGTAGGACTGTACCTTATGTTTAGTACAAATTTGATTGCAACATGTGCTGCTTTCTAATAAAAAGTTCAAATTTCCAATTTCAGGGCTGAAGAAGAACGAACCAGCCGTTTTCGTGAAGAAACCATATCATTGCGAGAAGAAATAAATAAATTATATCTAAATCGTGATCTACTCGAACAACAACGTATCGAAACTGATGGATTACTCAATCTTCTAGAAAAACAAAGAAGCGATTTGGAAATCGATATAGAAAAATTGAATCTCGAAAAATGTGAACTAATCAACACGTTGGAAAAATCAAGCGGTACAAATGATACCGTTACCTACGAAATCAAACAATTGAAATCACAAATTGCCCAAATCGAAGAGGATCGTAACAAATTACGGTCTCAATCTAGTGATCAAGGTGCTGATTTAGCCAGTTTGAAAAAAGAACTAATTGCGGCAGAACAAGCACGCTTGGATCTAGATTCGGAAAAATTATCACTTAGTGAAAAATTAAAATTCTTGGAAATTGAAAAGGAAAAAATTGAACAAGAGTTGGGCCACGTTACCCGCGAACGAAGCGACATGTGTAATCAACTAACGTGCCTCGGCCGCAAAAAGGAACAAATGGGTGAGGAAATGATGCGGCTCAGACAGCGATTGGAACAGGGTAACGAGATGAATAATCGATTGAATCGTAATATTGAAGAATTGGTTAAAGAGAATGAAGAGCGGCAATGTATAATCGAGGGACATGAAAAAGATTTGCAGAGATTACAGGTAAAATATGAAAAGAAAGACAATACATTGTTGTACATTTTGTTCATTTTACACGTCTTTTATACCAAAACTTGGTACCTTGCAAGAATGTGAATTATGTGTTTGGCTCAGGTTTTTGGTGCAAAATCATTTTATCTTCTTCCTTCAATTGTTAACAGGGCCGCAGACAAAGAGCGCTAGTCCTGATAAGTACAAAGCCCAATGACTAAAAGAACTCAAAAATTCTCAAACATCAGAATCCGCAAAATTGCATTGAATATTTATAATTTATCGATGGTCCTATTCGTGATTTATAGCATTATTCGGATTTTAACTCTTACCTTGGGCCTATAAACCACTCAAATCAAATTACTTGTGACTTTAAACCGAATACCTTTCCTTTCAACAAAAATATCTATCATACAAGTATGATTATTCCATGATTGTTGCATGAAATATATTTTTTAATATATGCATTCGGAAAAAAACGATAAAGCTTTTATGGAAGCTGCCACTTTCAGTGGGCCAATTTCTGTCAATCAATCCGTATGGACTGTAGAAAGGCCGAATTTGTGGACCGTTATTGTTGCTAAACTAATTTAGAATCTTTTAGTTTTAGTCGTTTTTCTTGTAAATGATTTAATTAGCCCACATTATTAATGAGCGAGCAAGAACACAATAATCCATCTACTTTTTACGCTATTGGCCGTAGGCACTTGGCGAAACACACTAATACTTAATAAAGACATTTTTATTAATCACTTGTTTTTTGTTTCGCAGTTATTTTGAATAATTTTCAAAAAGTTTAAAAAATCACTCGATCGATTTCGACTTGTTAGGTCATCATCAGGAGTATCTACTGATGATGACCTAACAAGTCGAAATCGATCGAGTGATTTTTTAAACTTTTTGAAAATTATTCAAAATAACTGCGAAACAAAAAACAAGTGATTAATAAAAATGTCTTTATTAAGTACAATAATCCATCTCTTGTAACACCAACATTCAATTATGCTTCAATTCTTAATCAAAAATCGCAGAGTAGAGACTACTGCAACAACCTCCTCCTGCCAAACTGACAACCTCCGATTTATTTTCTTATGTTTATGGGATCTAGTTTGAGCCTTAGTTCATATTGTTTGCTTTAATCGATTTAATCCTTAGAATTGATTACCATTCAGTTAAATATTTATATCCACACTTTCTTACTCGCACATCCCTAAGCTCTTCAATCAATAATCAAATTAAATGTTTCCCTATTCTGAAATTCATATGTACTTCTACGATCAGTAGATCGTAAGGATAGTAACATAAGAAGCTCCTGGCCCCTAACTACAGCCAGGGTTGATTTCACTTTCAAAATAAACATTTTCAATGGCAAAATTTATAAAAAACGAAAGTGCGTCGGCCGGGAATCGAACCCGGATCAACTGCTTGGAAGGCAACTATGCTGACCATTACACCACCGACGCTATTCTAAATAGCATTTTTCTTTATATAGTAAACCTTCTTCGAAATATGATTAACATTTAATTTTAAGAAAATTGCTATTAAATCAATTAAATTAGTCTACTTTAAATTTTATATTAGATGATTTTTTACTTTTAAAGTAGAATTAATAAGTTTACTTAACGTGTTCGATTACGTTCATAATTTTTTGATTGAAACAAAAATTTAATTCTACTTACCTTTCTAACTCCAATTTGTTATTTTAAACACGATGTTTAATCAATTCACTTGTTTATTAATTTAATTAACAATAAATTACGTATTTTAATAATATAAAAATCGTTAAAAGCGTAAATTTAGGGTAGAATAGAAATTTTTAGTGAACTGACTGCTGTTGTCGTCAAACGCAATAAGCCGACTGCAACTCAAACCAAACACTCAATGAATTTGTCGGTAATGTAGATTTATTTTTAGGACAAATTTTATTATGTTAGTTTCTTCCCAGTTTAGAGATGGCAGAGCAATAGCCTTAGCTAACACAAATGTTTATACCCCATTTACATGCGACCAACATTTTTCTTCTGCAAATTGTTGTAGCTTGTAGGTAAATAAGAAGCATCCGCTATATACAAATATTTAATGTGCGAGAAAGAAAGAAATATATATAGTAAAGCCATAATTTTTTTATAGCATTATTATTAATTTATTTTTATTTAATTCAAATGCGAAATTTATATTTTTATCTATGGCGTCTGTTTTTATTATGAATCCTTAACATAAATACGAAATATTTTTATTTTGTAATTTTAAAAGATTTGCCATAAAAATACTCGGATCGAATTTATTTTATGGCGACATTTTAAAGTAGTTTTTGCAGTGTAGTGGCTTAAAAATCTTCTGCAAAATTTTGTTGGGATATATTTCTTTTCTTGTCTCTTGGATATTATACGATTTATTTTATTTATTTTAGGAGCAATACGCCGCACTTCGCAGTGAAAAAGATGCCCTCGAAGCAGTACTTTTCGACACAAATACAACACTGGAGGCTACCGAAAATAAAAAAACGCAACTCGAACGAGAAGTTCAAGATTTGCTTGTAAAACAGGAATCCCTAAAAAATCAAGTAGCGCGAATTACCAAGGAATTGGAAAATAGCGAACGGCGTGCTGCCGATATGAAAACGGCACTTACCAATGCCGCAGCTAATCAAGAAGCTGAATTTTTACAGAAATTGGCCACAATGCGGGCCCATTGTGAAGACACGATTAAAAAGTTAGGGGAGGAGAAAGAAAATACCCGCCTTATGTTGGAAAAGAAGATGGCACAAGCCTTAGCCACACTCGAATCAAACAAAGATAATGAGATTGACGCGCTTAAAGAGCGATTCGAGAATTTACAAGCCCATTTGGATGCGGTTTGTCAACAACACGAAGAAATTTTAATTCGTGCTGAGAATGATAAGCAACAAGCACTTCTTATAGCACATCGCGATAAACAGGCCGTTATGGAAAAATTAGAAGCCGTTATGCGGGAATTGAAACAAGAATCGGATAATCTCGAACGGCTACGTCGAGAAGCTCAAGCCCGAGCTGAAAAGGACCGCACCAATATCCATCAACTACGTGACGAGGTGTCGAGATATAAAACAAAACTAGATGAGCACCGCACTCGCGCCGAAGAAGAAATTAATAAATTGGAAATTCTGCTCAATTCCACCAAAGAAGAGCGTGAGATGGCACAACGTGAGATCGAGGAGCTTAAAGTACAATTACGTCTTACCGAAGATCGTGCTGACTCTCTAAATAATCAGCTGCAAGAGACATCACGTAAGTTAAAAGAAAGTGAGAATATTATGGAAGTGGTCCGAAAAGATATGACCGATACGCGACGAGCGCTAGCCGATAGTAATATCGAGCGGGACAAATACATGACGACGAACAAAGAATTACGCGATCATGTAAAACAAGTGGAGCACCAACGACGTGATCAAGCACGTTCTCTAGATGATTCCTTATTAAAAATAACAGGACTCGAAGAAAACCGACGTGTACTTGAAAATGAGAGAACACGTCTCGTTACAGTACTTAAAGAGACCGAGAATAATTTGAACAAAGCGAGCCAGGAATTAGCCGCCACTAAAAACGACGTTGAAAAGTTACAGTGCAATACAGGTCAAAAAGATGTGTACGAGAAAGAACTTCAGGCCCGGCTTAATAACGAATCGGAGGAGCGTGAACGGTGTACGGTCGAATTGCACCAAGTTAAAAAGCAACTTGCTGATCTGGAAGCTAATTTGCATGCAACGCGTCAAGAATTGGGTCGAGCCCGTTGCAAAGCCAACCAGGATGAACATCGTTTCCATAATCGGGAACAGGAATTACTCGGCCGCATGGAGGAGGGGCGTTGTCGTGAAAAACGACTCGAAGATCAGAAACATAATCTTGAAGTGTGTCTTGCCGATGCTACACAACAAATTCAAGAGCTTAAAGCTCGTCTGGGTGGTGCTGAAGGTCGTGTTCGAGCACTCGACGATCAACTATTGCACACCGAAGCAGCGAAAAAAGATGCCGAAAATAAACTTAGCTCGATTGGGCATACCCTTCGACGTATCGCTGGAATTCAACTCGATGGATCTGTTAGCCTTCCATATCGCCTACTTAGCCCATCGCGCCGTTACAGCCCCCATCGTGGCGGTCATTCACATGACTACGATAATAGAAGCTGTTCAGATGCACCTCTGATCGATGTCGATCCCGAAATGGTGCGTAAAGGAGTAAGAATTCTTATGCAGCAGGTTGCCCAAATTGAACGCGAAAAAGATGATTTCCGCGCCCAATTAGGAACGGCAAAGAAACAACTAAATGAAGCTGTAGAAAATCAACAGAGATCCGATACCAAAATATCAAAACTTCAGCAAATACTACGTAATGTACAAGAAGAGAAAGCCAATCTGGATTCAAAATTAACACAAAAATTGAGTGCACTCGCCTCATTGGAGGAGACCCTAAAACAGAAAACGGACGAGCTAAACAAATTACGTGAGAAATCAAACAATCTTGAAATGGCACTGGGTACTGGGGAAGAGGCAAAAGGACAGTGTGAAGATCGACTCGAGAAATGTCGTCAAAATGGAGCTCGACTTGAATCTGAGAAGCGTCAGCTACAAGAAGAGCTGGCAAGGTGCGAAGGTCGTGCATCTAAATTGGATCTACAACGAGTTGCTCTCGAAGGCGATATACAACGTCTACAACTGGCACTACAAGAAAAGGATAGTAATATCCGCACTCTACAAGAACGTCTTGAAAATCAATGTCGAAATTCGGCTCAACTCGAAGATCGTTGTGTCTCCCTCAAATCAACGGTTGATCAATTAAAGGAACGTCTCCAAAGTGCAGCAATTACTGAAACCGAACTCCGAGCCGAGGTAAATTGTCTACATCGTGAAAAGACCGAACAGGGTCACTCGGCCATGGCAGGTCAAGATAAGGTTAAAGCGCTGCAAAAAGCTTTAACGAATTGCGAAAATGATCGTCGTGTTCTAACTGAACGTCTAGAAGCAACTCAACACTCAGTAAACGAGCTGCGATGTTCGCAACAAGCTCAACAAGATTTAATTCAACGTCACCAAGAACAAATGGCCGAGCTTGAAGTACAAAAATCAACACTTGAATCACAATTGCGTATCGCTAAATGGAATCAGGACAATGCCGATCAGCCGAATGCGAAGAGCAGCATGGATGATGATATATCGCGTCAATTAATGACGGTACAGCGTGAGCGAACCGAATTGCGCAATAAGGTGGACATGTTGAACGACAAAATTCGTCAAATGGAAATGGAGAAACGTACTACAAATCCAAGTAAATTTTCGGGACACGTACAATTCGATCGACCTGAAAAAGGATATGCAGAAATTGATTCAAATCGCCTGGAGACCGAGAGTAGTGTTTGTGGTGGTCGTGGCGATGGTGGTTCGTATAGCTTGAATGCTAATTATCGTCACGGTGGAAGTGGACAGCATGATTATTCCGAGATTGAGCGGGAGAATCGGGAGTTAAGAATGAAAGTGCGTCGGTTGGAAACGATGTTGGCGGAGAAGGAAGCAGAATTGGCGAGGGCTAAAGCTAAACTGATCGAGATACCAAAATGTCTACCGGGTGACGCAGAACGGTACAGATCGGCACAAATTCAAGCGGAACGATTACTTGATGCACGTGAACAAGCACATAGGCAACAAGTATTGCGTTTGGAAAATCAGGTATGAATAATATTTATATCAATTTTAATTTAAAAAAATTGGACGTGGGCCTGTCCGGGATTTGAACCCGGGACCTCCCGCACCCTAAGCGGAAATCATACCCCTAGACCAACAGGCCGGTTGAATTGATAGTGTTATGCAAACTACAAAAATAAAAGGAAATAAGATATTTTTATTCTCAATATTTTAAAATTACGCAACCAAATTTTAAATAATATAATTAATGAATCGCCATTTATCGTTTAACCTTTTTGAATATAATATTTCTTTTTTCATATTTAGATTACTATGCTCCGTGAGCAATTAGCTCAAGAGGCAAAACGTCGCCAGATGTATATATTAAGAAGTTCACGTGCTGGTCGCGAAATGCAACAGTTACGTCAAACTTTGGGTGACTCACTGCGACACGTGGCTCAGGATCCACTTGACCCAGGTCTATTGGAAAGTGAAACCAAACGGTAAATAATTACCATAAATATGATATTTACAATCAGAATTATATAAATAATGACAATTTGCTTCCAGTTTGGATAGTGCCGTATCTCTAAGTCTACCGCCGACATCCGGACGCGATTACGATCGAAGTTACAGTCCACGAATGAAATAATTTCACTAAATTTTTTTTTATTATTTAATATTTATTTATTTATTTATTTGTTTGTGATATTTATTTATATATTTATTAGGCTTGACTTATTTTACAAAAATCGTTATTAATCGAAAGTACAAAAAATTATTATAATCTTAATTGTTTAATTAATTTGGAGCATCATAATTTTTAAAAATGTTTAAAACTTATAAACTAACATTTCACTGCCATATGAAATGACGGAGAATCAAAGCGATATTCTAAACTAAATAAAAAAAATTATAAACCATCTTGTATCCATATATTTGGTACAAATTGAAGAAAAGCGCACCAGATATTAGTCTAAATTGTAAATTTATCCGGAAACTAAATATTTAAATTAGAACAAAATGTAGAATTTAGTGTATAAGTTATTATTTATAAAGAAATAGAATTAAGTTCCTTATTCGAGTTACGCCCTGGCGATCGCCAAAATCAGACAAAATATAAGTCCACAATTTTCGAATACGATCTAAACAAGGACTGTAGATATCTAACTAAATTTTACAAGGTATAAAGTCAGTACAGTAGTAACATTACTATTTCAAACACTGTGTTGAAATATCTTAACGATTTTAGAAATTATAGAGATCGTACGATCTTCGACCTAATCTCTAAAAATACGGAATTGTTCACGCACAAAGTCGTTTAGACTGTGAATTAAACGAGTCAGTATTCTTGATAAACCTTGGGCAGGCAATCATGAATCTGGCTCGAACCTAAATCTAGTCATCTAATACCAATCTAGTCATAAACTCATCTAGTCAAATTTTTAACTCATTGTAATCTTACATAAAATTTCTTAGATTTTATAAAAATTACGGAAACGATATAAAGTACCCACTAAAGGGAGTAAACAACCAAACCTACTTATTCATAACACCCTCTCTAATATGGAACGTCTTTGCATCGATCAAAAGACGCTGTTATTAAATGAAACTCATAAAATACCGATACTTAAAAGAAACTTTTTTTCTTAAATACTTACGAATTAACACTACACACTATTACAGCAAGATACTGAGTTTATTCTTTGAAATAATTAAGAATTGTGAACTTCAGTTAAAAAAAACTAAAAAATAAACTTAACAAACATAAATTTTTGTCGAGAAAGCGGAGTCGATAGCGCGCGCGGTATCATGAATTAAATCAATTAAAATCTAAGAAATTACAAATTCGTAATAACAAATACATACTAAATAAAATTTTTAAATTTTATAAAAAATTATTTAATAAATAATATAAAACTATATAAAATTATATAATTTTGTGTTTTAATAATTTGTTCCCAATTTCTTTGGGACAATTAATGAACGGATTCAAACATATTTTCAAAAATACCTATACATATGACCTAACAGTTGGGAACGTGTTGGGTATAATCGCGGCCAACGTTATGAAAATATTTTACACTATGAAATTTTCAAATCAAATTGGCGATCATATTATGATATTGCTTATCATGATGGAGGACTTGAAATTGCTCAATAATTACCAGAATCTTTCCTCACAATATTCAGAAACGGCAAAGATTTAATTTGTACCGTGAAAGTAATAATTCTTATTCTTAAATTGTTTCGGCCTATCTTGAACTACATGATCAGTTTTCCGATTTTCAAACTTCTTAAGAATAAAGTAATAGATTGGAAAGTAGAATGCAAAAACAGTTACAGACGAGTTTCTGTGAGAACTTTGCAAAATTTAAGTGCGTTCGCTAAATCCAATTTATGAACCCAAGCCTGAATGTCAACTTCGTGTTATACACAAACTACATTATAAAAAAAATTCATAATAAAAAAACTGTTATAAATAGTTTTCTTATTCAGTAATCTCACTGACAATACTTGTCAAAATCAGTCGTATTTATTTAATGATTATTGTCCATTGTTTATAAATAAAACGTAGAATTAGAGAAATAAATTTAATAATTAAAGTGTTTCGAGCAAAACTAATGTTAAAATAATTATAAACTATGGCATTAGCGAATGTAATTTTATTAAGCCAAATTGCAGGCCATGTAATTTCGTTTATCTTATCAATATGCATTTTGATACCGATGAGTCTTCATGTAAAGGACTTTAGGTGAAGGGTGGCATATGCTGTATGCTAGATGGATGCCTCTAATTTTATTTGAATATTTCAGTGGTCATTGTTTATTATTCGCGTCGGGAAATTGGCGTGAAGAAGATGGATTATTTGATGTGAATTGGGCTTCTCAGGGATACTGTAGTTACTCGATTGTGATTGCAGTGCTTTTGCTGTTGGTGTCCCTTATCCAAATCTATAGATTTTCACGGTTACTATACAAGGAACAGGAAAGCTCATTTTTAGGACTATTTCTCGATGTACTATTCGGCATAATACTATGCATGAACGTACTAATTGCAGCTATAATCATAACACTCGGATTTATACAGTGGTGTTCTAAAATGAGTCAACGTTTTCCATCGTAAGTAACCAACCGAAGATAACATAAATATTATAATGTATATTGAGTCATATCAACATATGTGTTTATTTCAGATGTGAAACAGCAGCCGGCCAAAATATTACTAAAGAAGACCAAAAAATTGATACATCTGGTTTTTATATGGAAATGGGAACGGCACAATTTGGTGCATGGGGATCATTCGCAATCTGGGTCGGGCTCTCAGTATTCGCGTTACTCAAGTTAATTAATAATCATCAAATGCGCAACATGAAAATTTCTATGTACCTGGAACGACAACGATTAGTGAATGAAGATGCATCGCGTAGTAATCAAGATGATAGCGGAGTGAATACACCGGAGGCGGAGATAAGCGACCATGACTTTCAACAACATTAGTAATCACAATGTAAAACTCTAATCACTAAACAGTATACATTACGATATTACATACAAACATTTATACACACACAATTTCTAAAACATTTTATTATTTTAAAACAAAATTAATTTGGTCTGATTCTTAGTTTATATCTCGTATTACATTATATATAATTATTATTATTTAGATCTAGAAATGTTTACAGTTATTGATTGATTTTATAAATAAGATTTAATGATTTGTTATTGCTAAGATGTATTTATATTTTATAACGTATTTATTTTTATATAATTACTATATTCAAAATTTTCAATGACGAAAAATTACAGAATATTAATAATTAATTACGCCAATATATAATAATAAAAAATTTAAATTGATTAACTATTGAGATTAACAATATAAGTATAATGGTGTTTTCGTGGGTGTATCGTAAATGCTCTGAATTGATCATTTGATCTATAGGCGGATCTGTTGCGATGACAGAGATGAGTGTCGTTCATAAACTGCGACTGATATGTTTAAATAATAAGCGAATATATAGTACAGGCAAAATTATCTGTTTTATAGAATTCTGGAACTAGTTATTGGACAATTGAATATTTTATGAACCAGCATGTTGTTTGTTTTTAATCTTTGTAATCTGTTCTGGGGCCGAAGCACTCCCAATCCCAACTAATCTTCTACGGTTCGCTTTTCACGTCTTATGAAAAACCCCTTTTGCACTCTGCATCTCATACATAAACTTTAACCCCTGTGCCTGTGCCATTTGGTATTGTGGGAGAGTTCATTGCATATTTTATCACTAGTGTAATAGCTTTATTTCACAAAAAATAATGCACGACCGTGTGGCCTAATGGATAAGGCGTCGGACTTCGGATCCGAAGATTGCAGGTTCGAGTCCTGTCACGGTCGAAAAGATCTATTTTTATCATTTTATGCTAAGATTATTTTCAAATAATGGCGAACTACGCAACACTATCGCTTGCGTTTTGCTAATTTGACGATAGAGATGTAATAAATATTGTAATCTGCATCTTGCCTTTAGAGGGACTAATACCCTTGCTGACCGATCAAAAATAATCAGCCGGAGAACCTATCGATACAAGCGCTAGCGACCAAAGTGGACCAGATGGCAAAAACCATTCAACAACAAAGTGAGCAAATCGCTCAACTTTTGGAAATTATTAATAAATTTTGAGTGACATTAAAATAATAGCACTAAACGTAAATTCAATTAAAAGCATTACAAGAAGATTAAACCTTCTCAAATTCCTTGAGCAACACAAACCAGATGTATTACTGATCAGCGAAACGAAATTAAACACACAACATCAACTTACCTTCAAAAATTATAACTTTATTAGAGAAGATCGTCCAAATTCAAAACAAGGAGGCGGAACGGCAATACTCCTAAATGCCAACATCAAATTTCAGAAGATCGCATACAAAAAATCGAATCACGGAAAAGGTATTGAGCTCACGATTATTAAACTCAACCTAAAGAATAATACCCATCTATACATCGTATCCATCTATTGCCCATGCACAAATAACAGGATGACTGACACGTTATTCATAAACGAATGGGACAAACTTTTCGAAAATCTAGACTTAGGTAACGTAAAAAACTACTATGTAATAGCAGGTGATTTTAATGCTCAACATATAAATTGGGGTAATTCATCTAACAATCCAAGAGGCACAAAACTAAATGATTGGCTAATAGCCAATGAAATGACCTACAGAGCAGCATATTATAAAGCGGATGCACCCACTTTCACACGTTCGGCTAACTACCTCGACCTAGCGATAACTGATAATCGTATTACAGTCGCTACAAATGCCCATCATGAAATTCCATCTCACACATACGACAGCGATCATAAAGCCATAGAAATTAATTGCCGGAACATCGGACAACTGGAAATTGGTCAAAACACAACACAAAGAAATAGGTATAATTTTACCAACATCGATTGGACAATATGGCAGAATAATCTGAGGAAAATATATAGACGATATTTAAGAGAAACTGGTCAAGAAAACATAACAGCTAGTGACAGAAATTTAAATAACATCGAAATTGAAACAAGCATCAACACAATTACAAATTTAATTAACGAAAATTTAAATACGAATGCACCAAGAGTCCGGCGAAAAAACAGTATGGAAGTATACACAAACAATATAATAGAACGACTGTATAAACACAAAAGCAACATCATCACTATACTCAAACGTAATAGAAGGAATGGGTTGAATAACACGAGGCAAAATAATTTACTTAAAGCTTAAATCAGGCGAACCAATGAACTAATAGAACAGAATATTAAAATTGAATATAACAAATTTTGGAAGCAAAAATTGGAAGCAATAAAACCAGGACCCAAAATGTTCAGGAACATTAAAAGTATTTATCGAACGAACACAGAAATGAAGATCAACCAACTACAAGTCTCGGAAAATGAAATAACAAGCATGGCCACTCTAAACGTAGACTGGTCAACTCTCCCAAAATCCGGGACGAACTATATAAGTTATAGTAACGAAGTTAATTTAAATATTCTGGGTTACTATACAGAAAAAAGAACGAAACCAAACCTTACACTAGGAAAAAGTGACCACGAAAACATAATAATGCAAATAATTCAACCGATTAAAAATAAACATCTGCATGACAAGCATAATAATCTAACTAAAACGAAATTTTCCGTCACTAACAGAGCATCCGATCCTGTTTATCCAACTGATCCGAAATACTTTGTGGATGTAACAGAAATGAAGAGTATACTAAAACATATGAACACAAAAAAATCATATGGCTTGGACAACGTGCCTTGCATTGTTCTTAAGCACGTCCCAGAAGAAATAATTATCGAACTATGTAGCTTATTTAATCATCTTTTAAATAACAAAACATTCCCAAATTGTTGGAAAACTGCGAAAGTATACCCAATACTAAAGAAAAATAAAAATCAAGTAAATCCCAACAACTATAGACCAATCAGCCTGCTATCAAACATCAGCAAAATATATGAAATCATCATTTACAATAAACTTCAAGAACATGCCGACATTAATAACCTATTACCTGACAATCAATTTGGGTTTCGATACGGCCACTCTACTACTCATGCAGTAACAAAATTGATATCCGATGTATGCCACAACTTAAACGCCAAAAGATGTACCGGAGCGGTGCTGATTGATATGAACACAGCTTTTGAATCAGTATGGTTGGATGGCCTTTTATATAAACTTTACAAAATGAAATTCCCACCCGAAATTTTGGAAATATTACAGGATATGCTGTATAATAGAAAGTTTATAACGACTTCCGGAAGTGAAAAATCCAGTATGATTTTCAACATATGTAATGGCTTACAGCAGGGAACAGTAACAGCTCCTCTACTATTTAACTTATATACAAAAAATTTGATAGTCAGCGAAAATTTAAATAGTGAATATATTCGAACTATAGCTTACGCAGATGATATTGTAATCTACTGTTCTTTGCCTAAAATAATATCAATTCAACAGAAGCTTCAAACAGCACTAAATTTTATCGAAGACTATTTGCATACGTGGAGAATCGCGATCAATGCTGATAAATGTGAAACTATTTTATTTCGCAACCCGATCACATATGCAAGCTGGGATACACGGAAAAATTGGAAACAATTTGCAATCCAAATAGGAAATACAATAATCCAGCAAAAGGCAAATGTCAAATATCTTGGAATAAATATCGATAGACTGTGCTACCTTAATGAGCATATCAATATACAATTAATAAAAGCTAGAAGAGCATTCATTAGTCACAGGAAAATATTCTACTCCAAATATGTGCACCAGGATGTGAAGACTATCTGTTATCAAGCACTAATCAGACCAATCATAACGTATGGATGCCCAATCTGGTTCAATATTAGTTCATCATATATGGAGAAAATACGCATATTCGAAAGACGTTGCATACGTCATTGCAGGGGTATTTTTCGTAAAGCTGAAACGAATTTCCTTCACTACATATCGAATCAAAATCAATACGATAATTTTAAGCCGAAGAGAATTGACCTTTATATCATTGACGTAATCCGAAATCATATTCTTAGAACGACATCCAATCTTACAAATTCCCTGTTGCACGGTCCCTACTATACTGATAATCAAATCCTAGAAAACAGCTTACAACATAATAATATTCCAGGACCAGAAGCATTTATTTTACTAGATAGAATTGGGTTTATACAAGATACAGAGCAGAGGCCAATAATTTACCATGTAGCAAGAAAAACATGCGAGAAAGGATTTGATAACGAAAAGTTCAGCAATCCAGAACAGTATATAAGACATAGCACTGCATTCAAGCGAGTAGACAATGAGTGTTCTTACGGGAAAAATCCAAATTTTGGTGGCTTAACAATATTTAGTTCAATAAGGATAACTTAAATTTAGTAATAAGTTTTTTTTAGTGTTGTTTAATTTTATTTTAATTTATAATGGCAAAGTTTTAATTATGCTAATTTTATGCCAGCTTTAAAAAAAAAAAAAGAAAACTAATTATTTTGAAATAATAATATTGTAAATAGAGATCTCAGTACTTAAAATCAAAACAAAAGAGATCTGGTTTGAGAATCCATTTGGGATCATAAGCCATTTAATTGTAAATTATTTAGACATTTTTTGTAATATTCTTTCGTCCACATTTAAATTTGTAAGCGATTAGAGCATATAAAATAAAGAATTATATTTTAAAAAAAAAAAAAAAAAAAAAAAAAATACCCTTGCTGAATATAAAGCAGATCTACTTGCAGCACAAGAGTGCTAGTGGGTGCAGTTCGGCAGAGCTAGATATCGCATATGAGACAGTGGAGAATCTCTTTTTAACTCTCATTAAATCCCCTGAGCTAGAAATTCTTAACGTTAATTGTAAACCATTATTTGTCAATTCTGCTCGCCGCGAAGTGATTGGTTTTAATTACCTAGTGTATCTGGTACATAATTGATTTAATTCTAACTTGGAATGTAAGAAAGGGAAGTATTGTTAAGAAGAGTAACGACACCGAAGAGTGTCCAAACAAAATAATTCATTGGCCTTAAAATTTAAACAGGTTTTATACAACAAACAACTTTATTTACATTAAATTAGACAATAGTCATATTCTTAAAACATGAAGCATTAAACCAGTCATTCAACGCGCATGTCGCATACCAGTTATTTATCGTCATACTTTAAAGAAGGAATTAGACAGTTTGGATGCATATGGTCTGATACTGATAGAACGTGTGGCTTATCAGACCGATTGGGTGAGTAACATTTTTATATATCAACCTGACAATTCTTTTCTAATAGTTGGCGATTGAACGTTGTAGAGGAAGGACGTGTTTTTTTGTCTCTCCTCTAAATAAATAAATAATTTATAATTTAAATGTGTTTTAATTAACTAATATATTTGTGAACATAAATAAATAAATAATAATATTTTGTGTAATTATTAAATTAGTGAAAAGTTGTACGTATTGTACAGTTATATTAATTTGTGTATGGTGCGCTTGTAATAGTGTAGAATTTGTACATAATAATTTTCGTTTATATGTACTTATTTTGATACCGTTGCTTGAATGCATCCTATGCATTTTATGTAATTCTTTAATACGTAGGACTTTTTTGATTACAAAGAGATGCATACAAGATAAGTGTTTTTAAATTTTTTTGATTGTTTTAACACATATTTTAATTTTATTTTACGTATTTTATAACTCATTATATACGTATTTTATAACTCATAAAGGTGTAGAGTACTACATAGTATTCTCATCTAGTGGGTCATTCGAGTATTGCTTGCGCGAGAAAGGGTTATTTAATTCCGTTCTTTTTTGTTACACTCGCTTAACAATTTTTGTTGTTGTTTTGCGTCGATTATTCTTCGTTTTTTTTTTTGCTGGTAATTTAGAATTCTACCTTTTGTTTTGTGTATTTTTACTCGTGCAATATATTTTGCATGGAGATTATAGTATTGGAGGTGTATAGCGGGATATACATTTCAATACCACCGAAAATGTGGTGTCGTTTTCAGATGCTTACTCCCAAATCCCAATGGGTCTCGCCACACTTTAATTCTTTCAGCGTGATTCTTTCCTCGTTTCCTTCCCCTTCACCAACAAACTGTTTTTAGTTTGTTGGTGAAGGGGAAGGAAACGAAGAAAGAATCACGCTGAAAGAATTAAAGTGTGGAACTGCGGAATGTTTCGTTTAATTCTTTGAACATTTGGGATTCAAATTGTCTACCCGAGGTCACTTGATAATCTCGCGGGTACACCAAAATTCTGTATCCATTCAGATATCAAATTGGTGGCTATGGTTTCAGCTGAAATATCAGGAATCGGTATCGCTATAATGGAGCTATAAAATCGATGTTTATGTGTTGAAAACGTTCGGTCGGCATGACATACGATGAAACCTGTGTTTTATTTGCGGTCTTACTTTGAGAAATTTACAACAACAATCCCATATATGTAATTCCAAATTGGAATTATATTAAACCAACTTTTCTGCTGGTATAGAATTATTCTATTCTATCTGTAGTTTTAATGTTCACCACCAGAGCAGTTTTATTTTTAAATGTTGGCAATAAAAATATAAAAGTGATTTTTGTGACATCGAATTTTTCTAAACATGACGACAAATTAGTTCTGTGGTGAAGATATAAAAGGTAATAACTCATTTTTTCAGTTTTTCAGTAGAACATATTTAAAATTTTCTGGTGTTTCTGAAAAAAATTATCAACCGTAGGAAACTTAATTTTTGCATGATTTTGGGTATATACTTATCCAAATTTAAAATAAAATAAAAAAATTATCGATACAGTTTTTTATGGACATTTCGAATTAATGAAAGAGATCTAAAAAGTAACAAAACGACTTATTACCATTTATATCTTCACCACAGAGTTATGATTTGTAATAATATTCAATAATGTTCTGGCACATTACTATTTAATTTAATATATTTAGTTGCGTTTTTACGTTGTTTTCAAATTTAAAATGTATTGTTACCAACTAATAAAAATAAATTAAAAAATATCTTTGGTTGTTACTTTGAGCACAAATTAATTCTATACCAGATTGGAATTAGCTTGTACCAAAGTAAGACCGCAATTGTGTCGGTGCACTTTCGTTCGTTGGCAATGTAGACACGTTTGCACGAATTGTTTACAAACATGCTTCATAGATAGCCAAACCAATCGTTCTGCAATCAGCTTCGTAGTTCCTTGAACACGGGCAGGGATGCGTCAAATTATGTAATTTACTAACTATATGACGTCTATGTTCTGACGTGATGAATGGTCGTATACAATTATTCGACGTATCAGAATAAATATGCAAAGATGAACATGGTATTGCGATTGGATTAAGGGAATGTCACCCCAATTGCCGTACCGTCGATGATAGACTTTAATCGACATTTTGCGATTTGGCGATAAATTCGAAATCTATTTCGTTTTTTGCTATTGCATTAATTCTTGATAAAAAATTTGCGACATTGTTATCTGATCCAGTAATATGCCGTATGTCTGTAGAAAATTGACTGATATAGTTTAGATGTCGGACTTGTCGTAGAGGTGAGTTGTAGCATTTTTTTTTTTTTTTTGAAAATGCAAATGCCAATGGCTTGTGATCCGTATAGATGCAAAATTGTTGACCTTCCAGCATCGAAATTGAACTACTGCTCGATACATTGCTTCTAGCTCTTGATTGTATGTGCTGTAGCGTTGTTTTGTTGCTGAGGGAGCTTTGGAGAAGAACGCAAGAGGCTCTGGTTGACCATTTTTGTTTATTTGGTGAATTACAGCTCCTATGGCCACATCTGAAGCATCCACGAATACCTGAATTTCAGCATCTTTGCTGCATTTGCTAAACCGTCCTTACAACGTTGGAATACTGCACAGCACTCGTCTGATCATTCGATTGGTGTTTTGTCATTCTTAACGTTGCCTTTGATTAATTTTTGGAGGACCATTTGATTGTCTACTGCATATGGGATAAATTTCCGATAGAAATTAATCATTGCCAGAAATCGTTTAACCTGCTGAGCTGTTTTTGGTTGTTCGTACTGTCGTATAATTTCAACCTTTTCTGGCAATGATTCTATTACCCTTTCTGTGATGAGGTGTCCTAAAAATTTCAATTCTGTTTCGAAGAAATTACATTTCGCAATGACCTGAGACACTGGCAGTTCAATGTTGCTGAGCTATATTTAGCGGATTTGTAGTGAGACGCGATAGCTAATTTTGAAGAAGACCCATTGAGGTCCCATTTTTACATCCATGGTAGATGACATGATCATCGATAGACGACGTGATGAACAGTCCTTCGAGACTCGTTACTTGTGATAAAGCAATATACACGAGTTGATGACTGTGTCTTTTATCATAAGAGTATATATACTGATTATTTCGTTATAAGTACCACCCTGTGATTCATGAATTGTGGTGGCACATGCAGGTATGACTGGAAAATGATTACGCTTAACATTAATTGTCCGATTGATGTTTCGATTAACAGTTGTGCTTTTTCTAGAAATGGGCATCAAACATCGGTCGATATTCGTTTTCTGTGCCCATTCAACTTTAAGCTGCCTGGCCTTTTTGCCAACTTGCAAATTTGGACCGAAATCCATCCAGAGTCGTTTAACATTTTTTACTGTTGACTTTTTCATCGTTCTCGTTGTCCCGGTCAGGATGGCTGCATTTGATATACTCAGACAGCTCATAGTTCCATTCGCCAGTCCATCTGTTACGTCAATATTGATTTTGAAAAAGTAAGGCAGACCTATGATAAGTTTAATCTCATACAAATTATTGCAAATTATTTGTGTCCACTATGCTCATTTTATGAATCTTTTGACGGAATTGATACTCCGGCAGCCCGCTGACCATTTCTCTTGAAATGAACGCAGCATTCAAACGTAGGAATATTAACATGCTCGTCATTGCGCAGCCAGGTCTCGGAAAGCAAATGGATTGAGCACCCCTGCACGACTGTGAAATGAGACTCTGGTAGTTCAATGTTAAAAACGAGACATAATTATAACCCCATTTAATAGAAGACATGATCATTGATGGCCGACGTGATGAACAGCTACTAGAGACTTGTACTCGTGATAAAGCAACATACACTGTTGTTGACTGTGTTTTTAATCGTAAGAGTATGTAATTTTGTAATTGTAATTCGTATTTCGTATCGTATTTTTTTATTTTTCTGATCGATGGACATGTCGATGGTTTCTATTTCATATTTTAAATTTGTTATTTTGTTTTCCCTACTATTCAACATATACATACAAGCATGCCACGTATAGTACAAAACTGAGTTTGTTGCTTTTTTTCAAACGAAGTAGGTACAACATTTTCCTTCGTTTCATTTACAAGTTTAAGCTCAAAACAGAACAAGAGCGAAGGCGGCGAGCGAAATCGCCTGTCATATTAGAAAACACCGAAATCATGCAAAACAAACACAACCATCAACGCAGGCGACGACGATTTTTTCGTTGAAAAAAATTTAGAGTCTATTTCTATTTTTGTTGCCGACGAAACAATGTTGCCAACTGTTTTTTATATATGTATAGCCATTTTTTTTCAATCTAGTAGCCTAATGCCACAACGTCATGTGTCAAAAACACAGAAGGTTATGCCGTTTGGTTGTTTTTTTATCGCCATACGCTGACGCTTTTGTTCTGTTAGCTACAGCGATATCGCAGCGATATTTTTTATTTACTCGTCGACGCTTGCCGTCGTCGCTCTTGTTCTGTTTCTAGCATTACTCTAATACAAACATTTTTGGTAGGCGCGAGTAAAGATGTTTACACATCAATAAATAAATTCAAACACGAGCTTTCAACGGTAAATGGACTGATATTTATTTAGGAACGATAAAATAATGATTCCGGTCAATTTTCGTAAGTTGAAACGGTACGTGTCAGTCATAGTGGAATCGAAGCAACCGTAAATTTGGCGAAGCAAATCATTTTCTGACGGCTCTTGTAGGAGTATCTTGTATCATCCAGTTTTTGCAAAAAATCTTTAGTTTGAATTTAAAATATTTGTCAACGCCAAGTTCAAGTGGTTGTAGCTAACAAGTCACGCCACCCGGAGTCTTCGAGAAAACATTCAGTTTCCTGTTTCGTAATTGGCCGATTCCAAAGTTCCATTTCGGAAAATTGCAGTTTTGACGTAAGTTTTTTCATCAGTCGTTATTGCCAATGCAACTTTAAACTTGTACTTTTAAGTTTTTCATGACCCGTCGTAGCTTAATTTTATCAAATCGGATATCGGAGCCACATATTATAAATTTACTGGCTAAATCGGAACTAACTGGAACTTCGTTCTTACTTTCAATATATTTAGTTCTATTCTCTACGTGTTCTTCTACCTGTTCGATGTTTTCATGAAGTTGTAAACCCCTTTCTGCGATTCTTTGAAGATTAAATTACTTTTAATAGCTCCTTCACGTAATTTAAATATAATTTGTTGCCAAGGTTCTGGCCTGCGGTCGAAAAGACACAATCCAATTCTTTAGTACGAAACCCTATCCACAATCCTATGTTTTAATAACCCTTTAAAAACATACACAATATCCTTTTTTCTACCAAAAAAATGGTTCAAATTAAGTCCAAACCACACAAATGTGAGAGTACAAAATCAGTAAATGGAGCATTGATAAATTTTTTGCTTGATTTGAAGTAGAACCAACACAATTGTGTGTATTATAGTGGAAAATAGTTTTGAAAGAAGTGCACAAATGTGTAAGTTACCATACCAGCACATTTGTGTGGGCTGGGAGGAAAAGGGATACACAATATACACAAGGCACCAAAGGGTTAAAATATTTATATTCCCCACTTAGCTGAATAAGTGTTTTGCCTTTTATCGATTAGTCAACCTACAATAATCAAGTAAATTTTGTACGACGTGTTGTTTTGACACCTGCGTCAATTTAAAGTGAAACGTCAATTTTAAAATGTGTTGGAAAATTTTATTTATGCAACATAAACACAATTAATTATTGCACAATTTCTAAATTAAAACGCGGTTTTCAACGTGTGCTTTTTAATTTGCCACAATGAATTTGGCAGGTTCTATAAAAGTAACAAAACTCGGTTTGCTAATTATTGGTGTATTCACATTTGCAACAATTTATTATGCTACGGGGAGCAATCGCTCGATAACAAATTACTTTTCAATAAATACAAAAGAAATAAATTTACGTAAATTACTTATAAGTTCGATACAGGCGGCGATCCAAGGCGGTAAGGAGGTGGATTTAATATCAAAACGCCAGGACTATTTGATGCAGAGCAAAGGTAAAACGAAGGAGGGTGCCAATGTTCCAGTAACGATTGCAGATTTTAATTCCCATTGTGTAATGCAAAAGGGACTGCTGCGTATATTTCCTAATTTGCGTGTCATATCAGAGGAGGATGGCTCACATCATGCTTGTCCCGATCATAAACTATTCGATTTGGATCCGACTGTGATCCAGGATATGGCATCTGCGATACCGGATGAAAATGTTGACGTAAACGATGTGACTGTATGGATCGATCCACTAGATGCCACACAAGAATTTACCGAGAAATTATTCCAGTTTGTAACGACAATGGTTTGTGTAGCAATAAAAGATAAACCAGTGATTGGGGTAATTCACAATCCATTCACGATGGTTACAGTCTGGGCATGGGATGGTAAAAGTAAATCGCCCAATTTGGCCGACATAAAAGAAAATGAGGGTATAGCACGTAATCCAAATATTATCGTTTCGAGATCGCATGCAGGACAAGCAGGAAAACTAGCCAAAAAAGCTTTTGGTGAGGATGTAAAAATTATAACAGCGGCTGGTGCTGGTTACAAAACTCTCCAAGTAGTGTACAGCAACGCAACAGCATATTTTCATACAACCGCGATAAATAAATGGGATTTATGTGCAGGTAATGCCATCCTAAATTCGGTTGGTGGAAAAATGACCAATTTAAACGGCGACCTAATCAGCTATGCGTTTGACCAACCGGTGCTGCATAATAAAGGCCTGCTGGCGACGCTCAGCGATGATCATGACGAAATCATTGAAAAGATCAAAAGTGAAAATCTCGTAAAATTTTAAATCTCCTTGATTGGTCCGGTTCATGTTGTGATATTTTTAACAAAACCAATCTTAAATTATTTAGAAAACCGTAGATTTTAAGTTTTAGGACTACAATAAAATTTTAAACAATATTTCGTTTTTTTTGGGGGCTGTTGATTTTTATTTATGTAAATTTAAAGTATTTTAATAATTACAAGATTAACACGAAAAAGTTAAATATATCGAAGGTTTAAATGTAACATAATGAATCAGTATTGAAATGTGAAAATATATAGGTATTTGGCCATTCAAAACTGCAGAGTTTTATTCTTGATATCGTAATTCTCTCTGGTTTATGTATGACAAATTAACAGATCAATTCCCATATAATATAAAAACAACGGTAATTATCAATTTCATCAAATAGACACGACATTTATTAAAGTAGTTCCAAAAATGTATTTAATATTTCTGTTCCCTGCAATTTTGGTTGAATAATTCCTTCGTTCTTAAACGTGGTGCTTTTCTTTGCTCATCTGAAAATGATTTAAAATTTTGCCTGACATAATTTTAGGTCAATTTCAAATAGATTTGTTTAATTCATTGGTCCCATATAAACCCGGTACGCACAATTTGGTGATAATCGGATTGAATAAACGGCCTCATTTGTCATCTAGAATTGTAACAACCCTCATAGTTCGCTATTTTTTAGTTATTAATAACATAAAGCAAAATATATATACATATTATATATATTTATTGCTCGATGTTAATAATCGATCGATCACCTTTTGGGTTCGATCCCTGGTTTCAAGCTATTCACCACATTCTGCTCAATGGTGAATAATTTTTTTTTTCGTTACTTTTTGAAATGAGAAACGTGCGTTTAGCTAAATCATTTTTATTATGAATTAAATATTATACAGTAATTATAAAATATGCATTCATTTAGATATATAAATAATAATATAAAAGATATGATGAATATGACAAAAAATTATTTACATTAAGAGGGAAAATTTAACATCAATAAGTATTCATAAGACATGTTCAAGAAAATAGTGAGATTTTGTTATTAGGAGTTTTGGAATTTAAATAACATAGGTCGACATGATCTGTATTTTACATTACTAAAACATACCATCGTATCGTCCTATCGGTATTAAAATCACTAAAAATAGTATAAAATTTCGCAGCGTAGTTTTTAAATCGTTCGGCACAACGTATGGAAGTAACAGGAGCGTGATTCGATGAATTTCATGAGATGCACAGACAAATATAAACGAGGTTATAAGGACATTTAGTGTCGGAAAACCGGGCAGCAATACTAGCACGCCGTGATGATCGGCCGCCAACCAAATATGGCATTGGCATATAAAAAGTTCGAGCGATATTTTTCCGAACCATGAAAAGAACGCAGAATACCGGGTTCGTAAGATCCCGGTTATATTTCGCAGCACAATATACCCGATTATTGGAATGAACACGATATACGAATGAATTTCTTCGCAATTCTGTCGATTCCGACACAAGAAGGTGAATGTTGTATAAAATCCAATTCCTATGATTGAGATTAGAGTAACAGTTAAAGAAATTTGGCGGGAAAATAAATTCCCATGATTATTATCATCGACAATTCCATACTTTTGGGCTATGTGTAAAAACGCAGCGAATATCATACCGTATGATATTGTATACCGATCCAATTTCCATCGATACCACCACTCCCGTATATCATCGTCGGTCGTCACAAAAAGTGCTTTCCACGGCCGCGTCACAAATATCCGCTCGAAAAATACTTCAGACATGTACAGTATCGTGATCACACTCATAAGTCCGATAAATTTCAGAACCAGGTATAAATAGTGGTAGGAGTTATTCTCGAGGTTTTGCGATGTTATGTGAGGCGGCAGGGATAGCACAAAGTACACGATACAAAACCAGAATGTAATGAGTGGGACAAAATAGTAAAATTGATATGGCCGATTCATACATAGACAGAGCAGAATAGTCATGAAATTCAGGCGGAACATTACTTGAAAAAAACGTATTACACTTGTGCTCCCCGTTTGCCAAACGTGTGTAAAATGTCCGTATCCCGACAGAAATATATAGCCAGAGATTAGTACTTTGATGTGCATGTAGATCGGTAGGACACGATCAGCTCCCGTCATATGATAAATCAAGATACATAGCTGCATCCATCCTTTGAGTTCGTCTGTTTGATCGCGATGTAGAGCCTTAGTAAAACGACTATCCTCGGTGAAGAATAACCCGAGTGCGAATACATAACCGACAGGGATCCAGAAACTAAATTCCGAATAGTATTTGTTCTCCTTCATAAAAAAGTTTGTTCGATCGCACAGGTAGAAGTAGCCCAGGATTAATCCTAGTGTGGCGAGCGCAAATATCGGAGTTGTGTAATCTGTTACGCTCGTATTTGTAATCCCTTGCGAGAGTAGTGTGTACATTGGAGTGCCTCGGAATTTTAAATACCCCCGTCGTATTAGAATTGCGATCGCTAGTGTAATACAAACTCCTAATATAGCGTAGGTCACCGCTTGCAGAATTGTATAGGTCTCGGAACTGCTGCAACATGTCCCATCATAGTAATTCATGTAATCGTTACAGTACATATTTAGAATAATTTGAATTGTGTGCCGTAGTGCGAGTGGGCTTAGTTCGTATCCATCAATCATTTCGTTGAGTAGTCCAGATGACACCAACCGAGATGAAGACCACAGCTTAATACCAGTATAATCAAATGTATCGTAGGCGGCCGAATTAAGCCGATCAATATCATCATTAGTCACGTTCCTCCATCCATCGGGTAGTTTATCACTGCCCTCCACAATTTGATCTTGCATTCGCCATAACACTCGCGCTTTTTTCTTACTCGTCAACACTTCGAGCGGTTTAACAATTTTTGTTAAATTTTTTGCGTATGCCTTTAAAGTATCACGGGTTAAATTGCCTCGAAACAATTTGGCGTACGTGAACCCTAGTATAATGGTTGAGGGCGTTGTGTCATCGTTCGTATACTTAATTAACTCGTTAATTAATCCGGTCGTCACTTCATTGTGATAGATATAATTTATACGTAATCTCAATTTATTATCTATGAACGTTAAATTTTTATCGTTCAATTTGTGATCGCGCTGCTGATTAGCCGTCGATGTCGGAATATGAATTTTCGATGAATCATTGGCATCGTTATCTTCGCCATGTTCGATATGATCGATTAATGCTTTGTAGATGGGTTGCATCCGTTCGTCACCGATCATTACGAAATAATTCTCTTTGCCCCAGAATGCCAGATATCGGAAACATCGTCTTGTATCACTGCAAACAGAATTTAGAGCATGTTATTAATATACTGAGCAACCTACTTGACCCAACCTACATTTGTGAATATTTATGCATCATGCATCCGTAAGGTTGCCACTCCTTATCACCCTTATATCGGCCATTGGTCAAAAGCCATTTACATGAATCGGTACCGTAGCGTACATGTATTAAACCATGGTATACGATAAAACCGATAACAAGCAGTAATGCAATTTTCTTCGCATTATTTACATTGATCTGCTGGATGATGTACTCGGCCTGTGTTTGCTTATTGCTACTACCTAAATTATTACCACTATTAATAATACTATTACCACTATTATCACTTGACATTCTAATTTATTATATTCGTAATTATTTTTCCTTAGTATGTATTATACACACACGATTTCCCTAAACAAAAAAGCCGCACGACCTAACTTTGGTACCCATTTGTGGTTTATACCCGTATTACTTAACGTTTTTATATTTAAAAATCAAGGCATAACATTTTATAGAATATATCGTGTATAAATTTACTAATTCACGGTTTAATTCACTTTATATGTACGTTTTTCACCTAACAATGCTGAGTGGAAAGCATGTTTGTTTTTCATTGATGCAAGCCCACACAATAGTTTTCCTGTCAAATTTTAACAAGGTTCTTTAAATTATATAAGGTTTAATTATTAATTTGACAGCTATCAAACGATGTAACGAATCCGTTAGTATTTTTATTTGTGTATTTCGCTGCCGACGTCAGGTTGACGTGCACAGTACATGATATATTTTCTATTAAAATATCAATTAAATAGTCTAGTTTATCAGCTTCCAAAGTGTTTAAATGCTGTAAGATGTATTGGAGATTATTTACGTTTTTTAGTGCAATAAAATTATTGTTTTTGCCAGCGTAGTGAGTATTGTTTTGATTGGTTACGTTTTATGAAATACACCGTTAATATTATATTGTTGATATTCGTCAATAGATGGCATTATACATTATTTTTATATTTTCAGTCGCTCAACCGATTTCGAGGTACATCGCAATTGGCTTGCAATAACCCACTCTCTGCCACTGAAACAATGGTATACTGAAGAAACTAGTGAATGGACTTTAGATTATCCACCATTTTTCGCGTATTTCGAATGGCTCCTATCACAAGCCGCCCGCTATTTCGATAAAAATATGCTAATCGTATCGAATTTAAATTACGCCTCTGAAAATACGATTCTGTTTCAACGTCTCTCTGTAATTTTTTTCGATATCGTTTTTGCGCTGGGAATTAAAAGATGCCTCGATTGTGTCGTAAAAGATAAGAAGGCATATTATTACGAATCCGTACTTCTACTTGGCAACATTGGACTCCTAATGGTGGACCACATACACTTTCAGTACAATGGATTCCTATTTGGTGTATTATTGTTAAGCATCGCGGAAATATTCCGACACAATTATACTCGCTCAGCACTCTTTTTCGCAATTCTAATAAATTTGAAACATATATTTATGTACATAGCCCCTGTTTATGGGGCATTTCTGTTTCGATTCTACTGCATCGGAGAAAGTCGAATCTTCATAAATACGATAAAATTAGGATTAACTGTTGGAATTGTAACGATTTGCTCTTTTGGTCCGTTTTATGATCAAATACCGCAGGTAATGGAGCGGCTATTTCCGTTTAAACGAGGGCTATCTCATGCATATTGGGCTCCCAATTTTTGGGCTCTTTATAATTTTGCCGATAAAATGCTAGCCATCGTACTAAAAATTGATCCAGCCGTTAAGGCCAGCAATACCGGAGGACTAGTTCAGACATTTGAACACACCGTTTTACCACCAATCACTCCTTTAATAACCTTCGTGTTAACATTCATCTTTATATTGCCATGCATTTTTAAAATATTTTTTGGAAAATTTAAAAAGTAAGTACATCACCTTTGTAACGTTAATGAACATAAAATAAATTTAGTTTTATGTTACCACAGCGCTGACCAACCGATCGTTTTTATTCAGTCAATCGTCATCTGCGCAGCTACCTCGTTCTTATTTGGATGGCACGTACACGAGAAAGCGATCCTGATGATAATCATCCCGCTTACACTACTTATGTATTTAGGAGATTACAATGCGAAGTCCAGTTTATTCATCAGTTTCGTTGGACACTACTCACTGTTTCCGTTGTTATACCCAGCTGAATTAACAATCCTGAAGCTCTCACTGTACGTATTCTCGGTCACTTTCTCATTGTACGGCTTTAAATTTGTTTTCGAACAGAACTATAAACAGTTGTTTAATGTAGCCGAACGCTATTACTTATATGGATTAAGTTTGGTTTATTTGTATGAAAATGTGATTCATAATTTGGTAGGGTTAGATAAAAAGCTACCATTTTTGCCTCTAATGCTAACCAGTGTTTACTGTAGTATAGGTGTTATTGCATTCTGGTTGAAATACTATTTTAAGTTTTTGCTTGTAAGCCGGGTCGACGAAGGCGTTAAGCGTAAATCGAAAACTAAATAAAATTTGTGCGAATTTATATAATTTTGAAAATGTAATATTGTGTTTTATTAAAGAGGTTCTGCCTAACAAAATCAAAAACTGCCAGGCGTACTGCCCAAATGGCACAGTGGTTAAAGCTTTGGCGTTTGGATCGGGAGGTACCGGGTTCGAATCCCGATAGGAGCAGGATGCCACTTGAAATTTCATCAACGATTATTTCGATCTGTGGTGAAATGTAACACATTTATGACCGACCCCCTGTCGGTGTGCATAACCCATAGGCCGAGCCATCTTCCATGCCGCGGTATAGGCTGGTATAAATCTGCCCCAAAATCAGAGGTTTCTTTAAATAATGACATTTGGTAATTCTAAGTTTTTCGTGTTGTTCGTCGTCTCTTCTGAGAAATATTTCTTCCTTCTAGTTAACTGTACATGCCTCTTCTTGATATGTGAGAGTGTTGGAAGCAGCTTTCAAGGTAAGCTCATTGTCAAAAACTACCACTGTAGGTGTGTGTCAACTACACTGAATGCTGCTTTAGTTTAGACGTTTCCTTTCAAGAGGTTTGCTGCATGTTCTTCTTGTATTGGCATCTCTGAATCTGTAGATGTAAAATTTAAAGCGCTTCTATCTAAACCGAATGGCAGATTATATATGCGATGTTATCTCGAAGCACCAGACTAGACTTAGCCTCACCATCTCAAATCCTACTTTCGAAGATCACGTTCTTTCGGTCGAAACTCGGTTTTGGAAGAAGGTTAGAGTGAGAATCATAGAAGGTCAATGCAAAAAATCACAGGTCCTTACAGATAATGCACATAGGCATTTGACTTTCATCCTTAAATCCAGAAGCGTCCGTGTCTTATTGACCGGTTCCTCCCTCCTTAGATTTGGCCGTAAAAAGGTAATGCTAAAAGCGGTACTCCGATAATGAATCCATCTTGAGTTCATTGAAGGAGAAGTTTGTTACGATGCAGGAAGTAGCATACCCAGTGCCGGCTATAGGAAGTGACAAAACAGTCGAATTTTAGTAATTGCAGTGAACTGTCGCAAAGTTTGAGGCTGTAATAGATATATGTATGTCTACTAGCGAAATAGAGGAAGAAAGCAGTAAAATTGTGAATTAAAAATGCACACCTAAATCCGATATAAAGAGGGACAAGATTCAAAAATCTTTAAATAAAGGCGCAGTGGACAGTATTGGAGATATGTTACTGTATTGGAGATATATCTCATTACTGGAATATCTACAACCAAATATCAAATAATACCTGAGTGCGAGTTATATTCCAGAACTATACGCACCCAGGCTCTACCGGCATTCTAGGCAGATAGAGTTCATACTAGGAAAAAGTGTGAGTCACGGTATAGTGAATGGTAAATCTACAAAAATTGTGAAAAGAAAGTAATAATTACGTCACACTTGGCACAAACTAAGATGTTTGCATAGTATAAGCCGAGTTCCATACTATTCGTTTGAGAATCGTCTTTGTTCCATCCAATTTCATCATTCCGGAACTCTTTTTTGAATCTTATCCAATGTTTAACACACAAAGAGGCTTGGGTTCATTTAAATAGACAATTTTCGAGAGGCATGTCCAAAATTTATAATAGATTCCTATTTTCATCATTAGTCTATATTCCATCTCCTTCACTTGAGAATTAAAGAACGTAGTTCTATTGTGGAATAAGACGCAACATAACGTCTAGCACCTCTAAACAAATTTCCCAAAATCATAATCTAATCCATTGCAGTCGTTTCCTGTAGACACTCGAAAATATCCTCTCTCAAATTTTTTATCAAAATCGGTTCTTATTTGAGAATCCTCTAAACAAATTTTCTAGAATTTAGACCTTATAACAATCAATTCGAAAACCTTTCTCACCCATTTTTTATCAAAAAACGTTCGACCCGAATCCTAAGACCCAACACGGACGCAACATGGTACAAAATCGCGCAACATGGTGTAACATGATACACATGACGCAACATGATACATTACCTAGCAACATCACACAACATGACACAACATAGAGGAACATTCCTCAACAATCTTCTAGTGCAACATTATTCAACATGAACCTTACTATTCAAAACGACGGACTTCGTTTTATTTTTCTTTAGTTAAATTTATACTATTGGATTCAAATGCTTTCGGTACTGAAAGACTATCAACATCAATGAACAATTAGTATTTCATTGTTCGTTTTCGGCACTCGTCGTAAACAATAGTTAAAATTTTTACTCAGACGTTCAGCTAGAGGCAATAACGATTGAAGGTGATCGATTTTTATAGTGAGAGCCCAGAACTCCTTGTTATCATAGTCGTTTAGGCCAAATAAAATGTTAAATAGTACCCAGGCTCCACCAAGAGCCTTCGTCTATAAGGACCCATCGGAATCAATTCTTGGAACTCGAAAACCACCCTTTAAAAATGATTTTTTTCGAAACCAGAACCTACCACAATCGGTTTCAGATACTGGTAACGCTCCTCTATCAATTTTTATAAAAGCGAGCCAAAAAATCATTACAGGAAGATATTTGAGTCGCTCGAAAATAGCCCCATTGGAATCGGCTCCTGCCACTCGAAAGCTCTCCTTCACAAATTTTTATAAAGATCGCACGAGCCAAAGACAAGTTAAAGAAAAGGGAAGGAAAAATCATTTAGGGGTTCTACGATAGGGCAACCCCTAAATGTAGTGGTTTTATGGTGGGAGAACCCCTAAATGTGGGGGTTCTACGGAGGAAAAACTCCTAAATATAGTGGTTCTACGGTGGGAAACCCCTAAATGTTGTCTAGGAATCAGGACCGATCGCAAACGTTTCCTGGCCTTACACCAATTTTTATCAAAATCGTGCGAGTCAAAAAATTAAAAAAAGGTAAAATCATGCAACCCGGAAAAATTAAATAGTGTGAATCTAGCACCCACCAGACGACCTCCTAAATGAATTTTTCCGAAATTGGGACACTTTGCAATCGGACTTTGGTCTTTACCCTTCCTCATCAATTTTTATAAAAGTCGTGCGAACCCTAAAACCGGTTTTCTTCCACCACCCGATTGCTGTCTCCAAAAGCCATGCATTACAAGAACAGATTTTTTAACTGTTTCCGAATTTCTTACCGTAATATAAGACGAATGAATGGAAAGTCATGTGCTGTCTCACATTATAATTGTTTAAATATGAAAATCAAATTACAATGCTGTTTCATCGATTAATTGTTGTACAGTTACAACTTCAAAACCTGACAATTTAGATTTTAGGAATTTCGGATTTTTTTGATTTATTTCTGACTCATTTAAAAAGTGAATAGACGACTATCTAAATAAAAATGAAACTTAAAAATGTTAAAATGAATTGTCATCGCAACATTAAATTATAAAAATAGGCATTTCTGTACACCTCTTCACTAAATTGGCTACCTATGCAGATGTTCAATGTACAAGTGAAAAGTGCATTGGAGGAACATGTTGACAAAGTCGAATTGCATCAGCTATTTACATTCTGTAGTTTACCATATTCTTATAAAACAGTCGTTTTATCGATGAGAGTGTGTCTAATCGACCGGCACCGTAAAAAGGCGTTGTCATTTAAATCAAGGTAATGTAAGCTTGAATACGATGTATGACTTCAGCGAACATCTGTATGATTTTATGACACAACGACTTTCATTCAATCATCTCTGCGAAATTTTGTAAATTATACACACAGCTCCCACGACTTGTATGAGGCCAAAAATAAACTGACTTGTTGCGATGTATTAAAGAAGACATTTTTTTAGAAACACACCTCTATACAAAATTTACGTTATCAGTTAGACGCAGTGACGCAGTCTTATCTACCAAATACCACAATTATATGCTTATGTATTAGCGTATACACGTTATGTTATGTAACTGCAAGGTGACAGTAACAGAATAGTTAATATATAGATGTACCGAAACGTGCTTCTATTTATAATCGAATTAGTTTCACATTAAGTTTTTTAAACGAGGTATGTGACGTGCGTTACTTACAAATGTGATGGCGTACACTGTATTTTGCGACAAAACGTAGTATTTTTAGCATCTCATTCATATTGTTTATTTAAAGATTTGTGTTATTTTTGACAAAGTCACTTGGGCGGCCCGTACTTAATTAACTCGTTTCTTATATCTCCAAATTGGTACAAATGCTTAATTTTTAGATATCTGTACTTTTAATATCACCGTTCAAGGTTCAAGGACCGCGTAGTTATTGAAAAAGTATCAAAAAGTTCTTTGTCAATATTAAACAGATTATGACATAATTCGCCCAATAGTAAAATAAATTTTATATACGAATGCTGTAATCAGCTGTTTTTAAATTACAGTTTTAAATTTGAAAATATATTTTTCATAATTTATTGTCGGAAATACACATATGATTCAATGATATGCCATTGAAATATGTATATTTAATGACCTCATCTTTATAATACACATATGAACTATGCGTGTGTAATATTTTCGTTTGAGTATCTATGTAGGGAAAGCTAAAGAATTTCCATTTCGATATATTTTTAGATTCGGCATGTTTGATTGAAGTGCAAAGTAATTAGGTCTACCTACATTTATTATTCAGAAATTCAGATTTGTATATCAAACCATACCAAGAAAAAACTTCCCATGCCGGGAATCGAACCCGGGCCTTCTGGGTGAAAGCCAGATATCCTAGCCACTAGACAACATGGGATATGTGGTTGTTAGCATTGTGTTCTAATATCAGACTTAACTAACGACGACATTCTAATTAGAATAGTGAACGTGGGTGAAAATGGAAAAATAGCCGATAATTGCAAGAGCGCAGATTGAATGTGATTAAAAGGGTGAGCGAAACAAAATGGGGAGGTCATCCTGGTGTGAGTGATATGTTACGAAAGGCGCCGGTGTCATCTAAAATTGCGTTTGGAGTAGGTGTTTATGGTGAGCACATGTGAAAGCTGTTTGGTTGTGGGGACATCGAACATTTAATTCTGGAATGTTGTGCATTTAATCGGAGCAGACAAATGTGCAAGTCTCTTGAGTGCAAGGAATTTGACTTAGTTATTACGCATGGAAATGAACGTATATAATTTTTTGTTTCAATTTATTATAATGAATCAGATAGAAGTGTGAAAGAAGATCGAAGTGTGCAAGTTGAATCAAATTAAATAATAATAATTGTAAAAAATGTTAAAATTGTAAATTTGAAACATCGCAGATTGAAACAAATTTTTGGAGCTTGTGCCAAAAAAATAAACAAAAAAATGGGTGAAACAAGTAACCTAGAATATGGAAAAGGATTCGGATTAGTCACGATTAAATATTTATTTGGAGGAAAATTCTAAGGAGCAAGAAATGTGATTGGAAATTGGAGAATGGAGAGCAATTCGCAAAATTCAATTTAGCATGTTCAACAGAGTGAGAGAGAAATATTTTGAAAATGAAAATATTCATTACATTAAGCTGTTTCATTGCGAAAAATGTCCACCATACAAAATAACTACAATGCAGCGAAAAATGTCATTGTACTTTCAACGAAAATCAAAACATTTTTCGATATATTGTAGGATCTGAATGTGAGTGAGAGTAGGCCGAATATATGGAATGATGGATGAAACATCTACTATTCAGTGATCAACTCGATTGAATTACAGCATGATTCAGTTGCTGAGTAACCAAGGAAAGCAAATTTGCAAAACATGATTGGATAATAAGATACCGTGTGATTAGAAGCAAAGCTGAGGGGATTCGAAAACGTCTCTTATTTAAATAATGAATCCATCGACTGGTAAATTCAAATAATCTGTTGAGGACTAGATTAGAGTTCCGGAAGGACCACTCTCTCACTTTGTAGTGCCGGAGAAGTTACATCAAAGTCTTTCGAATATGAGGCTTCCACAGAAAGTTTGTGATTGGATTAAAGAACTTATAATTGATAGAAAGATTTTATTAAATGAGGGGGTGATAGGTTGGAGAATGTGATGTTCACAACGAAGCAAAGTGTCTCGGTCTGTAGCATGAGATGATTTATTGAACGGATTATTTTTATATTTGATTATTGAATGTATGCAGAGTTTGTTTCAAAATTTGCTTTTATATGTATATAGATTGTTTGACGAGAGGGAACATGACTTGAGTTCCATTTTGTAAAAGGTTCCGATCCAAATCATTTTTTAAGTTAGGACGGGAAGTTCGTAAAGTTAAAGCAGAAGGCTTAAACTGTCACCTCATAATGTCATCGTAGTAATGACTTTGGAGGATTATTGTAAGGAAATGAATGAAATCAAACATCATTAGATAAAGTGCCAATCCGGTAACGAATATGTCGAAAAACATTTAGTGGATGACAGTATACTTGTATGTATAGTGAACGTGGGAATAGTGTGAATGGAAAGTTATACTGGAAGGCATAAAGTTGTGGTTTGTAGTTGTCAATAGAGATAAGACTAAAACGGTAATACTTTCTGATCCTAACTGAAATGCAAATGCAAATGATAAACAATGTTGATTCAAACGAAGGTATTGTGTTTGGGGTCGTGATTTGTTAGTGTTTTCAATCTTTTCAATGCAATATTTCTGTATAATTCGGTATTTCCTATGTATATAGGCATATTAAAGGTAATGAAAAAGCTGCTTTAGTTGCGTAAATGGGTTATGAGGAATATGTAAGATAAAAGTCTGAAAAACACGACGTGAAGGATTCATTACGATAGTTGAAATTGATTATTTGGAACAAATAGGTGAACGAAATAAAAAATACGTGAAATTGTGTGATAACTACCGTCCACAATGAACTCAAGGGAGATAAGACGTTAAAAAAAATATCTTTGAACGAATTAGAATGGATTATGACAACTAGAAAAAGTATTTGTTTAGGCAACATTTGGTAGGGATTAATTTTTGAGAGGAGGTCATGGTTGCAGAGAATTTTGAACTTTAGATAGTTCATTCTCTAATTTATTGGTAAATCAGAAACGCACTAAGTTTGGCTGAATATGTGAGAGAAGGAATTTTCGCAATAAATCATTATCTATGGATGACCAAACGAAATCAACTAGTTGACCAATCCTCAACGAGTCATGAAGAAACAAAAAATTAAATTTATTTTATCTTATGTCTTCCACTTTAGATACAATTCTCTGAAAAATGAAATATTTTTGTCTAAATGGTATATTCCAATTGGATTTTTTTTTATTTGTTTTGTAAAATTAAATTTCCAAATAAAAGCGACGAACCTGATTTTATTGAATCATGTAATACAATTTTGATTTTTTTATCACAATAAAAACTGACCCATTTTTGAAGAAACGACAAAATGAGTTGGTTGTCCTATCCTGACCTAACGATTACCTAGCGAAATTTGATGAAGACGATATGATTTTCTTAGAATGAGGTGCTACTCGGGAGTTTTTTTTTAATTTTTCATTATTTGTTTACCTTTTATTCCTAAGTGACCAAATGGTAAAAACTACTGATCAATCCTGACCAAACGAATTTAATCATCATTTTTGTCAAAATCTTTAGATGGGGTGCTAAAAACCTGACAAATTTGGCGTAACTACATGTCAAAGTAGTAAGCAGAAGCGTATGACTGGGCTTTAGTCGAGTCGAGTAGGGTCGAGGTAGCATTAAGGGTATCAATCTTATTTAATGTCGGTAAATGAAACCATGGGCAGAGTCCAAAAAAGCACGTTAATTTAACAACCCTCAAGAATGCTCTTTCAAATAACTCGATCAGCAAGTTTGAAGGTCTTACCTTCATTGGTGCCGACTCCTAGGCCTGTTTTATTTTACGGGTTTGGGAACATGTCTGAGTCATCTAAGCCTCCAATTATATCGATGTTGTCCAGATCATTTCTAATCTCGGAACTCAGACACATTTGACACATTTCTTCTTCCGTAATTGGACCTAGCATCAGACAAGCTGACGAAACGATAAGTTGAATAGGGTTTGATATTATTTCGAAAGTCTTTGAGTGCTGGTTTTCGAGTATCGCTTTTAGAGCCTTCCAATAACACTTTGCACACACTTGTTACCAAATTTGAGGAAATGCCTACTGCCCTGGGGCCCTATTCCTGAGTACGATACGAAAACGAAAGTACAAGATTCCTATTCAACTATAAATAAGAATCGTATGAATCTGATTCAATTCAAATATGAATCCTGTACTTTCATTTTCATATCGTATGCAGGAATGGGGCCCCTGATTTTCCGATATGCTAACTTCTAAGTTGGCCAGGGTAACTTTATTTGTCAATGCTTCAATGTTACATGTGCCTGAATCGATGTTGGCGCCTCGTTTGGTTTTAATGTTTTTGATGCTAGAGGAATGCCTTTCAGACACGATAATGTGGCCGATTTGATTAACCGTAACTCCATCATTTCATTTCCAAGTGCCTTTATGGATTCACTTCTGTGACTACTACCAGATTATATAGCAAAGCTAGCTCGGAGGTGCGTATGTTCAAAATTATAAACTTTTAAATTTTCAAAACACGTGTTCATTAATCAGCGATGTCTTCAGCTGACCTTGCGTTTCGATGAAGTACGGGTGTTGTCTGATTATTTATCGAACCGGCTGACTTGAATTTGGTCACCGCAAACGTTGAATATTCGACTCCACAGGACGGTTGCGGCGAGAATAAAAATCACTTAAAGCGCAGAATGTTTCTCGACTGGAGCACTGATTTTGAAAATTAAATAAATCTAACAAATGAAGGAATAATAAATAACAAACAAATATCCCTTTTCGCTCGCATAGGAAGTGACGCTAACTAGGCGGCGTTTAAAAGGCCAATAGATTTACCGAACTTATACGCGATATTAAAAATGTACTAAAAGAGTGGCGCTGTTGCTTGTTGCGGTATTGAAATGTCAATACAATCAAATTTACATGGCGAATGAACGTTTAATTTATAAATTAATTAAATAAAAATCCTTAAACGGTGAAAATTTGTCAAGAAGTAAGTAATTTTTATTTATCAATTATTAATGACTGCCCTAAAATTCTAAAACACTTACTATCAACATTAATCTTTAAAATATCAGACAAAGCAAATTACAATATTTTGACGTTCAAGCTAAAGATTAAAATTCACATTATCCGTATATGTAAAGATATTTAAATTATGTTACAATTCATGATTTAAATGAATAACGAACAAACCTGTAATATTTTGACAGTTGAATACCGCAGCAACCATTTATAGACATCTAACTTAGTTGTGTTTCTCATCGCGTATCGAGCACTATATTCGATACTCGAATTCGAACTAGTAGTTCAGGCTGAAGATATTCTTGACATGCCATTTAAGTCCCATTACGTTGGTACAGCTAAATATTTGCGTATGTACTCGTAGTCCGCGAGATCCGTTGTTGTCACGTTTTCGTTTCTGCCATTGCGCCTGTGACCTATAACGATTGGTTTTCTAGACATCTATAAAATTTATTTTGTTAAACGATGACTTTCATACTGGATTGGATTACAAAAGTCTACAATCTTCTACGGTGGTCTGGGTTTAACGTTATGAGTACAATTTGAAACCTCAACTGTTTGAAGTAGACTCCCCGTCATCTATATCATTGGTAAATGTTTTGGGTGAAATATTTAAATCGTTTTATAAGCAGTACAATTTTTAGTAAGTTGCGGAGCCCCCAAACGTTTTTTCTTTCAACTATCTAGATAAATCTGCTTTTGATGTAAATGCTTGCATAAATTGGCAGACGTGTTCTTATATAAATGATTCAACGCTTTGCTTATTGTTAATATTGCATCGCAATGAAAATCACTGAATTTCGTAATAAATTTATAAATTTCTAACATGCCATCGAAATTCCGCATGATTCACCGGAACTCATATTTACTACAAGAGAATAGAAAGATACAAATATATAAAAAATTACATGTTAGTTTTAATCATTGAGTGATGTACACCGTTTTATTAGGACAAAAACTACTTTTGTTCATTAAATTGCGTCAGACGATTACAGATCATGTCCGGTTCATTTTTTTTTAAATGGACCAAAATGAAAATAAGTCTTGATCTAATCAAGCATACTTAAATTATAAAAGATTGAAAAAGAAAGTAGAATTGGTATATAAATGCTATTAGTTCGACGACCCCACTATATCGTAATTAAGAAAAGAATTTTATCGTTTTCATTTACAACAAAACGATTTTCTAGTGAAACGCCCCTATACACCAAACACACATCTATTATAAACCATAAAATTATGACTTTATTACATCATTATTCAATTAATTATAGATATCACTGCACATATAGAATCATCATAAAGTGTTGATTAGAAAAGCACGAGGCGACCACATGCAAGTATAAAGTCCTACACTTTTTCATATAGATACACGATATATAGTCGAAATGTCTCCAATTATAGACGATACTTATCAGTTAACAACTCTTATAGACCATAAATATTTAACAATGCCTATATATCAATAAAATTTAATAACGGGACAAAATGCGATAGCGGAAATAAAGGCGCGAATTTTTGGAATTCAAAAGATGATTTGACATATTTTTTACATATTGGCGATGATGAAATTACATTTTTGGTTAATTTTTAATGACCTCGTCTTTTACACGTATGTAAGTTGCGCTTATATTCACCAAAGATTTATATTTCATCATGTATGCGGTTTTCATATGAGTAATTATCTGTTAGACGAGGCTAGATAATATCCACTGGCATTGATCTCGAAAGTGTAATGATATTTACGAGATTTGTACTTTGACCAATTTAAGTATGCATTTAAATTAGATTAGTTTAAAGTTCAAGCCTAAGTAGTTGTTGTATGCAAAAGTGAAGCGTTTTCTTTCATTTTAACTCTGGGCGCTTGTAATTAACAGTTAATCATTTACTTTTCAAAATATTTGAAAAATAAAAACTAAAAAGCTCCTATGGAAACTGCCACTTTCTATAGTAAAAGCTTAAATATAAAGTTTCACCCCTTTCAGTCAACCCAGCTGGACTGTAGAGAAGCTACAGATATTTAATTTGCACACACGCACAGATTTTTTAAAACAACTTCTTGTGGCTTCGATGATATAGCGAATGGTAAATCTGTAAAATTTTCGAGGTTAAAATTGTTTATGATTAGTATAGATCTCAGGGTGCTTTTTATATTCCAGATTGGTTTTGTTTGGTCGCCATTTTGTTTTGGAGGACATTTGTCAGTGTGCATTTGACAGTCGCATCGAGTGGTCGATAACTATTTATTCGTGTTTATTTACACGCGCCGGGAGTTGGCCATCTTGGAGGTGGAATTTTTAACAAACATGATAACGACATTCCCAAATATTGTGCAAGGCTTCGATAGGGGGTGGACATTCAACAACACCCTGCCTCACGGCATCAATCTATGTCGAAAGACAGAGTTGGTCATTTCAAACTTTCTAGAGATAACATCAATCAGCCAAATACAGCAATACGTCGGTGTGGTGAACTATTATCACCGTTTTATATCACGTTTGGCCGAACTGTTATCACCTATTCACAGGCATTTGACCACGTTACTTATAAGAAAGGTAAAAACAAAAGAAAACTTTTGGCGCGAAGATTGTACTGAATCTTTCGAAAAGGTCATGCGTTCTCGTACCACTGCCAATTTTTTGACACATCCGTTGAACGGCACGCAGTTCAACATGAAGCTTCCAATGTATAGTTGTTTGAGTTGCCTTACAACAACGCAACAAAGGATGTTGGTAACCATTATCGTTCTTTCCAAAGAAACTTTCACCTGCGGTAATTCAATACAGGTAACCCTCCTACAACACGGTATCTTGCAACACGGTTTTGCTCTAACATGATTTTAAAATTACGGTAAAACCTTCTATAATACGGTATCCGACGCTTTTACTATAAAACTACATGCCACTCAATTATTTGCTATTACATACAATATAAAATACACTGCGCGAAATAGCTATATGGGACAATACATTTATTTTTTTATTTTTTTTCTAAACAAACTCTTATTTTATTCTTTAACCGGCCGGTCCAATTTCTGAGCACATTTTGGATTGTGTGCGGATCTATTTCGGGAATGGTTGCTTCAATATTGGCTTTCAAATGCTCAATTGTTGGTGGATTGTCCGTTTAACACTATTGTCCTTCACGGCACCCCACAAATAAAAATCCAAAAGCGTCAAATCACGGCTCGTTGCCGGCCAATTCACGTTAACATTTCGACGATAATGCGGCCATCGAATTTTGACACAGTTTCGCTAATGTAACGCCAGATGTGTGGCATAGCGCACCATCTTGTTGTAAACAAAGGTAGTCCAAACCAATATCTTCAAGATATCGCCACAGAAAAGATGTTAACATGTGGTGGTAGTTGCGATTCCGTTGACCGTCACCGGCATCTTCTTCGCCACGCCACAAGCCGCACCAAACAGTAACATGCTTCTTCATATATCTTTGTGGATTTTCTGATTCCCAAATGCGACAAAATTGTTTGTTTGTTAAAAGATGATTTTTTGAGGAAAATCCTCATCAATTCCGAGTTTGAATTTTAAAGGGCCCCAAACCAAGATCTTTACGCAGAATTCGTTGCATGGAAGACCGGCTGATGTTACATGAGACGAATTGATGTTCTCGGCCGTTGGTGCACATTTTCGGCCACCGCGGTGATATTTTCGGCTGAACGAACACGACGAACATGGGTACGCGTTGGATTCTATTCATGGATTGGATTTTATTCATTACGAACAGAAATACTAACAAAAAGTGTATCTTAGTAGTTTGTATTAATTCCATTGTTGTTAATAACATCAATCATCATCGTGGCATTGAATTTATTAACGTTTGGAGAAGAGAAACATCCTGTTGTGATATTACTCACAACATCATCCGCGTTTCATCTCAAATCTCGCGAACTTATAATCAAATCATCATCATTATAAATTAAATACAAGATCGTTACGATAATAGAAACGACATCACATACGTATATCAAAACATATATAACATACATAAAATATCATCATGCATACAAAAAATGCATAATAAGCGCGATCGGCGCGATACATAAAAATATAAAATCAAAGAAAATCCAACAATCCAGCAAAACATTAGTTGTTATACGTCACACACAATATTTTTCGTTTTCCTAATATCAAAGAGCAACAACAACAATGCAAGTAGTATATACACTACATAATTGTGTTACTCATCATTTTAATTGTACAACAACAAAACACAATGTATGCGACCTATATGTGATATACATATTCAAAATAAATATCGTTTATCGACCTACGATTTTTGATGATTTTTAAATTTAGTAAATATATTTCCCAATTTTGGCAATTTCAAAAATTAATAATTATACGCGTGTAATATTGTCGAGTTTTCAAAAAATAAATTGTTGGTAGAATACTAACAAATATTTAATATATAAGAACCAAAATATAGTAGTTATAACACAGTTCGACAACACAGTTCGACAACACAGTTCGACAACACAGTTCGACAAGACAGTTATAACAGTAAAACTGGATCGTAAACCCCTAGAGGTTTCGTCACTCGACGAACCTCTACGGTATTAGCGTAGTCCAGTTTTACAGAGTTCAATCAGTTCAGTCCAGTTTTTAACATCGCCCGGAATCCAAAATATATTAACCAAATTTTGAAAAGTGAATAAATTTTATAATCATAAATTGTATTTGTTTTTAAAGTCAATAATAAGTGAATAAATTTTATAATCATAAATCGTATCTGTGTTCAAAAAACAAAAATCATCAACGAGAGTATTACATCCATCCAGATAGCAGACAAAAATTGGTGAGTATCATCGCTTCAATTAACATATATTGGTAAGTATCTCAACAACTAACCACTGGGCACCGTCCTAGTTATTCGTTATTTCTTAATCTCGCACGGCAAAGCGAGAGGGTGAGGGGAAGAAGTGACATTGTTGTGAAAGCAACTTTGTCTGAGTATCCACACTCGTGTAAATGACGCTTAGCTAGTACTATTCTTACTAACAATAAAATATAGGTTCCACCCATAGAGGTGCACTTCTCTCAACAATACCGTTAGTATAATTTCGCTTCTGTCCCATTTTCACCTTGCATTGGGTCTCGTATCTCAGTTAACTCAAGACGTCAACTTCACCTCGACAACATTTCACTTTGGCATCACCCTCAACAAAATTCAAATTGATATAAAATAATTATAGAGTAAATGTATGATCCTCTCTGTTCACAGGTTAATTTAAATATATTAACCAAAGTGTTGCTATTGGCGTGTTGAAAAGACTAAACAATCTAACAAACAGTCTCATAAACACGCACATATACAACATAAATTGGCGCTGTAGACGCTAACAATAACGTATATCCATATCTTTACAACATAAATTGGCGCTGTAGCAATCCTCTAATTTTAATCAATATGATTGAATAGAGATCGAACCTAAGGTAGACCAAAAATACGTCAAATATTCAAAAATATATTATTTATCAACTTAAATGATCAATTTATACAACATAAATTGGCGCTGTAGAAATTCTGTTTATCAACGTGATTAAACAGAGATCGAACGTGAGGTAAACCCAAAATACATCATACATTCAAAAAAAAAAAAAAAAAATATTTACGAATCAAATTATTAAAAAAAAACTTTACAAATCCATAAAACCTTATTAAATGATATAAAACACTTCCACCTGTATTAAAGATACACAAATCTAACACTAAAATACAAACATAAATCATTCATCAGTCAAAATTAACAACAAAATATATTTCCAACATCGATTCAATCTTTCACAATTACATAACATAATTATTCACAATTATTTATTCATAACATCCCTTAAAAATCGAAAAATGCACATATATATTACCAAGTGAATAACATTTAAAACGTTCAAAACTTCTTATTCTTAGAGACTTACATTTCTGGCTTCAAAAAAGAATAAATAAATAACATTCAAATTATTTATTACTCATTAAATATATTTTAATCCACATTTTCCACATGAAACCATTTCATTCAATCATTTCTAAACGAAAATCATTAAATATCTTATTTACACTCGAACATTTATCAGTATACTTAACCCAAATTCACTTTGATGCACTAAAATCAATTTATTCAATTTATCAATCTGATATTCAACAACATCAAAATTATCAACACTACCAACATCTAAAATTGTATCCAACACTATTCACATATCATACATTACAATAATATTCAAATTATTACCCATCTGTATATAAATTGTATACAACATCAATTTCATCATTATCCATTGAATACATATTATTCAACATTTTGCATAAAACAATAAAATAAGTATACTACCTAAACGGTCATTATAAAAATAAAATAGCTCTATGAGTCAAAATTCCTCATTTTAAAACAAAACAAAAAAAAACAAAGAAAGAATTCAGATAAAAATCTGAAACCGATGAAGCAGAGAGAAATACGCCACAACAAGAAGGTCCAACCAGCATCAAGACACAGCATCAAAGAGCAGTACTGAACGAAATAATAATCAGCAGCAGAATTACATCGAAAACTACGAAAGCAGCATTCAAACCGCATCGAAATAAGCATCAAAACAGCATCAAAAAGAAACATCCAAATGCAGTACCGAACAAAATAACAATCAGCATCAAAACAGCATCGAAAAATACGAAAACACCATTAAAGCAGCATCGAACAATCATCAAAAAAAGCATCAAAAGATTGACGAAAACCAGCATCAAAAACGAGTATCGAAACACAAAAAAAAAAAAAAAAAAAAACTACTTCAGAAGAGCATCAAAATCACATCGAAACAGCATCGAACATCATAGAAGACGAGTACCGAAACTCCACTAAAGCTATCACGAAACAGCATCAAAACCGTATCGAACCAGCATTGAAATTAGCATCTAAACAACATTGAAAAACAGCACCTAAACAACATTTAAAAACAGAATCGAAATCGCATCAAAAATTCATCAAAACGAATCGTCAAACACATCCGACAGATAGTCATAAACTCCATGATATACTATATAGCACGACATCCAATAATAATCGAGCACTTCAAACAACATATAAATACATAATAGTCGAGACAATTCCAAAAAAGAAGATTGATCACACTACATCAAATCAAATAGACCACGGATACAAGTTACCAGTAGAGGATAAACAAGGATACAAAGAAAAAATAATGTAAAACACGCAGAATATACACGAAAAATCTAACAAAAAATAATCCAATCAAATATTAAAACAAAGATTGAACAACACCATACATGGGAGAAAAGCAGCAGCTCAAATAAAATTTAATCAAACAAACGAGACCAGCTCTCAAATTTAAGCAACAAATCAAAAGAGCCCCGACGCTCATCAAACAAAACAAAAGAGCCCCGACGCTCATCAAACAAAACAAGAGTCCAGACACTCATCAAACAAAGACGGGACCAGCTCTCGCAACCTAGTATGTAAGCAACAACACAAACGAGTCCAGACACTCATCAACTAAACAAAACGAGTCCAGCCACTCAACAATTAAACAAAACGAGTCCAGCCACTCAACAACTAAACAAAACGAGTCCAGCCACTCAACAATTGGATAAAACGAGCTCAGCCGCTAAAAACAAATAAAATCAACATCCCGCAAGTAAACAAATAATCAATTCAAACAATCAACTAAAGTATATCAATGACAATACCACGAACATAAAAAAGAAAATCTAGAAACAACAAAGAAGAAGCGTGACCAGAATCCAGAAAACAACCAGCTCATCAATAATCAACAATAAAATTAGAACTATCGCTACAATTCCGATGCGCAGCATAAACTAATCAACTATTAACTAAAATCTCTCATTACAAATCTCGATACAAATTCAACATCAAGCAGAACAAAAATTACGAAACGAAGATGCACAATGCGAAATCATCATCAATCTATTTCATTCATTACATGACATACAAATCTACCAGTACAAGTCACGATGCACCATCAAGCAGAATCTATCGTTACACAAATTCATCATCAAACAAGCCAACAAATAAAAAAAAACCAAGATGCACAACAAAAATTCAAATACAAATCACAATGCTTAGCAAAAATTCACCATCCAGCTAAATCTACCAATACAAATCACGATGCTTAATAAAAAATTCATCTTCAAGAAAGTCAACCAATACAATTCACGATGCATAACACAAAAACAATCTTCAAGCAAAACAAGTCATTCATCATCAAGCAAAAAAACCGTCATTACAAACCAAGATGTTGAACACAAAATTCACCATCAATAAAAATAGACAATATACAACCAAGATGCTTAACACAAAATTCACCAGCAAACAACAAATACAAATCAAGATGCACAACATAAATGAAGCAAAATTTATAATAACAAAAATTCATCTTCAAACAAATCTACTAACACAATCACGATGCATAACAAGAAATTCATCATCCAGCAAACTCTATCACGATGCACAACAAGAAATTCATCATCCAGCAAAATCTACCACGATGCTCAACAACAATTCATCTAACATTACATTTACGATGTACAAAAAACAAAATTCATCTTCAAGCGAAACCAGTTATTACAAACCACGATGCTCAACGCAAATTCATCACCAAATAAAAAAATCTGCTAATCAACAAGGGACCATCAAACCAAACAGCAAACAAAAAGAAAATAACAAACAAAATTGTAAACAAACTAGATATAAGTTTTTTAACTATTTCCCTTCAGGAAAACTATAACATTTAAATTCATTTATAAAAAAAATAATAATACTAAAATAAATAAATGTACAAAATCAAAAGCAACCAGAGAAATAAATCTAACTTAACCAATTACAAATAGTAATTCATCATAGATTCATTTTCATTCAAAATCAAGATCTTAAAATAAATCATTATCAAAAATTAAAATTTGTATAAATCATTCATTTTCAAATAGAAACAAAATTTATATATTATATTATAATACATATCAAAGAAAATTGTAAAATCACTCTATTTTCATTAACAGTCAAATAAAGTATTATTAAAAATAAAAATAAAATAAAAAAAAGTTTTAAAGGAACTAGAAAACACTATTATTAATTATATTCACAAACTAAGAATTTTAAGAATTCATTTATCGAAGGTTCCAAACTAACCGAGAATAAAATTTAAAACCAATTAAATAGAAAATTATCTTTCTTGAAATAAAAATCATTCTATAAAAATTCTAATTCATAAGATCTTTAAAATAAATCAAGATCCATAATAGTTAAAATTAAATTTAAATTTATCCACGAAATTTCATCTTAAGAGTTCATTTATTTTAAAATTAAAGATTCACCATGCAAAATAAGAAAAAAAATTTTAAAACGAAATATCAAAATTAAATATAACAAATTGCAATTCTATGAAACTAGATACACAATTATAAACATTCTATAAAAATCCTAAAAAAAAAAAAAAAAAATCATTAAGTAAAATCTCAAAAGCATGAACCATACAATTAGCAATTCATTATTTATTACACATAAAAATAATTAAATAGAAAATTCGACAATAATACAATATCAAAACACAAAAAATAAAATCCCCTTCAGGAATTTTATTTTCTCCACGGCAAAAAGATATGTTGTGATATTACTCACAACATCATCCGCGTTTCATCTCAAATCTCGCGAACTTATAATCAAATCATCATCATTATAAATTAAATACAAGATCGTTACGATAATAGAAACGACATCACATACGTATATCAAAACATATATAACATACATAAAATATCATCATGCATACAAAAAATGCATAATAAGCGCGATCGGCGCGATACATAAAAATATAAAATCAAAGAAAATCCAACAATCCAGCAAAACATTAGTTGTTATACGTCACACACAATATTTTTCGTTTTCCTAATATCAAAGAGCAACAACAACAATGCAAGTAGTATATACACTACATAATTGTGTTACTCATCATTTTAATTGTACAACAACAAAACACAATGTATGCGACCTATATGTGATATACATATTCAAAATAAATATCGTTTATCGACCTACGATTTTTGATGATTTTTAAATTTAGTAAATATATTTCCCAATTTTGGCAATTTCAAAAATTAATAATTATACGCGTGTAATATTGTCGAGTTTTCAAAAAATAAATTGTTGGTAGAATACTAACAAATATTTAATATATAAGAACCAAAATATAGTAGTTATAACACAGTTCGACAACACAGTTCGACAACACAGTTCGACAACACAGTTCGACAACACAGTTCGACAAGACAGTTATAACAGTAAAACTGGATCGTAAACCCCTAGAGGTTTCGTCACTCGACGAACCTCTACGGTATTAGCGTAGTCCAGTTTTACAGAGTTCAATCAGTTCAGTCCAGTTTTTAACATCGCCCGGAATCCAAAATATATTAACCAAATTTTGAAAAGTGAATAAATTTTATAATCATAAATTGTATTTGTTTTTAAAGTCAATAATAAGTGAATAAATTTTATAATCATAAATCGTATCTGTGTTCAAAAAACAAAAATCATCAACGAGAGTATTACATCCATCCAGATAGCAGACAAAAATTGGTGAGTATCATCGCTTCAATTAACATATATTGGTAAGTATCTCAACAACTAACCACTGGGCACCGTCCTAGTTATTCGTTATTTCTTAATCTCGCACGGCAAAGCGAGAGGGTGAGGGGAAGAAGTGACATTGTTGTGAAAGCAACTTTGTCTGAGTATCCACACTCGTGTAAATGACGCTTAGCTAGTACTATTCTTACTAACAATAAAATATAGGTTCCACCCATAGAGGTGCACTTCTCTCAACAATACCGTTAGTATAATTTCGCTTCTGTCCCATTTTCACCTTGCATTGGGTCTCGTATCTCAGTTAACTCAAGACGTCAACTTCACCTCGACAACATTTCACTTTGGCATCACCCTCAACAAAATTCAAATTGATATAAAATAATTATAGAGTAAATGTATGATCCTCTCTGTTCACAGGTTAATTTAAATATATTAACCAAAGTGTTGCTATTGGCGTGTTGAAAAGACTAAACAATCTAACAAACAGTCTCATAAACACGCACATATACAACATAAATTGGCGCTGTAGACGCTAACAATAACGTATATCCATATCTTTACAACAATCCATTTTTTGCTCATTTGTCTTGAATGACGTCTTAATCTCCGCTAAAGTAGTAAACTGACCTCCATTTTTGTAGACTCCCTAACTAAGAATGTTCCACATAATTTCCATTGGATTTAAGTCTAGACTCTAGGTTTCTGCAATACTGGTATATTTCGTGATATAAAAAAATCCTTGGTGCACTAAGCAGTATGTGCAGGAGCATTATCCTGCTGAAATGTCTAACTTGACCGTACGTTTACCCTTCCAAAATTTACTAAAACGTCGTCTAATAACTGCACATCCTCATTCATTTTTTGGGAAACAAAATAAATTGGGGTCTTGCCCGATAGAAGAAACTACCCCATGTCATATGTGATCTTCTTAGAAAATTTTACGAATGACGTGTTTGAGGTGATTCGGGAATATCTCGCCAATAGTTCTGGCATCCATCTGGTCCGTCAAAATCAAACTTTTTTTCATCCGAAAAATTTATTGATCGCCACTCTTCATCCCAAAATTTTAACTTCTCAGCAAATTCCATTCTCGCTAATTTATACCGCGGCAGAAGTTTAGAGTTACATATACCCGTTTCAGATATTTCAACATATCGGTAATATGAAAAAGGAGACGATTAGAAATTTTGATAAAAACAGCGAGATGGTTTTGAAGAAAACAGTACAGATTACTTTGTCCCATATAACTATTTCGCATAGTGTACATACAAACATATTGACAAAATGTAATTGGAATACCCTTAAAATACAATTGAGTGAATCATTCATAAAAATGAAATTAGAAGTGCTATTGTTGCAAGATCTTCGATATCCGCACAATATGCAGCTCGTCCCCGTGCGCTGATAATTGAAAAAATGGAAAAAACACTCAGCATTTAGATTGAAGACAGCTGTCAAAAATGGATTGCATTGTATTCACTACCTTAACAAAAATATAATATCATGTGTGAAGCAGCAAGCAAAGGTTGGTTCGAGAAGTTCAAATAGTCCTTTTCAGATCAAAAAATAAAAATTCAAGGAGAAATTGCATCGGAAGGTCATGAAGAGCTGCCAGGTCATATCCAGAAAAAAATAAAGAAATTATTGAAGATCAAACCGGGCTTTGGTGGAAAAAATGTTCAACCGAACATTTATACCAAAAAAATGGGAAAACTGCAGCCGGACTTAAGGTATTAAAAGATCGTTTAACGTTTGTGCAGTAATACTTCGAGGGAATGCTTAACAAAATAGCCCATGCTAATATATAGATCTTTGAATCCCTGTGCGCTAAAAGGCGTAAATAAAAACGCATTACCGGTAAATTGGGCAGCTAACTTAAAAGCTTGGGTAACTGCTAATTTATTTAGAAATGGTGGAAACTAATTTAAAGCAGAAAAATTTAGACTTCATAGCGATATTAGTAATAGATAGTGCTCCAGGCCATCCACAAAACTTAAGTCATTATAACGTCCAAATAGTGTTTCTATGTTCTAAAGAGACTTCGTTGCTCCAGCCATTGTATCAAGACATTATTTGTAAATAAACACTTAATACATCGATCATTGATCATTACAAAGGATTTTACACATAAGTGACGCAACATATATATTGATGTAACTGATGTAATTTTCAATTGAAAAATTACAACTTTAAATGCATGTTGGAACAAGTTATGACCAGCATAATAGAAAACGTGCAAGAATGAGCAGAAAATGAAATTGATTGCATATTAAAACTTGTTAGATCGATCGAAGGAGAAGATTTTGTGGATATGGCTAATGATGACGTTCAAGATTTATTAGTGGATAAGAAGTCGAAGTAGCAGATTTGGTAGAAATGGTATCCCAAACCCATGTAAATCAAATCAATTTTAACTCTGAAGAAGGTAGTTTTATTAAAACTAAGTTGGAATCAGTTTTCTTAAATACAGACCCTTCCACTGAAAGAAGTCGAAAATTCAAATCGGAAGTCTCGTTTTAGTAGATTTTTGAACCTAACCTCTTTTTATACTAGCTTCTAGTCTCTTATAACACGGTTTCATATAACACGCCATATTGTTGGAACCTATGTACCGTGTTATAGGAGGGTTACCTGTATTCTACTTTCGATCGAAAACTTCTTGCTATGTATTTATCAATCAAACACTTTCGCCATTTCGTCGAAGTCCGAAATTTCTCACAACAGCTTTTGCATCAAAGTCAGAACGTATAGTCCCCAGCAATTACGACATCCCGTATTCATCACATTAAATCACATGGTAAACACAATGTGGTGAGTGACTGCCTGGTATGAAACATTTTTCAAATACGGAAGAATGAAAGGAAAGAAGAACTAAAACATAATCGACATACGAAGTGAAGGCGTAATGGGTACCACGCGAAAGCCTTCTGACAGATAATAGTTTCATACTATTATGGAAGGGCCAAATGTTTCCATCACACAGACGAAAATATTTTGTTGGTCCAATGTTTCATGAGAACAGTATCACCGAACTGTTGTTATGTCCATTTAGCTCTAATGAATTGTTCAGGTTCAGCAAGCTGCAAAATACACTTAAAATTCAACAGAAAAGGCAAAAATGTGACTGTAAATTTGACTTACTTTCGAAATCACGTTGTGTAACGCTGGTACGCTGCGCTATCTTATACAAAAGAAACTTTCGCTCTTAAAACAAATAAATAAACCGTACCTACATATATTGTTGTTTCATGCTTTGTCTTCCAAAATAATTACATATAATAAAATATTTCTAAAAGTAACGATTTTTTTCTATCGACAGAATTCGATTCCCTACAAAGGCATCAAGTAATCAGGCTTTCGGTACCCCCCCCCCCCCCCCCCCCCGTATACTGGCGCACAATTTCATTAAAAATCTAAAAGTAGAGCGCCTATAAAATTTATATGATTTCCATTTATTAACCAAATTTTGTTCTGTTTCCAAAGACGCATATAAGCAATAAGCAATCATGTACAAAAAATAATTCCATATAAAGGGTGACGTCATTATCGTGTACGTATTTGCATTTTGCATATATCCAATAACCTTGAATAAACGATACGAGTATTATGATAACATCGATTTCAATGTGCCTGTCATTTAATTAATTTTCATTCATAAAAGTGTTTTATAAACAATAATCGTAATTATAATTTAGAATTGAAATGGATGGAATCACAACGGATGAATCATACAATTCGGTTATGTGTGATGTCATGGAATATTCGACGCGTCGTTTTTAAAAATATTTTTATAAATAATATTGATGTGATGCGTTCATGACGTAATCTTGTATCGTTTTTTCCATTCCCTAATGTGTTTACATAATTAATGTGAAGAACTACTGAGATGGTTTATTAATCTTTCTAGATTATGAACGATTCATCATGTGTTGTGTGTGGACTTTGATTTGTTTACGTTTCACATTCGCACCGTGCTTGTGTTGTCAATTAAATTTATGTATATAAAGTATGATGTTTGTTGCCTTAATCGATTTATCAAATTTTAATAATAAAAAATTGCCGCCCCCGGGTGGACTCGAACCACCAACCTTTCGGTTAACAGCCGAACGCGCTAACCAATTGCGCCACGGAGGCTGCATGTGCAAGTATTATTGTTACGTGATTTTTCATTTAAAAAAGGTGAGCTATCGCGTTTACTAAGGACTTTATCTCTAAGCGTATGTATTAGCTTGTATTTAATAGCTACAAGTACTATTTATAAGTTATAAGTGTTCTCTGTAGAGCTTCGCGTTTATTACTGTATTGAGCCATAAGAATTTTTGGTTTTTCCAAGTCTCACATCCTTACCTAAAAGTACCGCTCACAGTCATGACTTGGTGTTAAGCGACAACACTAACGTATTCCAATTTTTTTCGGTGGTTCAAGACATCTTGAGTTTCATAAGTTTTGCCAATACTCGGCTAAATCAATTATTCGATGTCTTGTATATCCTCCTTCATGAAACAAACAACAGAACTAAGAAACAAAACAATGGCTCTGATAGCGATTGTTGTCCAGATATTGCAGAAATTAATGATAGTGGAAATCGGCGTTCAAAAAGGACACCGAAATGAAACAGAAAAAATGATTTCGTTTATTCATCAACTGAGTTATCGACGAATAATCCGGCAAACGAAACATGGACTCTGTGTAATCTACCTAGTAACAGCAAAGCGATCAAGTCAAAATGGGTGTTTAAAACCAAATTAAAATTAGATGGCTCAGTTCAATACAAAGCACGGCTCGTTGTAAAGGGTTGTTCCCAGCGTGAAGGTCTGTATTATGAGGAAACATATGCACCAACAGTGAGGTATAGCTCAATTCGCTATCTGTTGGCACTAGCTGTTCAATACGATATGAATGTTGAGCAGATGGATGCAGTGTCTGCGTTCCTTCAAGGTGAATTGAGGGAAACTGTGTATATGTTGCAACCAGAAAGATTCGCGGATGGAACAGGAAAAGTTTGTAAATTAAACAAGACACTTTATGGATTAAAACAAGCCGGCCGTGCCTGGAACCAAAAGTTGCACAAGGCGTTGGTAGAGATCGGCATGCCACGATTTAAAGCTGATAGGTGTATCTATTATAAAATCGACGGAAATTCCAAGTTGTTTGTTGCGGCATACGTCGATGGTTTTTTGATTTTAAGTACCAACAAAGCACAGAGCACGGGTTTGAAAAAACGAACTGTCTAAATGTTTTCAAATGAAAAATATAGGAGAAACAAAGCATTTTGGAATTCCGAATTACAAGGGATCGAGAAAAGGGTTTTTTATTGCTGGATCAACAGGATGACATTACCAAAATTTTTGAAAAATTCGACATGTCTCAATCTAACCCTGTTGCAACACGAATGCAACTGCCTACGCAGTAAATTTGATGAGTAGTTTTTCAAATAATCCCGGAAACTTGAAAGGCCGGTTACTTGAAAGGCATAGTAGGTGCGAAGCTGGAATATCGGAGATCGGAATTAGAAAACATTACTGGTTTCAGTGTTGCAGACTGGGCGAGTGATCTTGATAAAAGAAAATCCACCACTAGCTATGTTTTTCACAAAGGCGGTGGAGCAATAACATGGTCATCACGCAAGCAACAAACCGTTGCACTTTCTTCAACTGAAGCCTAATATATCGCTGTTTCGGCAGCCTGTCAAGAAGCGATTCCGATTTTTTGTGAAAGAGAAAGTAGAAGCATCTGTTATCACAATAAATCCAATCGGGGCAGATCAGATGATTGCTGATGCATTAACAAAGGTACTTCCCAAGTCCAAACATCAACAACATCGAGGATAAATGGGACTCAATTAGGGTGAATTTATGTTTTGTTTTCGGTAGTTATAATAAACTAGCTGACCCGGAGAACCTAGTTCCGGCCCAAATTACGTCGTTCCGAGCAAATAATTTTGTCCTTCACGAAAATTTATTTTGATGAGAGAAAAAATCAAACAACTCAACTCAATTCTAAATAGACGTTTGAGTTGAGTATACATTCCATTCACATCGAATTCGACAGTAATGTATATTGAAAAGTGAATGAAATATCGATTCAAACTCAGGCATCTATCGAAAATTGAGTCGTTTTTTGGATCTTTCTCTCAGTGTGAAAATGAATTGGAGTCAGTTGGAATTCAAAAGAATTTAATGTATTTTGTTCTAGTAATGATGGTTTGCCAACTCTCGAACACGCGACGTACGACTGACTATGAGTTTAACACGGAAATTCGAATTTATTCCACACACCCAACGATTGAAATTGCGATTTGTTAATCGTCATAGCGAACGCCAAACGAACGGGGAACTGAATGCGCTTGAAGTCCAACAGAATGCCAGTTCGAATCAGAGGAATTCTCGAAATTAGAACATCCTGTCCTTTGAATTTGCCCTTAATGATCGTCGCTTGAAACAAATTGTTCATCAGTTTCTTCCGAGCCAATCGCGTTCCGTTACACAATCTCGGATGGTTCAGATTGCGCAGCATGGTTATCACAGATCCAACCTTCAGCATCAAATTATGGTGGTATTCCTGGCAAATCAAGCGCATTCATTCAAAAACTCAGTCGGATGGTTGGTTGGCTCCTCTTGATTGGTCACACAGTCAACGGATTTGTGACAATGAATTACTTGATTCAAATTTAATTTTGAATCAAGTAATTCAGACGGTCTACATTCTTTTTCTTTGCTGCCAAAATCGCTCTTTCGCTGAGCGAATCGTGATTCATATAATTCGGTAGATGTTCGAACACTTTCGTGATAAGCTTTTCCTTAGACGTCGTGGACATGCAAAAATTCGAGGGAAACGAAATCAATTCGGTCGAAACATGAACAGAAATTACACCATTGCTGAGCGCCAACAGTTGTTTGGAAAATCAGCAGTTGATGTGTGGTTCTGTAATGCGACTCTCATTAACGTAGTCAACTGCATCTTCTTCACATAGCCCCTAATCTCGACGATTTCAGACATGCGTTGAGTTCATCTGCAGTTGTTGATCTCGGAATGACAGGTAGCTTTTGACGAAAGTCGCTGGCCAGCAGAGTGATCGCTCCACCAAAACATCTTGTGTTACTTTGTAAATCCTTCATCTTTCGATTGAACGCTTCTAATGATCGATTATGTGCCATTGTGCACTCGTCCCAGATGATGATTTTGCATTCTTTCAATCACGCGATTTCAAATTTTCGCCAACAATCACAACTGCAACTTCGACGATAGTGGGAGCATTGTACTGACGAGCACGGCCTCCGGTTGGTCTTTTGTCTGTTCTGATGATTATTTTGTGATCATCGGAAGACATTATCTCCAAAGCAGTTTTAAACAAACGAACCAGCTCATTGTGTTCATGAAGAAGATATTGAAGTTATCGGATTATATCTCGTTTTAACGCATTGAAAAGCGCAAGACGACAATTTTATTCAAATTCGGAATTTCTAACGAAGTAGATTTGAAGAAACTTGAGTTCTTCATTCGCTGGTGGCATCAACGCTCCGCTTCGATGATAAGTTTTCCCTTGAATTTATAAAATAGAGACAATTTTGTTATGAGTACAATCGTTCAACATTATCGAAATGATCAACACGCGGTGACGTAATTACGTTATAGGTGGGATTGTAGCCGGGTTGACAAACAACATCGGTTCCAAATGGCGTCATATTAAAACATTAATTGTACTGTTGTGTGTGTGCGATAAAATGTCTGGATAGCGTTGTATCTCCATATAGAGATAAGTACGCATTGGCTCCGGTGGCGAAGTCAAAAACGGCAATTTGACTTTGCCATCGGCATAGCATGGCCCTGACATTTCTGCTTGGAACTTCAATGTTTGGCAATGTTAGCACACGGCAGATAATGCTCCAATATCAAGGCAGTGAAGACCTTTGTAGGCGATTGTAGAGTCATAATTAAAAGCATCGCGATTCAAGTCGACGTTCACCGCACTTCTTCGTCGAGTTACGTTTTGTTGAACATGAGCTGATGCTCGTGCAGTGCGAACTTGTCCGATATGATGACGTCTCTGTTCATTTTATTCTTCGCGTTGCTCTTCCATTTCGTTCTCACAGACATCGTGTATTCTTTGTGAATTACGGTTTCTTCGTCCTAAGTGTTAGCCGGCATTTTAATCAAAAATTAATTCCTAAACATTACAAAGATTCATTTGACTCATTTACTTTGAAATCATTAATCTACAAAAATGAACTTATAGATGAAATCAATCTCAATCCCGCAATCAATTTGATAATCGCACTTGACACACACTAAAAAATTTCTGGAAAAAACTATCGAAATCGTAAAAATCACGCCCAACTTCATATGATTATAATAATGGTACCGTTTATGGTTGCAATGTACACAATTCAAATATCATAAAATTGTGAATTAATACTCAAATTTCCAATTTAATGGCAGCAAGAAAAATAACAAGTTTGCACAAACGAAAATGACCATGGGCGATTTCAGGTCAACTGTCATGATTAGTCAAATCATCGCCAATTTGATTTGAAAATTTCATAGTCAACATTATTTTTCGATTTTCCGAATTTTTCGGTTGATTTTTCCAAAATTTTCTTTCGTAAGAATCATCTCTTGGCAATTGCGAGCACAACAAAAAAACTGATCCAAATCGGTTCAGCCGTTCTCAACGGAAAAACATCATTTTTCGATTTTCCAAACTTTTCGACTTCTCTGGTTGATTTTCTTAAAATTTTCTTTCATAAGAACACAACAAAAAAAGATTGAGCCAAATCGGTTCAGCCGTTCCAACTGAAAAACATCAATTTTGATTTTTCAATTTTTTTTTGTAAGAATCATCTCTTGGCAATTGCGAGCACAACAAAAAAAGATTGCGCCAAATCGGTTCAGCCGTTCTCAACTGAAAAACATCGTTTTTCAATTTTTCGAATTTTCCCACTTTTCCAGTGTAAAAATCCACTAGATAGAGAAAATAAATAGATTGGATAAAAACAAAATACTAATTTGCATGCAGCCTTCGATGGGATTCGAATCCAGTTCCTCCTAGTCCAAGCGCCGAAGTTTTAACCATTGCACCACCTGTCTCATGCAAAATTCATATAAAAAAAGCTTTTATTTCGATTTTTCGGGTTTTCCGACTATTCCGACGGATTTTTCAAAATTTTCTTTCGTAAAAATCATCTCCTGGCAATTGCGAACACATCAAAAAAAGATCACGCCAAATCGATTCAGCCGTTCTCAACTGAGCGCGCACATACATTTTTTACACCATTTTTATATATATAGAGAAGAAGATAGATTGGATTATAGGCAACACTGTATTAAAAATGAATAAAAAATATGTCACCACTGTCCGGTTTACGGTACACAACAAGAGATAGCCGTGTTTTTTTATTTCCACATACCAAAAATCTGTTTTCAACAAATCCAAGTTTAGCTGCCCATAATGTCTGCATAAATGATTTTGCCAGAAACACTATGGATTTTGCCAGAAACACTATCCGAAGATATTACAACCGAATGATTTCGACGTGAAATTAACAAGATCAGTTTTCAAATTAGTTTTCAAAATACTTTCTGTTCTGTTTATTAATCATTTTTCTAATTTTACAAACGTTTGCTCTTTCCATCTAGATTCATTAGAAAACAAATCAAGACTCGTATGTTGTCCGGATTGTAAAGCCTATAAATTTATTCAACCTTTTCAATATCAACGGAAAATTATCCGATTGCATGGAAAACCCTAAGATGGTCATAAACTAACAATAGATGTCAGTGTATTTAGTATATAAAAGACCAGTTCAGTGAATCATCGTCTCTTTATTAATCTTTCATCGGCTAGAACGATTATGAAACAAATTGCTGAAGGGGGTTTTCGAATGTCAGCAAGTGACCACAATTAATTATATTATTTCGGAAAAATTTGTTTATTTGTTTTTGAAACTTTCCCCCCGAGCGATTTTTATAAATATTAATAACTCCAGTCGCCATTTTTTAATTGCTCGCATCCCGTTTGCCCCTTTTAAGAACATTAACCTGAAGTTTTATTTTATTCTACTGATATTCTGGTATTCTTGATTATCGTCATTTGCTAACAGATCCAGAATCACAGCGGTCTGAATGTCTTAGCTGTGCTACGAATTTAGGAAATATTAAAAAAAACGCCCAACTCATTTTAAAATCTCGTTAGGTTAGTCAGGTTATAAGTAAGTCGATAGCGAACCGGATTTTCCACAACCAGCTTAAACACAGGAAGCAGCATTCATAATTAACTTGATACAGTTAACAGAACAGGTTTTCACGCGGATACCTCATGGCAGTGTACTGTGTACACAAAATCAGTTTACTTCCCACTTCGACCACTCGTAATCTGTGAATTTAAATTTCCGTTTTTGCGCATAAATTTTCAATAATTTATGCATTATTACTTCGTCCAATTATTGGTCCAATGTAGTAAGACGTAATCGCGATTACTCTTTAAATAAACACAATGAAAACGATAATCGTATATTAACGACCTTTAATTTGCAAATCCAATTATCGAATGTGTCGTAACAAGCACCAATTTGGTACCAATTATGAATACCAACGAATTATCAAATCGTTCGAAATTTCCAAGTATCATTCACATCGCAATATTTTATTAAAAAATATTGCGCCCTTTAAAAGTAAATGGGTTCTTAAACTTTTGTTACTCGTGGCCGTTTAAAGCAATAAATCTTCCATACGAATATTTTTAGTTAAATTGGATAGACGTTGGTAGTAGAAATCAGCCAAGTATATTATAAAAACTTACACAAACTACAAGAAAATTACGCGCCCCATTCGAGGATCGCGTTTGTCACTTTAACCATCTCTCTACAACTAAACCGCGTACATAAAAATATGTAAGTAAAGGTAAACGTAATTTTATTTTGTGCGATTAACCTTGAATGAAATATGCGCGAATTTTATACGCTATATCGACAGTATACAGTAAGAATGTAGTTAACAAAGAAACATACATAAAAGAAGTAGAAAGTTGAAATAAATTTAAAATCGCAGCTATTTATAAATATGGAGCTCTATAAATAAATTGCCAAATGCCAGGTCAACTAATTGGCAGATTTAAGGAGAATGTACATAAAACGAAAAAAAGTGTGGCAATTTTATATAATACGCGGTGACGCGGTGGGATCACGGATAAATTGATAAGGCTACACGTCGATTGCTTATAAATTATGCTTACGTTCATAAAATTAAATACGATTATCAGCAATTAGAGACTCGATTATATTTCAATTCGATTTGTCACGTGCATATTACGAGTAGATAGTTGAATTTATATATTTTGAATACTTATTACCTAACTTGAACTAAATTTTATCAAAATTAAAACGTGACCACAACGTGAACGACAAATATTGGCAGTATGCACGCACATACTTTCCAAAATACAAAACTCTCGCGGATGTAACTATGACTTTTAGATTATTGGTCTTGTGTAAGAGCCAACAACAATTTAATGTGAAGATTAATTCCTTATCTGTTGCTAATCAATAAATGTTATCTATCATAAACACTGTATTTGTTTGTCTGTCTGTCTGTTTGTTCCGCATAGGTGTTTCACCCGCTCAACCGATTGTCATGTAATTTTTACTACATGTTACATGTTCAGAACCAACCTTAAGATGTTTTTTGAAGAGGTTGGACCCCGGAGTCTAGGGACCTCAGTACAATTTTTTTAAAAAAATTCTAGATTTTTTTAATTTTTTCACGGGAATTAGTTTAGAAAAGGGGTTACATGGAATTAGTGACATGCTCGAATCCGGGGAATCCCATGGATCAAAGGAACCCTCATTATAAGTTTCCACACCAACCATCCAATCGGATTCCTACTTTGCATACGGTGTTATACGGTAATTAGCAGGTTTTCATAATATTTATGAAGTGGTCGGATCCATGGGACTAAGTGTAGCACTTGTGGGTCATGCGTACATTTGAACCTGGGGCACAAAGCTCCAGGCATCTTGGTGTTTTATATTAGAATTGAGATTTTGAGGGGAATCCATCTGTTCACGTTGTATGAGCTTTCTCAGAGGCGTCGCTGAACCCATGCACTTGAAGATGATTGCCAGTTGTCGAATGATGTATCCAGGGATCGAGTCTGAGAGTCTCAAATTAATTCAAACTATCTCGATAAGTGGGCCATCTTTGAGCGATTGATTATGGGACCGCTTCGCCCCACGATATACTGAGCATCCACAGAGGATCTCTATGATTTCCGCAATAATTGTGGTAACAGACACCTAGCTGAGCGTTCCGAACATCCTAGATACCTGTATTGTTCGTTTGGTTAGTGCACGAATATTCGATTACGTGCTGATGTTGAATGAATCGTCGCCATTTAACTCAAGTTGACCATGTGTTCGCAGAACTCGATTGGTATTTCGTTGAGAAGCTGCTGAGTGTTCGAGGACAACTTCCGCAGTTCGAAGCGGCTACATTTGAGTAGTTTCACCATTTGCCTCTGGAGCTCTATTAAATGCGCGTTGATGTCTGAGCCGGCCATGAGGTCGTCGACGAAGAAGTCTCTGGGTACGACTTTAACTGCAGTTGGGGCTTTCTCCTGTTCACCTCATGCTACGTAACGGTTCACAAATGATCGTCCCGAACAGGCTATATTGGTGATGGTCTACTTGTACTTTATGTCTGAAACGGAAACAAATTGATGTTTGCCAAAACATATTAGTTTTTCGAAGACGTTCTGTTGAAGTTTGGGCCCAATGCAAATCTTCTGGTTAAGTGATATGCCAGTTGTTGTTATGTGCAATGCGACTCCATGGGACCTGATCCATATAATCTCGCATGAACCTGTTGTACTTAGAACGTAGTTAATCTTTCTTGGCAAACCGGAGTTCTGTATGATGTAGCCGCACAACTGCATCCTCTCGTGACCTTCCAAGGGGTGATGATTTCTCAATGAATGAATGAGATACGACGTATCCTCCATCTTCATTGTGATAGTGCGTTAATTTTCGAGCTGAACGAATATCTTGGATTCCCCAAAATGACTGAGCGTGTTGCCAACAGTGTCATTCATATAGTCCGCTATGGTTGTCGTTAAACTATAAACGGTTAATGGTTTGTACTGCGTTCTACCGAGTAACCAAGTTTCGTATTTTCGGCGAATGGTGAACCGCTAACGCCGCTGATGCAACCATTCTTCTGAAACATCCCAATGACGTCGGCTCCGAGTAAAATGTCTATCTTGATCGATAGTAATGGGGATTGGCAAGTTCCAACTGCTTCAAGTGTGGCCATTAATGTGTTTCAATTGGTTGGGATAGCAGCGCGCCTGTGATCTTCTCGGCGTCGAGGGCTATGACCGAGATGGAAAATGCTGAATTGGATTTGGGAGTGTAATACAAATTCGGCAATTGAATGTGAAGAAGGCACATCGTTCGCACAAATTCTACTATGATCATAACTATGACTGGTCTTCTCACTAATCCAATGCGATCCCGAATCCAACAAAGCCTGAATGACGAAGTTTTGGGTACAAATACATCCGCGAATGGTGATGCGACGTGATTCGTAGTGACCGAAGTTAATTTGATGGATGATGATTTGATATAGTCGGCTTCGAGTTACGCAATAGCGTGTGGTGTCTTTTGTTGGCAAGTCTTCTCGGCACAAACGGGATTTGCAGTTGGAACACAACCTCTTTTCTCTGGCGAGAATTGATTTCATGAATGTTAGAAGTTTGAATTGATCGAACTGGAATACGTTCTGATTTCCAGCACAAATTTACCACGTGAAGATGCGGGAGTTCGAAACGACAACGAGTGAGCGAGTTAATTGCGTGACAGATTTGCGAAGTGCTCGAGTGCGCGACGAATGTGATGATGACGGAATATCTTTGTGCGACTGTGATGGATTCTATTGTGCCGATGGGTTTCTGGATCCAACTTGTCTGCGATTATGTTGATTAAGATGATATCCCAATCCTATGTAACCGGCACTCCTAAAACTTTCAGACTGCGAACGGTGTCGGAAGTAGTGTCAAGGATCGCAATTTCACGATGATGAACCAACAGTGGTTATATCGATTTTGTAAAATGCACCATGCTTCCTCGCAATTGTCGTTGATGATGCTCGAGCAACGATGATGCATCTCCAGTTAAGTTCGCCTTCAGATAGTGTAGCTTCTGCGAATTGGTCAGCTGTTTATGGTTGTGAACGAGGTCGACGAACAAATTCTCTAAATTTGTTCTAATTCGTGTAGTCGCCGTTGAAGACGGAATCCGTGGTTCGAGACAGCTTTATATCGACGTTCTCAAACTTGACTGATAGCTATCTCTGTATGGGCTTCAAATTTGAAACTGCAACGAGGTAATAGTCATATGCTTGATCGCGGTCACCATACGCTCTCTCGAGTTCCTCTTCACAAGAAAAAATATTTATTTTGTTTGTTCGTGTCGTGTTGCTCGATTGAATGTTGAAAAATGCAGGTAGACGTGGGCCTGGTGAGCGAGCCAAACCGACGAACACTTCAGAGAGGGAATTGGAAGGTTGACTTAGACGAAGATGCCGCGCTAATGGTGCTTACAAAGGACGTTCCAGTTGCTAGAATCGGTAAAGGAAAGGGAGTGGTCTGGGTAGAACTAGAAGATATTGTAATCATGAGCTGCTATTTCTCTCCCAACAAACCTATGGAAGAATTCATCATAAGGCTGAACGAACTCAGCGTAGTAGTTCGGAACCAAACCAAAGATGTGATTGTAGTGGGCGATTTTAACGCAAAATCTCCAGAGTGGGGCGGAGATGTATTAGACAATAGAGGTCAACAACTGGCAGACTGGGCTGCATCTTGTAACCTTAGCAGTGGGGCAATCACCTACCTACGAAAGAGGAAACTATGGCTCGTTCCTAGATGTAACCTTCGTCTCACAAAACACCATAAATCGAATCCAAAACTGTGACCACCGATATATTATGTTCGAAATAAACACAGCGACACCAGCTAAACTTCAGGGGACCAGCGTTCCGGTCAATCGAGGCTGGCAGGTTGGGGAAATGAGTCAAGCGCGCCTTCGTAGCGCGATGCAACCGTACCTTGGCGCACCTAGCATAATAATACCGACACAATTAGTAACAACTGTCAGAAGAGTATGCGAAGAGGCGCTAGAATCTAGAAGTGGAAATAGACGAAAAGCTGTCTATTGGTGGACTCCAGAAATCGCTGAACTTCGTAGACGCTGCAATCACGCCAGGCGAAGGCTTACAAGAGAGAACGAGCGTACTAGCGGTCAAGCAGACAGAACCTTTCACCATAATTTGAAGAGCGCTCCCACCTGCATGAGAAAGGCGATCGCGCAATCGAAAAAGAACTGCTATAAACTCCTCTGTAATACAATCAAAGAGGATCCTTGGGAAGATGCATATAAGATCGTGATGAAAAAATTTGGACAAAAACGCCTACATTACCCGCAGATATCACTAACACTGTCGTAGCTTCGCTCTTTCCGAAGCACGACCAAATGCAGCATGAAAACATAAGACCGGTAGAGATTCCACCTTTCACAACTGAGGAACTCGAGATGGCACGGCGGAAATTGAAAACGAAGAAAAGTCCTGGGCCAGATGGAATTCCATCAGAGGCCGTTAGGATCGCTGCGGAAACCCACTCAAAAAAGGTTGCTAAACGTGATGAATTCCGTTCTAGAGAATGGGGAATTCCCTCGAATCTGGAAAACGGCGCGATTGGTGTTGTTAAAAAAAGATGGAAAACCGGATGGCGTACCGACATCTTGCAGACCACTTTGCCTGCTGGACACTTTCGGAAAGCTTTTCCAACACTTGTTATTACGCAGACTGATCGACAAAATTGATAGGGCAGGAGGACTCGCTGATAATCAGTTTGAATTTCGAGCTGGGCACTCCACAATAGATGCTGTAGTGGAGGTTATAAAGCTAATAGATTTAGCCGCTGATGGTACACAATATACGCGGCGTATCCCAGTAGTAATCACTCTGGATATAAGAAACGCCTTTAATAGCGCATCATGGGAGTTAATTCTACAAGAACTTAATAATTTTCAAGTTAGCCCATACCTGAGGAAGGTACTTCAAAGCTATTTGAGTGAGCGACGAATCATTGTGGAAGCTGGAGGTGTTGCTACTCAGGTGGATGTCACGAGCGGGGTTCCCCAAGGATCCATAATGGGACCGATGCTTTGGAATATCTTGTATGATGGCATTCTCCGAATTCCTTTGCCCGAAGAAGCCAAATTAGTTGGCTACGCAGATGACTTGGCACTCATTGTCTCCGCCAGATATGAACTACAACTAGTGGAACGAGTGGATGCAGCAATAGAGGTGATTTCTAGGTGGCTTCACAATCACCGAATACAGTTGGCTCCAGAGAAAACTGAAGCAGTGGTAATGGCAGGTCGCAGAGTTCTTAACTCGATGGAATTCAACGTGGATGGAATCAAAGTAAAGCCGACATGACGCCGAATTTTGAGATTGGCGTGATTACGAATTTCGAGTATTTCCAATGAAAACGTGATGTTTTTTATTTCAAACGTATTGCAGAATCGAATGCGTGTGTTCTAAGAAGAAGAAATTGAAAAAATTGAATTTCGTCGATTACAACGCCATCTATCATGAACCGAACAAAATATTTCATTCAAATCATACGTACTTTTAGTCGTAGAATCCGTATCTGCAATAAAAAATATGGCTTCCTATCTTAGTTTAAAAGTTACCCCCGCCCCACCTACAAAACGGGGGTGGGGGACTATTTTTTTCGCACTAATGTATTTCCCCCGCGATATGATTAAATTTTGATTATGGACATTTTTTCCGTAGAGTGGCTATTTTTCGAGATATTTGATCGTCTCAGTTTAAAAGAAACGCCCGGTATAAGGAACGGCTGGAGCAGTGGTTTGCAGTAAATGAGAAAACTGATATAAAAGCGGCAAAAACATGTACTCTCTAGAGATGCCAAGTGTAAAGAGTTACAAAAAGTTGGTGGGTGCTATTAGAAAAACGGTTTATGGGAAAAAGTATAGTATTGAAAGAGAGAAAAATGTTATAACCTCCACCAAAGTGGAAATGAGAAAGTATTAGATTTTTAATCGCATTTAAGATGTGGCAGTATTTTGATTATTAGTTTTTACGAACATATCCGCCGTCTACAGTTCAGAAAAGAAACCGTATACATAAATTTAAGACGTATTAAGCAGTACTGCCTGGTATTCTAGGTGCGTTGTTAAAACCATTCGTGTAATTGTAGTACTTTCATGTGAAATAGAATAAACTAATCTCTGCTTCGGTGAAAAACATTTAATTGTATTTACGACATATGGGTGGTATTTTTGGTATTTCCAGGTGTAGTACCTGCTACTTTTGGAGTTCTAATTGAAAACATGCCTCTGAATATATTTCCTCCAGTAAAGTGGAGTAGTAGTCTTTAATAGTCTTGCTCTAATAATTCACAATAATTGACCTGGTTATCTATTCACAACGACATTTTCAGAAGATTAATTGACCAATATAAAATTTAGCTTTCATCATATTCTAAAAAAAACATAAAAATCTTTCTTGTTTGTTTTGGAAATTGTAGCGCGTGGAATTTTGACCTCAAATGTACACATTACAGTTAAATAATACAATATAAGTAGTGTAAACAATAGTGTGGAATTGCCGTGGTATTTTTGCCAATAATACAATAATAAATAAAATGCCGGCACATGACATTGTGTGTATTCTATTTCTTACATTCAACGAAACGATACAAATATCACGTAGGTACAACACGCGATATCTCAAAAATATTTTACACAGGTGATCATAAACTAAAATAAATCCTTTAAACGTAAAGTAAATCAAATTCACACCTTCAAACATCTTTTATCAATATCACCGTTATTTATCTTAGAAATTTTCGATACCTGCATAAAATTTTTAAATATGGGTACGCTATAAATAGCGACAGCTAGTTACTACACTGAACTACACATAAAAAAATTCAATGATTGATAACCAACCACATGCCACGGAAATAATTAGAGCGATAAAACAGTTATCAGCAACAGCGCCAATTTACACTTTTTGAAAGGAAAAAATCGAATAAGGTATCATGTTTCAGCACTCGACATGCCATAAAAATGTGCATACCTTTTTAACTTATATACTCTTGTGAATTTCTAAAATTCGTGTGAAACACCATAATGTTGTTATGATGTCACTTGACAATCTGCTATAATAAATTGCGATAGATAACGCATTTTTTTCAAAAATATTGACTTAGTTGTTCTAAAACACAAACAGACTTTTGGTAATATACAATATTTGCACATATTGCGATATTGAAAAACATTAATTGATTTGTTGTCTTTATATAACATCGCGATAACGTAACTAATACTTTATAAGCGGATAGTTTTGGAGCTAAAGTAATCTGATAATGCAAACAATATGTAATCAAATTTTAACATTCATATTATATTTGTCTATATGTGTTCCGGGAATCTATATATTGGGTATACAAATAAGTCTGTGCCATTCGACATGTTGCCACCAGTAAGTTACGGTTAAAATTGCCCGATGAAAAAATATCAACAACATAACCTTAAAATATTAGCGAAGAAAGAACCTAGTGAAAGGCTAGAAAGTGTACGAGAGAGAGGTATTGGAAGCAATTTTGAATGAAGATTCGGGCCAAATGCAAGAAGAACTTGCACTTTCATTAGGAGTGGCTCAACAAGCAATTGCACATCGTTTAAAATCATTGGAAATGATTCAAAAGTAAAGAAATTGGGTTCCATGTGAACCGAGGGATGTTGAACGCAGATTATTTTCATGTGAAGTGCCGCTTGCCAGGCATAAACGAAAGGGCATTTTGCATCGCATAGTACCTGGTGGTCATGCTTCAACATCGGCAACCAAGCCGAATATTCAGGGAAAAAAATAAAAAAACTCATTTTGGGTATTTGGTCGGATCAGCTTGGTGTCGTGTACTATGATTGATTGATTCAACTGTAAGACTAAGTACTTGACAAGTGTCCTGGATAGCACCGGGCCTATTCTTACAGCCTCTTTACACATAACAATCGGAAGAATAGGAAAGGTATTTTTTTTTGGGACGGAACGACCCGGTTTCAGACACCTAGCGAGCTTACGGCACAACACAATTCTAAACTACTTCTAATCTACTAGAGAAAGGATAAAGGATTAATGGACTTAATGGATAACGATGGTATTGGTCTTCAACAATTGCTTCTCTGGATCAGCAACCTGAGGAGAAAATTTTATTATTTCACGTACATCTGGAAATTTCCTGAAATTTAATTCTAAATTAATGCTTTCTGGCTGCCTATACAAAATTGATTAATTGGATCAGTCCGGTTACAGACACCTAGCTAAAGTCGATAGTTAGTAACACAATTCTAATATACATTATCGGAAAACTATCAATGCCGTTAATCTGGCATTGAATATTTCAAATAAATTTAGTTTATTTCGCTAAATTTCAAATATTTCATTAATTTTGGCCACCAAAGAAAATTCGTTTAATTACCAAGTATAGTTATACTACACAGGCAATTACTGTCAAATATGGTATGCAGAATTGGATTGGCCATCTCTCAACAAATGATGGTGAAATTCGGTGTGCAAAGCCGAATTTGACTAAATTTTGGGATTCGGCTATAATGAATGGAACCAGGCCATTTCCCAACCGATAAGGAAGTTCCGGATTGTTCTTCAACATAAACCTGAAAGTAATCGGCCGAGGAATTATCCAGTTCCTCCATTCACCATAGCTGAAGCAAACTTCGCCTTAACCCACTAAGAGATAACCCAGTCAAATTGAGCTTCCCCAAAACTAAAATTTGCTAGAATTCCAATTTAGCCCAATTCATACCTAAAAATTATTGTATGCACCTTCCGCAGCATACTGTCTAGAAACAGATCACTGAGACTATTCCGCACATTTCAATCAATCAAAAAAAAAAAAAATCAAGGTTTACGTGAGGTGACGGCACGAACGAAAGATAGAACCACGGAAAAGTCTTCTTACATAATTGGTGCATGAGCAAGTCGTTGAATAGGATTTAGAACTGACATCAATCGATATTCGTGTCTGACGTTCCCATTCAATTGCGAACGTGTTTCGAAATATTGTTGAGCTAGATAAATTCTTTCATAGAAAATAGCGCCAGTATACTAAAGGTAGATTCAGAGTTGCGTTCGTTCGTTCTTTCCTTCCTTCTAAAATTTTTTTAAACCAACCAAGTTGCTGAAAAAAAATCACAAGAAAAAAAACGTCATTTACTGTAACCAATGAAACTGGTTTAAAAAAATTTCAGAAGAAAGAAAGGAACGAAAGAACGCAACACTGAATCCGCCTTAAGCAATCTAAAAAGTAGTCAACATTAAAAGGTCATCAAAGATTTACTTCTCGTTACAAACGAAAATAAAACTTAAAAGCTATTTTCCCTCTGCTATGCCGTAACATATATGAGGTCTCACCTCTTTAAACCAACTTGGTGTCGTCTACTATATGAGTTGATAAATCCGAACGAAACTATTACTGGGGCTCTCTGCTCTACCGAACACAATTGATGAGATTGAGCCGTGCATTCAAGGAAGAATTGCTCAAGCACTCAAGAAACCAACTTGGAATCATCACGTAAATGGGAAGTTTTACTCCACCCGTTGTATATTCACCAGACATTGCCCGGTTTGACTATAGCACTTGCTTCGATCGATGAAGCATAACATTTCTGAGCAGCACTTCACATCATATGAAGATACCAAAAAATGGGTTGATTCATGGATAGCCTCAATTTCAAGCGTTTCGCGAGGTTTAAATAAAAACCCTTATATCGAGGGAATCTCCACGTCCCCCCTATGAATTTCTTAACTGTTCTGTTTGTGCTGCTATCTAGTGACAACAGATTATTTAATCAAAGGTTAGAATTGGTTTGATTTTATCAGAGTAGTGATTTGTTATGATTTCAAAAAATAAAGGTGATTTGATTTTTTTTTTTGGTCAAATTCAACTTTCTTGAAAATATAATTGTTACAAAGATTAATTATCGAAATATTCGTCATTACTATCTAAAGTCTTTCGCCATTTATCAGGTGAATGCCTTTGCGATAGAAACTTGGTGGTACCAAAGCAAATTGAGCTATTTTGCACATCTTCAACTTTCGTGGTCTTTTAAATTTGATGATATCAATCTGAATAAGTGATAATCAGAGAGAGAGAGAGAGAGAGCCAAGTCTGGAGAATGACTGAGTTCCTGGGTTGATTTTGCTATATGTGGACGAGCGTTGTCATGCAGCGCTTCCCTCTGTCTTCCAGAGCATCACTTAATTTTATCAATTGGGCCTGGTAACGTACAGCTTAAATAGTTTGATCACGTTCCAGACGCTCATAATAAATGATTCCTTTCCAATCCCACCAGACACACAGTAACACTTTCTTGGCATGAATATTAATTTTTGCAACTGATGTTGATGCCTGGTCTGGATGCCTATGGTTTTCTGCGTTTAGGATTATCGTACAAAATCCACTTTTCATCACCCGTAACGATTTTGTGCAAAAAATTCCATCTTTTATACCGAGAGGGCAAATTCATGCAGATGTCAACTCTTTGGTTTTTGTTTTCTTCGGTTAGTTTATAAGGAACCCATTTTCCTTCCTTCTGGATTTTTCCCATTTCAAGCAATCGAAGTGATATTGCTTGGTGAGTAACTTCTAGCTGTTCTGAAAGCTCTTTTTCAGTTTAGCACGGATTTTCATCCAGCATAACATTAAGTTCTTCGTTTTCAAATTGTTTTACAGCACCTGGACGTGGATTGTCCTCAAGACTAAGAATTTTAATCGCGATATCTTGTAAACCACTTTTTTTCTGTTGAATTGCTCACAGAATGTTCACTCAAAGTCAAATTAATCAATTCCACTCCATCAATTCGAAACTTATGTCATAAAAACAGCAGTGACTAAAGGCTGAACCTATCAGTCCGTAAGAACTTAAATTGTACTCAATTTTGCCCATTTGCATAACAGATACAAACCAGCGAGACTTTAGGATTTGTTTATTGAGTGTTGACAAGATGATTTTAAAAGTTAGTTAGAGGTCACTTAAGCTCTTACGGACTGACTGGTTGACAATCAAGCTACATATATCCAAACTAGCGGGTGATTTGGATGCGTTCAAGTATATATTTTAATGCAACTAACTTCAGAGCTGAGTTTCTACTTGCACAGCTAATAATTTGTTGTGTTTTGAAAATAATTTAAGGCGCGTTCGATTGGACTGGATTAACCGAAGTATAGTAGCTACATGAAAAGTAATTGAAATGAAGATCATGTTCAATTGAAAGCTCTTCACTTCATCTACAAATTGAGCAACTGAGTTAACTGAAGAGATAGTTTGCTCGTGCAGATACTTCAAATAGATTTTTCTTTTCTTTTGTCATTTTAATTTGATGATTTTCAATTAGCCATTAATCGTAAATAATTTAAAGCTAAAAATGGAAGAATTGAACACTAGTTATTTTGACATTTATGAGTATCAAACGAACAACTTCTTCCTTTCAGTAACTCAATTTCTGAAGTGAAGAGTTGTTGATCTTCAGTTGAATCGAACGCGCGTTTTCGAAACGTCTGTTTTCGAAAAACAAAATGTAAGTTAGTTTTATTTAGATTGTTGCATTCAATTCATTTCCTTCGTTTTTCCACGTTCAAACAAACGCTGCTGATCAAGAACATTTAGACAACGAAGAACGTTTTAGAGTCAGAACTTCTCAGAGACGGGCAAAAGAATTCTCAAAGGCGAGCAGATCAGAGGGAAGAAAAACTTGAAGTTTTACGAGTAGAAGCGAGAAGAAGAAGTGTAGCACATTCATCTCTTCAACGTCAGGAAGAAATATATCAATAGCGGAGACGTATTCAGATGCAATACCTGAATAGTCGAGCGTCATAAAATCGAATTACATTTTTATACGAACCGAAATACCTCATCTAAATTCGATCAAATACATATATAACAATAGCCGATGCGGAGGTCAACAGTTAAATGAAGCCGTAGAGGATCATCACAATAAAACGCTCTCGTGCCCTCTGATTGAAGTGAATCCATCTTTGTATTGACTTTGCAGTTTTAAAAGTAGCCTTATTAACGCGGGTGGGGATGTTTTGATTGAACTGTTATCCTGCTATCCAAAATATTCCCAGTGTGGAAAACAAAAATTTAAAGACAACGTTTGCCAATCATTGAGTCGATTCAATGGACTGGTTCTGTGTCGAAATCTAAAATATAAAACACAAAAGTCGAAATTCAAAAACCAAAATCCAACTACCAAAATCCAAATCGGACAAAATCCAAATCGAAAAAATCCAAATGGACAAAATCCAAACTTTTCCGCGCGGAAAATGTTTTGATAAAGTTTGGATTTTTTTTGGATTTTGTTTAATTTAGAACATATATGATCTGATATCAGATTGTGTGTATGTGTATGTGTATGTGTTTGTGTGTGTGTGTGTTTATGTGTTTCTCTGTATCAAAGCCAAATTTAATACTGTTTTGTATTATATTTATTAGTAACCAATAATAAAACAATATACATATATGTGCATATACTCGTATAATATTTATTCCAGCAAGTAAAGGATTTAGATTAAAAAATACAATATAATTAAAAATAAGTAATGAAAGAAACTTAATGTTAACATAATGAAATATTATAGGCAATTAATTTTAAATATTCCCTCAAGCCCATATTTTTCCGCTGTTTAATAATTTTTTTAATTCGTTTCATTTTTTGCATTATACTCTTTTTTCTCGGAGCTGGATTTTCACCGGATTTTATTTTTTCGACATTATTGAAAACCATTAGCATTTCATTCCGCAGGTGTTTTATAATTTCATATAACCCACAATTTTTTCGACAAATTAAAATTTTTAGTCGATTATGCAAACCTTCTACTGAATTTTGGGTTCGAGGAAAGTTTTGTGATTCTGTATCTCCTACACACCAAAATTCTGGTGAATATCTCGATCCTGTTTTTTTACGCCAGCTACATAATTTTTTTTGAACCAAACCGCCAATTTCTGCCAATCGGGATCTTGAATATGGCTTTTTAAATTATTGTAGTAGTTGGTTATTTCTGTCGATGGTACAAATGCTAGGCTTTTGAGCATGCGAACTTGTAAATTAAATTCTTCATCGTTTCCATATTTTTTAGCTAAACCTTATTTTTGAACTTGGCGCCATATTATCTGGCCAAAGTGAAAAATACACCCGTTGTATTCAGCCGATTGAAAAAACGATTTTGCTGCCGAAGAAATTGCTATTTCGAAATCTGAAATGATTCGATCTGGATTTAAAGAAATGCCACTTTCCCAAGCTAAACCGACAAAGTTCATAAAATAATTCCTCGTACGCCAGTTTAGATTTGCTGCTCATCAAGCAAAACACAAGTGGTACACTTTGATCATTAATGACGCCGTGAATGCTAAATAATTGCCTCATTATAGATGGTGCAACGTAAAATGTCCCATCCATTATCCAACACTTACAGCCACCTAGCAATTTGATGGATTTTTTGGTGCCCAACATTATTAAACGTTCCCCGTGAAATTGTTTATCGCTAAGAACGAAAAGTTCAGCTTCTAAAAGCCTTAAATTGTCGGGAATGTTGATTTCATTTAAATTAGTTGGTTCTTTCACGGAACTTTTTCGACAACGAATTATTTTTTTCCTTTGTGCCTCATTTGATGGTAGGTATCGTCGACAATTAGCATCAGTTTCAACAACAGAATCTGTTATAATCTTTGATGGACGTTGCGTTGAATTTTTAACTATATTTTTAATTCTGGCATTGGTTATGGAAATCGTTTTTTTATACGCTTGCGGATCATGAAAATGCTGAATGGCATTTCTTCCCATTGTGTGTTGCCCCTCTATGATAATGGTGTCTACACGACATTTGCAGCCCTTCGATTTACGTTGCGAGCAACTCCATCTAAATATGTTGTTAGACTTCTTATCGAGGTAGTAATCATACCCGTCGATAAATAGTTTATCGTTCCTTTTATTTGATTTTACTATTGAAATCACACTCATTTTTAAAAATTGCAAACACTTCGATATTTATAAACGTTTATCGACTGCTTCAATAACACGAAATGTGTAACAAAACAAAAGATTTATAGTAAAAGATAGCCAATTCTTTTATTTGAAATAACAATATATTTCACGTGCATAAATGTAAATGTATGTACGTTAATCAGACAGAGATGAATATTCGCATTTTTAAGAAATTGTTTTATTTCAAACACACCACCTCCTGAGATCCAAATCAAATTTTCAAATTCTCAAATTTTCTATGCAAATAAATAATTTTTGGAATTTGTCCCAGTTGGCTTTTCGATTTTTGGTTTTTCGTATTTGGATTTTGTCCCATTCGGATTTTACATATTTGGATTTTGTCCTGTTTGGATTTTCGCTTTTGGATTTTTAAAATAATTTGGTTTTTGTACCGTTTAGATTTTTTTTTTTTTTGGATTTTGTGACACAGCCAATGGACTTCGTTCATTTTATGGTTGTGATAATCGACCTACTGAGCAAGCAAATCAATCCATTGTGATAAAATTTCACACCATTCTCACGTTATTAGAAGTCAATCCACCCAATCGTATGCGTAGAGTGCGTACAAAGGAAAATATTGCTGCTTACAAAATGGCCATCCGTCGATATTACATTTCTCGATTATGTGGAAAGTTTTACGCAACGTCGAAGTTTTGGTGAGAGCCTTAGAACATCTTGAAAATCTGTTTCTTTACCAAAAAATTGTGTTCAGTAACGAAGCTATGCCACAGGCAATACAAGAACTGCCAATGTACCTAGAGAAAACCACTGTTTGGTGCGGCTTATGGGCCGGTGGAATCATCGGTGCGTATATTTTCAAAGATGAAGATGGCCGCAACGTCACTAAGTGGCGTTCGCTATCGTTCGATTATTTCGGAATTTTATTCCAAAAACCCATCAACTAAATTTGGTCGATATGTGGTCTCAGCAAAGCGCCACTTACCTCACAACCCGCAAACTCATGGACTTATTAAAAAATTGGTTCGGTGAGCAATTTACTTCACGTATCGGTCCGGTTAATTGGCCGGCTATAGACCGTGCGATTTGACGCCACTGACTAAATTTAATAGGGCTACGTGAAGTCTTTATGCCAATAATCCAATAACAATTGCAGAATTGGAAAACAACATTATAAGCGTGTCATTCGCGAGATACCAGCCGAAATGCTCGAAAAAGTGGTGAAAAATTGAACATCTTGTATAAACTACTTAAAATGCAGCCGTGACCAACATTTACATGAAATAATCTTTAAAATGTAAATGGCAAACATTATTTATCGATTCAAAGAAGTTTCAAGAACATAGGAACACAGGAAGTATGCTGCTCGTATTTTGCCTTTTTGGCAAACTAGCAATCTCGTCTCTGTTTGGTCAGAACTGATATACATACATTTTCAATTTATCTTCAGTACCTTTAACATGGGGTTGGCTAACATGTGTATTTGTTTATCTGGCTACTGAAACAAGAATTCGATTTGGGATTGAATCTTTATCAACTTTGGTTCTTCAATGTTAAGGCGGTAGTTGATTCTGTTGGGTTCTTCCAAATTTTACTGTTACGAGAGCACGCATCTTAGATCTTGGTTAATTGAGAGCTTTCTGGCTCTCTTGAACCTTAAAACTTTTCAGAACAACGTTCAGAATATATTGAGATCCTATTCAAAATCGACGAGCAGGAGCAATATTTGAGAAGTATAATCGTAGACTGAAAATATTTTCAAAACTATCAACATCTCGGTGATATTGATAGGAAAGTATATCTCGCTATTTCTTAAAATCGCTGAAGACCCATATTTTTAGGGATGGTTTCTTCTATTCTAAATTTGATATTGTTTGTCAATCAAGAGTTGTAAATTTTTTATTATCTCCACTGTTCATTGCTTAGAAAGAATGCCTTCCAGCAATGAAACTGTTTAGTTTCGATATAGAGCTTTCTTTATTTGTTGTAATTCACTTAATTAGTGCTGCTGGGGATTTCAAAGGCAATACTGTACCTTATAAAATATAAAGTTCAGGAAAAATATAAAGATTATGGAAGACAGCTGATTTTACAGCAAAACCTTTAATTACGCGATTAAATTGAAGATACGATTATCAAATAACGAGCGATTGATAAATAATAACATCGATTTGCGATTTCTAACTGCTTTGTTGGTTTTGCACGCATATGATATACAGAGCGGTTTTTCCACAGCAAGTAATTGTTGTAGTTATCTCATACAGCTAAACATATATGTACTTCTTATCACTCTAGTTTTGTGAAATGCTCTATAAAATATATACATGCGCGAGTTGTTTCAATAATAAAATCTTTTTTGTAATGTAAATAACTAAATTTATACACAGAGGTCATTTTCAGTGTTCCCGCAGTAGACACAGTGTAAAAATAAAAAGTACATGTAACAGTACGAAGTAACCCTCGATTATACGGTTAAAAATGTAACCATTTGAAATTAAAGGTCATATTTGGTTTGCGGACGCGACACTGAGAAATACAAAAAATTCCGACTTTGCAAATTGAAAGTGTTAAACGAATAGTAAAAAAACTAAAAAAAATATCTTTGATCACATTTGTACAGCTCGATAAAATTTATTGACCTTAGCGAAAACGAAAAAAATTTATTTCAGTTGCTAGCAATAAAATAATATGTCGTGTACATATTCTCGTGTAGCAGGTTGCCAAATATTTGATTTGTGTACGACTGTATAAACAAAACAGTCTGCTGTTCGTATTTTGTATCCACAAGTTATCAGTAAACAAAAAACAGATGGAAAGAAATTATTTAAGATTCGAACTTGTTTGCATTAAAAACTAAAATATTTTCAAACGCGCGCCCCCGGGTGGACTCGAACCACCAACCTTTCGGTTAACAGCCGAACGCGCTAACCAATTGCGCCACGAAGGCTCTTGTCACCTTCTGACCGCACAGTAATTATTCAATAGTTTAGTATAAAAAATAAAGGAGTTAATATAAATAGGGTGAACTGGTTTAAACTTATGTTGATCTTAAAATACATTTTATTAGAAGACTTCATTTGGGCTAAGGTGGTCTAAGTACTTTAAGACATTTTATTATGAAAAGTTGACATAACGATTTACATGTGCCTAAGTAGTCCAGTGCAGCAGGAGGCAAAGTTATATACGCCTACACAATTACAGTTAATAAGTTTTATTGTAATTAACCAGTTAAAATTGGTTTCGGTTGGAAAATGAATTACAATACATAAGTGTATGCTTACAATCTCATCGTCCCAACATGCAGTTTTGTATGTTGGTTGGTAGTTGCGTCATTTCCACTGAAACTGTACATTCATCGGATCGAGTAAATCAAGCTCCGAAGAGTTCTAGCTACCTTACGCCTCACGAACAGGTAACAAAACCATTTAACGCCTTGATGTTTATATGGTCTTCTTTTAGGCGCAATCATGATGTATCAGGTCATCGATTTAATCAAGTTTTTTTTCTGAGTGAACATTAAGAAATCTTAAAATATAGAAAACCGTTCGTTACATCCAACGCTTGAGGATGTGCCCGAAATAGCAAAAGCGTATGACAACGGTGCGAACCAATGCAACGTTTATGGGTGAAAGTTCAGCGTAGATCGTTGAAGTCATGTCCGCAATGTGAAATTGATCACAATCGTCCAAATTGTTCGTATTACAAAGCTACGTATGATCGATGCAAAAAATTCGGTCATATTTCCACCGTATATATGTCACAAAAACGTGGTCAATCATCAAGACGACAACATGGTAACAATAGAGGTCGTCGTGTCGTCAAGAGCGTTCAAATTTTCGAAAACGCTCTAAGTGTCGCAAAAGCTTGTATTCACCACAACGTCACAATCGCAAGCCTCAAACAATGCATATGGTGAATGAAATTGATGTTTAAACAATTTTTCAACCGGTTCAAATTCAACTGGACACTGGGGCATCGTCATCAATGATTTGTTTAAATACGTATATGGGACTTAATTTTCGCGCATGTCAACCATTAACGACTCGATTTGAAGCAAATATGGGTCAACACATTCCAATAAAGGAAACCGTCGATGTTGAAGTATCATATCGTCCTACGAATATTCCTCTCGTTTCAAGCATTGGGTTTCCAGGCTGTCCACGACAGCGGACAAGTAGGGATGTCACCTATCATCGTGAATTCTTTCTCCTCTCACGAACACCTAGAGAATCGAGTGCGTGAAATTACCGTCACCCAAAATTATTTGATTCGTCAACTCTGGGTCATTTACGACGTACAAAGCAGACATTAGTTTGAGACGCAAAGCCTAAATTTTTCAAGCCACGAGTTTTACCGTTCGTGACGATCAATCCGTCGATATGGATCGTTACCCAATCCCTCGAATCGAAGAGATATTTTACAAGTTACAAGGTGGTCAATTTTTTACAAAATTGGATTTGAAAGATGCCTATCTACAACTGGAACTTACTGATGAATCCAAAAATTCCCTTGTAATAAACACTCCGTTCGGATTCTATGAATATCAACGCATGCCTTTCAGAGTATCTAGCGCACGAGCAAATCACAGCTGATTTCGAATATTGTGCAGCAGATATTTAAACGATCTCGATATATCCGCGCGCTAACAACGAAGAACATTTGAAGAATGTTGAACAATTATTATCACGATAAGAATCCAACATCCTTGACGGGACCGAACACCTAATTCGAAACCACTCAACAGCACGCAATAAAGGTATTCGCAAATCGAAAAAGAAGCATTGTCGACTATCTACGGCGTTACAAAAGTCGAGCAATACCTGCAAGGTCGCAAATTTGAATTGGTTACCGACCATAAGCCATTGGTCTCATTATTTAACCCCACCAAAAAATTACCGGTTCACTCAATCAACCGTCTTCAACGGTGGACAATCATCCTAACGAGCCACACATTCACAACAACGTAAAAATCTACGAAATTCCACGGCAACGCCAACGCATTATCACGTTTACCTTGTGGACCGGAAATGTTGACAAAAGCGAAGAGGCCTGTTTTCAAGTCAATGAAATTTACAACGATCGCATTCTCGATTATCCACTCGATTAAAATTTACTAGTACAACACACTCGCTCCGACCCTCTACTTCGTAAAGTGAAGTCCTACGTAATAAATGAGTGGCCGGAAAAATTAAATGACTCTGAATCGTCTTACACGCAGAGTATTTTAAGCATCGTCATAGCTTGAATAAGTTTAATGATATCCTTTTCTTACAGACAGAGACCCGTATGAAGAAATCGATCGTCGACATTGCTGGTGGCCAAACATCAACCGTGACATCGAAAAAATCGTCAAAGAATTTGGCAACTGTCAACTCAACGCATTGTCATCGAACAAAGAATTTTCCGAATAGCCAACACCTGATGAACCATGGCAAAGAGTTCATATCGACTACACGGACCATTAATGAACAAAATGTTTCTGTTGTGTGTGGACGCATACAGCAAATTTCCATTCGTTGTACCAATGACGAAAACAACATCATCACTCACAATTCGGGCGTTACAACAAACCTTTGCAACCAACGGTTTACCATCGACCATCGTAAGTGATAATGGTACTCAATTTAAGTTTGCAGAATTCGCTGAATTCCGTCATATGACGAATGAATGGTCCGAACTTTTAAAATAGCAATGAAGAAAATTAGTCATGACGGCACAAATCACCCGCGGCCAGTAAGGCGAGTAAAAACGTACATTTTTCTAATTTTTCTTTCTCCACAGAACAAAATCTTCATCACAAGCAAGTGCACAAAAACAAAATGGTCCGACATCAAGTAGTGATCTGCGTACTATTTTACGAAATGGATCACCTGCGGCAACACCCGTGTTAATGAAAACTGGGAATCTCCACAAGAGATTGTAAACAACGATACGGCACAAGAAATGTAATGCGTGAAGTTATAACACCAGAGAAACAATGTTTTCAAGCATCAGATCCAACAATTTGGCCGGAGAAAGTTCAAGTTCGTGAGTTCGTTCAGCAATCTAAAAATTTTGGAACTCCTGCAGCAAGCTCTCCAACGTTGTAACAACATCTACCGCAATCTCAACCGATTATGTGCCTCTATCAACTCTGATGCCGCTTGAAAAATACTTATCGGTGTTGAAAAATGATGTCCCCCAGAGTATAGTAGTCCGGGGTACTATGTTTTCAGACGCGATCGTTATTCTGATCTTGAATCGACGGCGAGAGGTAGCAGACTTCAGCAGTTGACTCGAAAGATATACATGCGGATATTATTGACCTAACGAGTTATAGATTACGGGTGACACATGGAAAGCTGATGTTGAGAGTTATTGTTTACATTCCATGCGGATCATCAGCTGATATACTATATACGGAGAGCTATCTATATTTTTCTCCTCAAACCAATTATAGCAGTTGCTGCTTTTGATTTCGATGGACTCAATCTGTTCACTCTTCACATCTCTTCACGGGACTAATGCTATAGACACATTACTGGTTTCGAGTTAACCATGGTTTCGTTGTAATGTGTCACCCCTAACAATGGTTTGCAACTTGGTTTAAACATAGTTTCGGAATGAGATATTTTTTCTCATCCCGAGGCATTTTTGTGCTTCCAACGCCGAATACATCAAAAATGGAGATTCCGGACACTAATAGTTTATCAACCAAATCTAGTTTCCTTTGAGTTTTCTATTTGTCATTGAGATATTTGGGTGGCGGGAACAAATTTTTTTCTGTTCTGTCAACAGAAAAGTCATTTATGACAATTTAATAGTCAATTAAATGTCAATCTTGGCATTTTTGTCAATGCCTACTCCATTACTATTTAAAACCAAACGAGAAGACAAAAGAAATTGTAGTGTGTCTTGCGTTTTCATCTCGCAAACCATAGTTTCCTAATCCTAGTTACGAAACCAGATATGTGTCTATGGTATAAGACAGACTAACAACGTTGGGAACCAGACCAGCAATATCCTCGATCTGATCTTTATACTAGTGTAATTACTTGGCAAAATCATTGCTTGTGATGTTCTTGGCGAATCTTCGACTTTTCTTTAATTCAACGAGTCTTTCAACTTTAAAAAGAAAGACTTTGTTGTTTTAAATGAGTTTTTGGACAAAACTGATTGGGATCGACATAAAACTGGTAGTTTGGACACACTTGTATATTGATCAGTTTTATAAAATAATGAACGTGACAACGGCTCTGTCAGATTACCGCTTGTTTCAATCGATAACTGATGCCCCAAAAGACGAGTTGTTTTCCGACCTGGTATCCATATGCTGCCAGCATCAATACTTTGAACGATCAATAATTGTACAAAGAAAATTCCCCAAAATTAATACACGATCCTCAATATATGGAAAAAATTAGATACCCATACTTGCCAGCTACGCATGGTCTACATTACTAAAATTAGCGCTCCCCAAGTGTGTAATGAAAATGTTCTTACGGAAACTAGCAGTGATAACACTTTAAATGAATATTTTTAGATCTAACCGATCTAAGAATAACGCTTCAAGCATCGGATATAATTTAGAAAGAAGAAACTTGCGAAGGCCGTCCAGGTAATTTTATAGTTTATGTAAAACACCTTGAAATTGAAAAAGTTTATTACTAACGACTTATCTTGCTTTATATGGTTAGGAGATTTACATTTAAATATAATAAGTTCTATGTTCAGAAATTCCGGTTATAACGCAGGGTGCAGCTTAATTTTTGTTTTCGTAACTTTCATAATATTATTTTGGGAGTGAAAAATATGGATTTTTATACCACCCGGTTAATAAAAAATTCTAGTAATATATTTTGTATACTTGCTTGGGGTCAACATATTCTCGCATTTCGTATATTGTCGCTTATGTATATAGAACCTTGTTCACGCGACCACGACGACGATGTTTTATTATCTGTTTCTGTAGAAATACAACAAATAATTATAAAAAACCACGAGCCCGCGAAATGATTATCACATAACCATATTGTGGCCTTATCGTTGTTATATTGATAAACTTAAGCTGAACTTTAAAATTCATATGTATTTTGGTTTATTGATAATTCGGTTATTTTTACATATTTTATTTATTTATGGAAATGCAGCTTGATTTTAGTAAGTTTATATACAAACGAGTATTTTTAGAATGGACCAAGATAAAATGTATGTGAAAACTCCAATATGATCAAATGATGAACAGTAAACCAAAATTGGAACACCCTGTAACGTTAAAGAATTGTTATTCTTGCCCGGAACCCAGGAAAAAATCAAAGCTATTTATCGCTGGTATATTTCCCGGTACATTTCCAAACTGTAATCAATGGAAGTTTCTTATCACTAAAAGTAATAATAATTTCATTACGATTGTAAATGCCTTCAAGGTCATATAAAATTCGCGAAAATATTTTATTAATGAATTTTGTATTTTAAATTTGATAGATCGACTTTTAATTACGAAGGCTTTGATATCACGCGCCGTTGACAGTTTTAATCGGAAAATATTTTATTCTATTTTTATAACATTCGCGTTGTGCCAATTTTGCGATTTGATAATATTTACCCTCGATTGTTTGGGGGTTACAGCTAAAGAGCGCATCATATAAAATTTGCAGTTGGTATAACATCATCTAATCGGTCTTGATTGAGATCAGCGTATTATAGAATTATTCACTCTCCTGTTGCTATGGATCAAGATCAACAGCCAACTAGATTTTGCAAGAGCTTTCGACTGCATTAATATGACGCCAAACTGACTAATAATTCGCCTGTACAATTCAGCCACTACTCTAATGCGTTCGAATATATCATGGGCTAATCAAATCGCAATCAAACCTTTAATGGCTGTTCAGGGACTATTTTCTTGGCAGGTGACTTGGTAATCTCCACATATATTATGATGCTTTTATGCATCAGTTGCGTTTGTTCTATTTTTCGTAAGTTATTCTATACCTAATTGAGAATTTAGTCGCAACTGAACTCAGAGCCATCTTTGTTTTAAAGCTTGCATTCGATTGCATTTAAAGCTTGCATTCGAGTGGTGGTGAATCTTATTCTACACTTCCTTGAAAGTTCAGTGTGCGGTTTCAATGAAAGGAGAGGAATTGCATGTAGTAAGCTACGAACCAGCATGTGCCAGTCCATTAAAAATGTAGCCTAATCTAAACTAGGGTCTTTTACGTTAATATTTTCGGCGGAAATTTTCGTCGGGAAAAACGGCAAGGGGTTAGCCTTGATAAATTTGAAAAAAAACTTGAAATTTTTTGTTTTCAAGAATTTAATGGAATATGCTTTTCGAGGCCTAGAATCTCACGTTGACGAATAAAATATGAACATACTATCGATTGAATGCGTGTTTGATCGATTGGAAGTTGAATCAAAAATGAAATTTTCAATCGATGATTACAGCAAAATGCGACCAAGGTTTGATTCAATTCAAACGCTGTTCTGTTCGAATTCTTTCAAAGTTTGATGATTGATCAGAAATTTCAAGAATTGAGACGAATTAATTTTTAGGAAATTTTCGCCGGGAAAAACGGCAAGGGGTTGTAAGCCTTGATAAATTTGAAAAAAAACTTGAAATTTTTTGTTTTCAAGAATTTAATGGAATATGCTTTTCGAGGCCTAGAATCTCACGTTGACGAATAAAATATGAACATACTATCGATTGAATGCGTGTTTGATCGATTGGAAGTTGAATCAAAAATCAAATTTTCAATCGATGATTACAGCAAAATGCGACCAAGGTTTGATTCAATTCAAACGCTGTTCTGTTCGAATTCTTTCAAAGTTTGATGATTGATCAGAAATTTCAAGAATTGAGACGAATTAATTTTTAGGAAATTTTCGCCGGGAAAAACGGCAAGGGGTTGTAAGCCTTGATAAATTTGAAAAAAAACTTGAAATTTTTTGTTTTCAAGAATTTAATGGAATATGCTTTTCGAGGCCTAGAATCTCACGTTGACGAATAAAATATGAACATACTATCGATTGAATGCGTGTTTGATCGATTGGAAGTTGAATCAAAAATGAAATTTTCAATCGATGATTACAGCAAAATGCGACCAAGGTTTGATTCAATTCAAACGCTGTTCTGTTCGAATTCTTTCAAAGTTTGATGATTGATCAGAAATTTCAAGAATTGAGACGAATTAATTTTTAGGAAATTTTCGCCGGGAAAAACGGCAAGGGGTTGTAAGCCTTGATAAATTTGAAAAAAAACTTGAAATTTTTTTTTTCAAGAATTTAATGGAATATGCTTTTCGAGGCCTAGAATCTCACGTTGACGAATAAAATATGAACATACTATCGATTGAATGCGTGTTTGATCGATTGGAAGTTGAATCAAAAATCAAATTTTCAATCGATGATTACAGCAAAATGCGGCCATGGTTTGATTCAATTCAAACGGTGTTCTATTCGAATTCTTTCAAAGTTTGATGATTGATCAGAAATTTCAAGAATTGAGACGAATTAATTTTTAGGAAATTTTCGCCGGGAAAAACGGCAAGGGGTTGTAAGCCTTGATAAATTTGAAAAAAAACTTGAAATTTTTTTTTCAAGAATTTAATGGAATATGCTTTTCGAGGCCTAGAATCTCACGTTGACGAATAAAATATGAACATACTATCGATTGAATGCGTGTTTGATCGATTGGAAGTTGAATCAAAAATGAAATTTTCAATCGATGATTACAGCAAAATGCGACCATGGTTTGATTCAATTCAAATGCTGTTCTGTTCGAATTCTTTCAAAGTTTGATGATTGATCAGAAATTTCAAGAATTGAGACGAATTAATTTTTGGGAAATTTTCGCCGGGAAAAACGGCAAGGGGTTGTTAGCCTTGATAAATTTGAAAAAAAGCTTGAAATTTTTTTGATCGATTGGAAGTTGAATCAAAAATCAAATTTTCAATCGATGATTACAGCAAAATGCGGCCATGGTTTGATTCAATTCAAACGGTGTTCAGTTCGTATTCTTTCAAAGTTTGATGATTGATCAGAAATTTCAAGAATTGAGACGAATTAATTTTTGGGAAATTTTCGCCGGGAAAAACGGCAAGGGGTTAGCCTTGATAAATTTGAAAAAAGCTTGAAATTTTTTTGATCGATTGGAAGTTGAATCAAAAATCAAATTTTCAATCGATGATTACTGCAAAATGCGGCCATGGTTTGATTCAATTCAAACGGTGTTCAGTTCGAATTCTTCCAAAGTTTCATGATTGATCAGAAATTTCAAGAATTGAGACGAATTAATTTTAGGAAATTTTCGCTGAGAAAAACGGCAAGGGTTGAATTTTTTTTTTCAAGAATTTAATGGAATATGCTTTTCAAGGCCTAGAATCTCACGTTGACGAATAAAATATGAACATACTATCGATTGAATGCGTGTTTGATCGATTGGAAGTTGAATCAAAAATCAAATTTTCAATCGATGATTACAGCAAAATGCGGCCATGGTTTGATTCAATTCAAATGCTGTTCTGTTCGAATTCTTTCAAAGTTTGATGATTGATCAGAAATTTCAAGAATTGAGACGAATTAATTTTTAGGAAATTTTCGCCGGGAAAAACGGCAAGGGGTTAGCCTTGATAAATTTGAAAAAAAGCTTGAAATTTTTTTGATCAATTGGAAGTTGAATCAAAAATCAAATTTTCAATCGATGATTACAGCAAAATGCGGCCATGGTTTGATTCAATTCAAACGGTGTTCAGTTCGAATTCTTCCAAAGTTTCATGATTGATCAGAAATTTCAAGAATTGAGACGAATTAATTTTAGGAAATTTTCGCTGAGAAAAACGGCAAGGGGTTAGTTAGCCTTGATAAATTTGTAAAAAAGCTTGACTTTTTTTTTAAGAATTTAATGGAATATGCTTTTCGAGGCCTAGAATCTCTCGTTGACGAATAAAATATGAACATACTATCGATTGAATGCGTGTTTGATCGATTGGAAGTTGAATCAAAAATGAAATTTTCAATCGATGATTACAGCAAAATGCGACCATGGTTTGATTCAATTCAAATGCTGTTCTGTTCGAATTCTTTCAAAGTTTGATGATTGATCAGAAATTTCAAGAATTGAGACGAATTAATTTTTGGGAAATTTTCGCCGGGAAAAACGGCAAGGGGTTGTTAGCCTTGATAAATTTGAAAAAAAGCTTGAAATTTTTTTGATCGATTGGAAGTTGAATCAAAAATCAAATTTTCAATCGATGATTACAGCAAAATGCGGCCATGGTTTGATTCAATTCAAACGGTGTTCAGTTCGTATTCTTTCAAAGTTTGATGATTGATCAGAAATTTCAAGAATTGAGACGAATTAATTTTTGGGAAATTTTCGCCGGGAAAAACGGCAAGGGGTTAGCCTTGATAAATTTGAAAAAAAGCTTGAAATTTTTTTGATCGATTGGAAGTTGAATCAAAAATCAAATTTTCAATCGATGATTACTGCAAAATGCGGCCATGGTTTGATTCAATTCAAACGGTGTTCAGTTCGAATTCTTCCAAAGTTTCATGATTGATCAGAAATTTCAAGAATTGAGACGAATTAATTTTAGGAAATTTTCGCTGAGAAAAACGGCAAGGGTTGAATTTTTTTTTTCAAGAATTTAATGGAATATGTTTTTCAAGGCCTAGAATCTCACGTTGACGAATAAAATATGAACATACTATCGATTGAATGCGTGTTTGATCGATTGGAAGTTGAATCAAAAATCAAATTTTCAATCGATGATTACAGCAAAATGCGGCCATGGTTTGATTCAATTCAAATGCTGTTCTGTTCGAATTCTTTCAAAGTTTGATGATTGATCAGAAATTTCAAGAATTGAGACGAATTAATTTTTAGGAAATTTTCGCCGGGAAAAACGGCAAGGGGTTAGCCTTGATAAATTTGAAAAAAAGCTTGAAATTTTTTTGATCGATTGGAAGTTGAATCAAAAATCAAATTTTCAATCGATGATTACAGCAAAATGCGGCCATGGTTTGATTCAATTCAAACGATGTTCAGTTCGAATTCTTCCAAAGTTTCATGATTGATCAGAAATTTCAAGAATTGAGACGAATTACAATAATTTTCGGAAATTTTCGCTGAGAAAAACGGCAAGGGGTTAGCCTTGATAAATTTGTAAAAAAACCTTGAATTTTTTTTTTCAAGAATTTAATGGAATATGCTTTTCGAGGCCTAGAATCTCACGTTGACGAATAAAATATGAACATACTATCGATTGAATGCGTGTTTGATCGATTGGAAGTTTCGAATCTCACGTTGACGAATAAAATATGAACATACTATCGATTGAATGCGTGTTTGATCGATTGGAAGTTGAATCAAAATTTTCGCTGGGAAAAACGGCAAGGGGTAAGCCTTGATAAATTTGAAACAAGCTTGAAATTTTTTTTTCAAGAATTTAATGGAATATGCTTTTCGAGGCCTAGAATCTCACGTTGGCGAATAAAATATGAACATACTATCGATTGAATGCGTGTTTGATCGATTGGAAGTTGAATCAAAAATCAAATTTTCAATCGATGATTACAGCAAAATGCGGCAATGGTTTGATTCAATTCAAACGCTGTTCTGTTCGAATTCTTTCAAAGTTTGATGATTGATCAGAAATTTCAAGAATTGAGACGAATTAATTTTTAGGAAATTTTCGCCGGGAAAAACGGCAAGGGCCTTGGTAAATTTGAAAAAAGCTTGAAATTTTTTTTCAAGAATTTAATGGAATATGCTTTTCGAGGCCTAGAATCTCACGTTGGCGAATAAAATATGAACATACTATCGATTGAATGCGTGTTTGATCGATTGGAAGTTGAATCAAAAATCAAATTTTCAATCGATGATTACAGCAAAATGCGGCCATGGTTTGATTCAATTCAAACGGTGTTCTGTTCGAATTCTTTCAAAGTTTGATGATTGATCAGAAATTTCAAGAATTGAGACGAATTAATTTTTAGGAAATTTTCGCCGGGAAAAACGGCAAGGGGTTAGTTAGCCTTGGTAAATTTGAAAAAAAACTTGGAACTTTATTTTCAAGAATTTAATGGAATATGATTTTCGAGGCCTAGAATCTCACGTTGACGAATAAAATATGAACATACTATCGATTGAATGCGTGTTTGATCGATTGGAAGTTGAATCAAAAATCAAATTTTCAATCGATGATTACAGCAAAATGCGGCCATGGTTTGATTCAATTCAAACGGTGTTCAGTTCGAATTCTTCCAAAGTTTCATGATTGATCAGAAATTTCAAGAATTGAGACGAATTAATTTTAGGAAATTTTCGCTGAGAAAAACGGCAAGGGGTTAGTTAGCCTTGATAAATTTGTAAAAAAGCTTGACTTTTTTTTTAAGAATTTAATGGAATATGCTTTTCGAGGCCTAGAATCTCTCGTTGACGAATAAAATATGAACATACTATCGATTGAATGCGTGTTTGATCGATTGGAAGTTGAATCAAAAATGAAATTTTCAATCGATGATTACAGCAAAATGCGACCATGGTTTGATTCAATTCAAATGCTGTTCTGTTCGAATTCTTTCAAAGTTTGATGATTGATCAGAAATTTCAAGAATTGAGACGAATTAATTTTTGGGAAATTTTCGCCGGGAAAAACGGCAAGGGGTTGTTAGCCTTGATAAATTTGAAAAAAAGCTTGAAATTTTTTTGATCGATTGGAAGTTGAATCAAAAATCAAATTTTCAATCGATGATTACAGCAAAATGCGGCCATGGTTTGATTCAATTCAAACGGTGTTCAGTTCGTATTCTTTCAAAGTTTGATGATTGATCAGAAATTTCAAGAATTGAGACGAATTAATTTTAGGAAATTTTCGCCGGGAAAAACGGCAAGGGGTTAGCCTTGATAAATTTGAAAAAAAGCTTGAAATTTTTTTGATCGATTGGAAGTTGAATCAAAAATCAAATTTTCAATCGATGATTACTGCAAAATGCGGCCATGGTTTGATTCAATTCAAACGGTGTTCAGTTCGAATTCTTCCAAAGTTTCATGATTGATCAGAAATTTCAAGAATTGAGACGAATTAATTTTAGGAAATTTTCGCTGAGAAAAACGGCAAGGGTTGAATTTTTTTTTTCAAGAATTTAATGGAATATGTTTTTCAAGGCCTAGAATCTCACGTTGACGAATAAAATATGAACATACTATCGATTGAATGCGTGTTTGATCGATTGGAAGTTGAATCAAAAATCAAATTTTCAATCGATGATTACAGCAAAATGCGGCCATGGTTTGATTCAATTCAAATGCTGTTCTGTTCGAATTCTTTCAAAGTTTGATGATTGATCAGAAATTTCAAGAATTGAGACGAATTAATTTTTAGGAAATTTTCGCCGGGAAAAACGGCAAGGGGTTAGCCTTGATAAATTTGAAAAAAAGCTTGAAATTTTTTTGATCGATTGGAAGTTGAATCAAAAATCAAATTTTCAATCGATGATTACAGCAAAATGCGGCCATGGTTTGATTCAATTCAAACGATGTTCAGTTCGAATTCTTCCAAAGTTTCATGATTGATCAGAAATTTCAAGAATTGAGACGAATTACAATAATTTTCGGAAATTTTCGCTGAGAAAAACGGCAAGGGGTTAGCCTTGATAAATTTGTAAAAAACCTTGAATTTTTTTTTTCAAGAATTTAATGGAATATGCTTTTCGAGGCCTAGAATCTCACGTTGACGAATAAAATATGAACATACTATCGATTGAATGCGTGTTTGATCGATTGGAAGTTTCGAATCTCACGTTGACGAATAAAATATGAACATACTATCGATTGAATGCGTGTTTGATCGATTGGAAGTTGAATCAAAATTTTCGCTGGGAAAAACGGCAAGGGGTAAGCCTTGATAAATTTGAAACAAGCTTGAAATTTTTTTTTCAAGAATTTAATGGAATATGCTTTTCGAGGCCTAGAATCTCACGTTGGCGAATAAAATATGAACATACTATCGATTGAATGCGTGTTTGATCGATTGGAAGTTGAATCAAAAATCAAATTTTCAATCGATGATTACAGCAAAATGCGGCAATGGTTTGATTCAATTCAAACGCTGTTCTGTTCGAATTCTTTCAAAGTTTGATGATTGATCAGAAATTTCAAGAATTGAGACGAATTAATTTTTAGGAAATTTTCGCCGGGAAAAACGGCAAGGGGTTAGTTAGCCTTGGTAAATTTGAAAAAAAACTTGGAACTTTATTTTCAAGAATTTAATGGAATATGATTTTCGAGGCCTAGAATCTCACGTTGACGAATAAAATATGAACATACTATCGATTGAATGCGTGTTTGATCGATTGGAAGTTGAATCAAAAATCAAATTTTCAATCGATGATTACAGCAAAATGCGGCCATGGTTTGATTCAATTCAAACGGTGTTCAGTTCGAATTCTTCCAAAGTTTCATGATTGATCAGAAATTTCAAGAATTGAGACGAATTAATTTTAGGAAATTTTCGCTGAGAAAAACGGCAAGGGGTTAGTTAGCCTTGATAAATTTGTAAAAAAGCTTGACTTTTTTTTAAGAATTTAATGGAATATGCTTTTCGAGGCCTAGAATCTCTCGTTGACGAATAAAATATGAACATACTATCGATTGAATGCGTGTTTGATCGATTGGAAGTTGAATCAAAAATGAAATTTTCAATCGATGATTACAGCAAAATGCGACCATGGTTTGATTCAATTCAAATGCTGTTCTGTTCGAATTCTTTCAAAGTTTGATGATTGATCAGAAATTTCAAGAATTGAGACGAATTAATTTTTGGGAAATTTTCGCCTGGAAAAACGGCAAGGGGTTGTTAGCCTTGATAAATTTGAAAAAAAGCTTGAAATTTTTTTGATCGATTGGAAGTTGAATCAAAAATCAAATTTTCAATCGATGATTACAGCAAAATGCGGCCATGGTTTGATTCAATTCAAACGGTGTTCAGTTCGTATTCTTTCAAAGTTTGATGATTGATCAGAAATTTCAAGAATTGAGACGAATTAATTTTTGGGAAATTTTCGCCGGGAAAAACGGCAAGGGGTTAGCCTTGATAAATTTGAAAAAAAGCTTGAAATTTTTTTGATCGATTGGAAGTTGAATCAAAAATCAAATTTTCAATCGATGATTACTGCAAAATGCGGCCATGGTTTGATTCAATTCAAACGGTGTTCAGTTCGAATTCTTCCAAAGTTTCATGATTGATCAGAAATTTCAAGAATTGAGACGAATTAATTTTAGGAAATTTTCGCTGAGAAAAACGGCAAGGGTTGAATTTTTTTTTTCAAGAATTTAATGGAATATGTTTTTCAAGGCCTAGAATCTCACGTTGACGAATAAAATATGAACATACTATCGATTGAATGCGTGTTTGATCGATTGGAAGTTGAATCAAAAATCAAATTTTCAATCGATGATTACAGCAAAATGCGGCCATGGTTTGATTCAATTCAAATGCTGTTCTGTTCGAATTCTTTCAAAGTTTGATGATTGATCAGAAATTTCAAGAATTGAGACGAATTAATTTTTAGGAAATTTTCGCCGGGAAAAACGGCAAAGGGCTAGCCTTGATAAATTTGAAAAAAAGCTTGAAATTTTTTTGATCGATTGGAAGTTGAATCAAAAATCAAATTTTCAATCGATGATTACAGCAAAATGCGACCATGGTTTGATTCAATTCAAACGATGTTCAGTTCGAATTCTTCCAAAGTTTCATGATTGATCAGAAATTTCAAGAATTGAGACGAATTACAATAATTTTCGGAAATTTTCGCTGAGAAAAACGGCAAGGGGTTAGCCTTGATAAATTTGTAAAAAACCTTGAATTTTTTTTTTCAAGAATTTAATGGAATATGCTTTTCGAGGCCTAGAATCTCACGTTGACGAATAAAATATGAACATACTATCGATTGAATGCGTGTTTGATCGATTGGAAGTTTCGAATCTCACGTTGACGAATAAAATATGAACATACTATCGATTGAATGCGTGTTTGATCGATTGGAAGTTGAATCAAAATTTTCGCTGGGAAAAACGGCAAGGGGTAAGCCTTGATAAATTTGAAACAAGCTTGAAATTTTTTTTTCAAGAATTTAATGGAATATGCTTTTCGAGGCCTAGAATCTCACGTTGGCGAATAAAATATGAACATACTATCAATTGAATGCGTGTTTGATCGATTGGAAGTTGAATCAAAAATCAAATTTTCAATCGATGATTACAGCAAAATGCGGCAATGGTTTGATTCAATTCAAACGCTGTTCTGTTCGAATTCTTTCAAAGTTTGATGATTGATCAGAAATTTCAAGAATTGAGACGAATTAATTTTTAGGAAATTTTCGCCGGGAAAAACGGCAAGGGCCTTGGTAAATTTGAAAAAAGCTTGAAATTTTTTTTCAAGAATTTAATGGAATATGCTTTTCGAGGCCTAGAATCTCACGTTGGCGAATAAAATATGAACATACTATCGATTGAATGCGTGTTTGATCGATTGGAAGTTGAATCAAAAATCAAATTTTCAATCGATGATTACAGCAAAATGCGGCCATGGTTTGATTCAATTCAAACGGTGTTCTGTTCGAATTCTTTCAAAGTTTGATGATTGATCAGAAATTTCAAGAATTGAGACGAATTAATTTTTAGGAAATTTTCGCCGGGAAAAACGGCAAGGGGTTAGTTAGCCTTGGTAAATTTGAAAAAAAACTTGGAACTTTATTTTCAAGAATTTAATGGAATATGATTTTCGAGGCCTAGAATCTCACGTTGACGAATAAAATATGAACATACTATCGATTGAATGCGTGTTTGATCGATTGGAAGTTGAATCAAAAATCAAATTTTCAATCGATGATTACAGCAAAATGCGGCCATGGTTTGATTCAATTCAAACGGTGTTCTGTTCGAATTCTTTCAAAGTTTGATGATTGATCAGAAATTTCAAGAATTGAGACGAATTAATTTTTAGGAAATTTTCGCCGGGAAAAACGGCAAGGTGTTAAGCCTTGGTAAATTTGAAAAAAAGCTTGAAATTTTTTTTTCAAGAATTTAATGGAATATGATTTTCGAGGCCTAGAATCTCACGTTGACGAATAAAATATGAACATACTATCGATTGAATGCGTGTTTGATCGATTGGAAGTTGAATCAAAAATCAAATTTTCAATCGATGATTACAGCAAAATGCGGCCATGGTTTGATTCAATTCAAACGGTGTTCAGTTCGAATTCTTTCAAAGTTTGATGATTGATCAGAAATTTCAAGAATTGAGACGAATTAATTTGTAGGAAATTTTCGCCGGGAAAAACGGCAAGGGGCCTTGGTAAATTTGAAAAAACTTGGAACTTTATTTTTCAAGAATTTAATGGAATATGCTTTTCGAGGCCTAGAATCTCACGTTGACGAATAAAATATGAACATACTATCGATTGAATGCGTGTTTGATCGATTGGAAGTTGAATCAAAAATCAAATTTTCAATCGATGATTACAGCAAAATGCGGCCATGGTTTGATTCAATTCAAACGGTGTTCTGTTCGAATTCTTTCAAAGTTTGATGATTGATCAGAAATTTCAAGAATTGAGACGAATTAATTTTTAGGAAATTTTCGCCGGGAAAAACGGCAAGGTGTTAAGCCTTGGTAAATTTGAAAAAAAGCTTGAAATTTTTTTTTCAAGAATTTAATGGAATATGATTTTCGAGGCCTAGAATCTCACGTTGACGAATAAAATATGAACATACTATCGATTGAATGCGTGTTTGATCGATTGGAAGTTGAATCAAAAATCAAATTTTCAATCGATGATTACAGCAAAATGCGGCCATGGTTTGATTCAATTCAAACGGTGTTCAGTTCGAATTCTTTCAAAGTTTGATGATTGATCAGAAATTTCAAGAATTGAGACGAATTAATTTGTAGGAAATTTTCGCCGGGAAAAACGGCAAGGGGCCTTGGTAAATTTGAAAAAACTTGGAACTTTATTTTTCAAGAATTTAATGGAATATGCTTTTCGAGGCCTAGAATCTCACGTTGACGAATAAAATATGAACATACTATATCGATTGAATGCGTGTTTGATCGATTGGAAGCTGAATCAAAAAAGAAATTTGCCAGTTCATTGGACGTGTAGCCTAATCTAACCTAGGGTCTTTTACGTTAATATTTTCGCCAAAGTTCGAACAGCAGCTCGGATGATTTTGGCTCCGCTAGTTATATAGTGATCTTCTCCAACAAATTGGTTCTGTTGATTTAACTTTAATGTTACGTGCTTATTCAAGGTCAACCAACTATCTGATTTTAGCTTTTCAATATATAAACAACACAGAATGTACATGGTTGCAAGCATCGAATTACCGAGTGACGTTTACTGTTTTATTATCACGATTTAACGACACGCCCCGTGGAAACCAATCATTAGAGATTATTTATGATAAAATCTCTGTAAAAATCATAATAAACCTGTAGGTAGCAAGTTTTACAATCCAATCCTCATAGTTTTATCACGTCATTTCATGTCATTAAAGTCACGTGGTCTATATTTTCTTATTCTCTTTATGCGACATTCTGTCACCCCAATTTTAGAGTCTCGAGAACATTTTTTGTTGAATCTATCAAAAGTAAATAACATTATTGTTTTTGACTTAAATCGTGTCTAAATATGATTTTATTTTGGGTTTTTAAGCCGCATAATCCGTGTCACTTGAATCGACCTCGAGAATATCAAATGTTCATGGGACGTGACACGACTATGGAAATTAGGCTGTTAATGTAAATATTACTTAAGAGGTAAGTGATATTTCACAATACTCAAGTCGCATCCACAACGTTTGTAATCTTGTTTATGTTTCAGATGGTTTGAGCCAGCCGCCATATTCATTACCCCTAACAAATCTTTAATAGTAATAAACTTACTAGGTGCTTCTTGTTATTTCGTACTCGATAAATTATACCGTTTTTGATTGATTTTACCAACATACAATAAGAAAAATTCCGATTTGAATTTCACATGGTTTTCATCATACAGAAGCTTAAAGGCAGCAACATACCGTTGTGAGTATGTTGTGATTGTTTAAAGTCATATTCTTTAAACGTCATAATGAAAAGCCATGACCTATAACTACATTCGTAGAATTTCTATTCAAATATTTATCAACAATCAACAAATAAAAGTAATAACAAAAAATATAATGATTGTAGAGTAACTAATTGTGTACAACAAATATTTGTACAAAACTTTTCCGTTCATGCCGTTTACTGACATTATCATCACAATAAAACTGTCTACCCTCTTGTTCTATCTCGTACTCAAAACGAACACAAAATCACAATTGAACAATGACAACACAAAATTACGACACAAATTCTAATAATTGGAAGTACTTTACTGCTTCAAAAATTGTTAAGATATGCGTGTCTGATAAAAAACAAACGAAGAAATATTTCGTCAAATTACGTAAAAGGTGAGGGAGGTGACATTCATTTGGTATCCAAATCAAATCGCAAAATTGAAATTTCTTACCGATAATAGCAAAAAACACAATACTGTTCGATAGCTTTGTGACGTACTATACATCGCACACTCGCCAAATCAATTAAATATTTTTGATAACAAACGCGAAAAACCAGAGTTTTTTGGGCTAATTTGTGTATGCGGATGCGTATGAAGTCTGATGCAATACGTTTACAATAAATTATAGTAAACAAAAACAACATTTAATAAAGGGTGGAGTGTGTTTCCACACTCGTGTATGTGGGAAATAAACATTCTTTGTGATTCATTTGCGAGTTAATTTTTTTATTGTAATAAATAGTTTTCGTGATGAAATTTAATTTCGCATTGAAACTTGGATTAATTTGCTGCTAAGCTAAAAGGGGATACAAGTTAGATGATTCTAAAATTAATAAATATGCACTTAAAATATACGAGATTCGAGATTCAAACCTCCATGAAGTGATCTCCTTGGGTAACCTCAATAGAATTAGGCATTATCGGCACAGCGATAAAAGTCTCAGGATTTTATATCGTTCCAGGCACGAATTGTACCGCTTTCCTGAGATAATCTGTTCCGCAAAATTGACAATCCAAGCAGTTCATTGGGTTGAGATGAGTTTGCCGGCCAAACATCTTTGCTGAAAAACCGGGAACAACTCTCCGCAAACGGCGATTGTAGTTTTGCAGTAATGTTCCAGTACATAGACTTGACTAAAGCGTTAATCCGTTGACGCCGAGGTGTTGCGATTCTCAAATAATGTGAAATTTTCCAAAACCATTCTAATGCTGTGTGCCAGACGCCGATATTTTTGTCTAAATTTCCGACTAACTAAATTGATTGTTAGTTCACCCAGGTATTGTTAGATGTCTCTAAACTGCAAACTTAGTTCCGATTTTTCAATTACCAATTAGAAATGTTTTGTAGAATGTTAAATTTAAGTTTATATAGCAGATTTTAATTAAACATAAGATGCGATTTATTTTTGCCGTCTTTGGACGATTGGTATGAACTAACCATCAATTTAGTTAGTTGGAAATTTAGACAAAAAAATCGACGTGAGGCACACAGCATAAATATTTTACAAGCATTTAGCATCATTCAGTTTTATTGCCAGACTACTTAGACCCAGAAGACTGTTCTTATGCATAACATGATTTTCTAATAGTTTTGACTGATCCAAATATCAGTCAGTCAGTATATTCAAAAGTCATTAAAAGTATTTTCAGTATCACTTTCAGTGATATTACCGGAACGATTAGACCCAAAGTAACGTCATACTCCCTTGCAGATAATGCTAACTATCTAGGAAATACTAGGAATGTACTTTTACTGTTCAAATTCTCGGAAATTTTAAAGATTTCAACTCGTAGAAATTTTACAAGATAAATTCGCCTAAATGTTTACCTTTAACCAATATTAGTACAATTAGAGTGATGGGTTGTGCTTTTGTATGACTCAGCGGTTCTCAAACTTTTTGAGCTGCGGAGCCCTGCAAAGGCATACAAATTTACACGGAACCCCAGTGGTTCAGTCATGACTAATTGTGTTTATGTGCCAATCGATGATGCCTAACAGCGCATACCCAATAGAATTCCTTATGACTTTTTACTTACAGAAAAGTATGAAAAAAAAACTTGAGAATTTTTTTTTTTTTTAATGTTTTCTCAGATCTTTTTAATGTTTTTAATGTAAATGAGACTGTTAGTGATGTGTTCGTTGTAGTTTCATTACCCACAATTCAAAATTCTTAATATTTAAAATAATACTAACAAATGATATCTTACTATCTTACTCTTACCATGAGATTTCAACCGCGAAATGTGACACATCCAAGATGACCATAACTTTAAGACTGTGTATGAATTCTGAATGATGTTTAAGGCGGATTAGGAAATGTAGCGCAATCGTTTCAACGGTTCATACATTCAGTGTTCTTTGGAAGGTCATTCTACTTTCATATGTATGAAAGTCTTAATTAAGTCAACAATTTAGAAATCCGACACAGAATGAAAAAGCGCGAAAAAATGAATAGAATAGAGGAGTATAAAATTTATCAACACAGGAACAGCGCACAATCATTGAACGATAGGATGCCGTACAACGAAATTTCCGAATATATAAAGGACAATTTGTGAACCAAAATTAGAATAGAAAACGTAAATAGAAAACTTTTATTTAAATTTAAAATTAAATCTTAAGATTACTATTCCTAAAATTGCTTTAGCATGTGCCAGATCAAACAAAATTGCAAAGTAAGACTTCTACGATAAACAAGACAAAATAAAAAAACAACACAGTAAAAAACTATCAAAATTGCAACACACCTGCTCACAAATCAATTAGAACGATGACCAAATTAACCGAACTGGGCTATGAATTACTTTCCCATCCCCCGTATTCTCTTCTTCCCCGTAGATTTAGCACCCTGCGATTATTATGTTCCCAAGCTTGAAGAGGTAGCTAACTGGTCGAAAATTTTACTCAAACCACGGTATTACTGCCGAAACAAATCCCTATTTTGTGGAATTGGACGCTGACTACTATAAAAAAGGCCCTTCAAAAGTTGGAAGGAAACTATGTTGGGATATAAATGTGAATTTTCTCAAAAACATAAGATTGAGTAATAAGAGTAATAAGGCCCGGGACTTTTTCAAACAATCAGTATATGTGCAAATTATTGATTAAAATCGTAAGCAGAGTTTTGAGGTTCCTCTAAAGCAAAAATCAAAATGTGGTTTATATAGAGAAATGTGTGTGTAACATAAATTGTAAAACAGAAATCAAACCAACAAAGTGCCCTTTAACCACATCTGAAAAATACAAACCAAGGAATTATGCTAGATAATGTGAACATTATAGAAGAAGATAATTCGATAAACAATGTTATAGATTATGCTTATATCGGAAATATTTACATATGATTTATTTATCTAGTTTGGTTATTTTACATTTTTTATGTATTTTTGTATATTCATATTTTTTCGTAGAAAATTTTACTGAAATATTTTTGTCACTCAAAACAAATTTTTTGTTTGTACGTAGATATTTGCTTCGACAATGAACTCGAGACGCTGAGAAGAATAAAATAACGTAAAATAGCGTTCAAATACTTTTTAACTTATCTTTAGAATACGTCACCTGTCAAGATAGCCCAACGGGGCTGTTATGAAACTTTTCTCGCCTTCGAAAAAGTCGATATCTAAAATTCGATACGCGTAAATTCGATATCGAAAAAAACAAAAAAATTTCATAATACCAATATTCGCCGCGAGTCGAGTTTCTCGCCAGCAACAAACTTCATAATACCAATATTCGCGTTTTTTCGACGACGAGAAAAGTTTCATAATAGCCCCCCTGGCAGCTGCCGATACTTTAATTCAAGCCAGCAGCATACGTTGATGACATGCATTTTGGGCCGCAACATCATTTCAATGGAAGAAGACCTCCTGCCATTAGTCAGCAGCTAATCAAATTGGCCTTTAAATTAACGAAGTGAAACCAAATATGTATTATAAGGTTACCGCTAGAAGGTAAATACGAAAGAATTTATTTCGGGAGATATATGCAATATGTGAAAGCGGCGAGAGGTTTTTTGGGATCGGTAGTAATGGAGCAAAATACTATTTCTGTAGATATAACACCAAGGATCGTAGCTAGATATCGTGCATTTTATGCTACCATCAAAATCTCAATGGTGGTGTTTAAATTGAAATTAGTGGTTTGATTTGAAGTAATTGTAAAATTTTGGACTTTAGGAACTTCACTCAGTTAATTAATCATTTTGACAACAGAAGCCGTTATTACTATTTAATTCTTAAATCGCCGTTAAAATAAAACTAAAATTCATATTTAAACTGTAGCAGGTGGTTATTAATTTTTTGCCGGCATAACAATAAAACAAAGGACGTCCCACTTGTTTTGCGGTGGTTTAAATTATCCAAATATTTCAAGTCTACCGTTGCATATTGCGTTTGTCAATGATAATAAATAATTGGAAGGTCGTCCCAGATTCATTTCTTAACATCGATCTCAACTTTTTTAAATAAAACCAATTTCCAATATTCCCGATGATTTCAAGCTAACCATTTCGTGTAAGAACTTCCCCTTCCAACCGAATACAGAATCAGTATGGCGAATTTCAAATACATTTTTATCCGAAGTATTTAGTAGCATGAAGCAACAACTCGTAGACTAAGTTGCATTGCAGACATCATTAAGATAGGTTCTACACATTCTTCATAACAACATAGCTGAATTACATTTCCTAACAGATAAAGACAGTGAGTTTTATAGACGTATGGGGCTAACCAAGAAAGAGAATTAAGTGAAGGATAATTTTAGTGGGAGTTCCAACCTAATCTTAGATAAATAAGTAGACCTGCAATCCTTTCCTAAGAATTTTGTATAATAAAAAAAGCGACTCTGAAATTTAGAAACTCGTTGAAACGCCTGAAACTGTAAGTATATACAACGTGATATGGCCTTGTTACCTAATTGAATAGATAAAGAATACACATGAATTTACAGAAAATCTCATAGACTAAGATAGTTTACTTCAGTTCCGGAAAATAATTCTACCGCTTAACAGAAACTTGGCCAAACCAACCTGGTAGACGGAAAACAAGTCAGCTAGAGATGAGCCAAACCTTAATAACAAAGCTGAAATGACAGTACCAAAGTTACAGCGAGAACAAGCAGAGATAACTGCCAAGTCAAGGGTGCAGGCTGGATAATCATCAATTTGGACATCTTTAACACATAGATGAATGATTGTTAAACAAAATCGGCCCACAACCATACCCTAAGTATTATATATCTATTTAGTAGTGGTAGAGACGATCTTCTTCCATCTAGTGACACACAATGGAATTGATAAAAATAGATAGAAAGGTGAAAATATACTTAGCTTGGTGACCAGAAATTTATGATACGCCATTTTAATTAACAACAATCTTACGAATGATATTAGTGAGATCTAAGATGTGCGTTGTAGTACTATGGGAAACAAAACTAGAACAACCTGATACCTCACCAATACGCTCACTTAACGGTAGATAAGACTGACAAGGTACTAATTGACTTTAGGTCAATGTTTCTTCCAGCTTGAAAAGAACAGATTGATAATGCACCTCAACTCATAATATGCACCAAATGACAGAAAATTGAGAATAAATTAGCTTAATCTATCTTATTGGAATACCGTGTTGAAATATCTATTAGCTTTGACTCCAAGGAAAGGAACAGTAATTATCGCCGATATTCCCAAACGAATGACCAACGCTGCCTACACTAGAAAAATGGGCGATTACTACTTGTGTGATGATCACGATGAAATGGGTGATTACGACTTCAAAGTCGAACTATCTGCATGAGTCTGGTTACGTTGTTACGGTACTTGTAATTGCAGCACAGCAGCCATTTTTGTCAACAGTCCATGTGACAAAAACCCCCAATAAGTTAAGAGGTTTTTGCCATATGGACTGTTGGCCTCCATTCTTCTCGGTCGAACATCTTTTGGCTCCAGTTTCGACATTGTTTAATACGCGGATCTTATACAATATCATCGCACCAGTACAGCCTCAGTCTTCTCCTGTGACATCCACTAACTGGTTGTTGGAACACTTTTTAATTCATTTTCCTTTTGAGTGAGGCCTAGGTAGTAGTTTTATTCATAATTTCCGAGTTGTTTTATTTAAAAATTCATAGTAATTGGTAGTAGCAGAGGTAATTGGCAGAGTACATGCTACAGTCGAAGTTAAACTGTAGGACAAATTATTGGTTTAGAAAGTGCGATGCACGACTGCGATAGATATTTTCGGTCTTAATAATGCCTGACTGAATGCATCTACATGTCGAACACCTGTCCTTATCTCGAGGAGGCATGCCGTATGAATCTAAAAAAAAATTCATATAAATCGACAGGAAAGCTTCGGTTTGCACCGTGATGCGAAGTTCATCGATAATACCCCTCTGTTCATCGATAATATATACTGAATTATATTTAATGACGGGTTGCGGTTGTTTGTCCGATCAAAATACCGACTTTTAAAATCCCGACTTTCAAGATCCCGATTTTCAAAATCTCGATTTTCAAGACCGATTTTTTAATTTTCTTTTATGAATTCGGGCGCCTGTGGGCCGGCATTTTGAAATGCAATAATTTTAGAGGCTGACGACTTCGATAACTCTAACGGGCACGCGGGAGGTCACTGCGCTTCCCCCGCTTAGCCCTCCGAGGGGCTTTAAATTTGAACTTCGGGGGACGTAGGAGCCGGGATCAGCAAACATATCGGACTGCGTGCCGCACGCGTAGGAGCGGATTAAATAGAATCTATTAATAACATCAAAAACCCAAACGTTCTTTTCAGGACGACCAAAAATATATTTTATTAAAAGAACATATGTATTTATATAAATCCAATTTTGGAAATTAAATTTAACAATTATTGGTTGAGCAATGGGCAGGTTCAATTGAGCAGGCCCAATTCCAAAAATTCTAGAATAATTCACATTAAAGTGCAAATTGTATCCAATACCCGAAATTTAACCCAAGATCGGTCAAAAAACAACCGAGTTCTTAATAAAAATGAAGATAAAAAACAAAATTTAATATTTAATATTTTTTTAAAAATCCCAACTTTTGTCAGGATTTTTAAGGTAGGAAAGTCGGGATTTCGAAAATTGGGAATTTGAAAATCGGGGGGTGTATTATGAAAATTTCGACCGCGTTTTTTTTTTTCGACGTTGTCCAATTTTTGTATTATGAAATACTCGACGCGTTTTTTTTTCAGATAACGTCGACTATTTTACGACAGCTCTTGAGGTGTCGAGTACATAAAAGAAAAGTGTTAAGTGTTGAGAAATAAAAAAAAATTGTTAGCAAAAATAAATTAATAATTTAAACTTATACAATTTTAATTAATTTAAATTTTCACATAAAAAATAATTTTCATTTTTCGACATCGTTGAAAAAAAATTCATAATAGCGATTTTCGACGTTGTCGAAAAAAATACGCGCGGCGAAAATTTCATAATAGACCCCCGGGATTTTTTCTTTGTCGGGATTTTGATAATTCGGTCTTTTGTAATTCGGGATTTTGAACCGACGCCAGTTGAGATTAGAAGACCCTTATGAAACCACAATTGGAACCAAGGAGTATCACTAAGAGTTTTCATTTACGTATTACCAAATCTATAAACGACACCAACTATAACACACACTATAGAGATCTGCGTCCCATTTTTATTGAAAAAACTAAGCCTACGACCTAACATATTCCAATTGGAAAAAAGGTTTAAGAGCAGACAAATCCATCTCGTCCATGTAAACGTTTACGCTAATATTTATAGAACATCTGTAAATTTTACCCGATACAACTACACTTAAAATAACAAACGACCAAGCATGTATTAGAAAAAATTAATTAGGAAATACCCGGCTGACATACCATTACTGTAATATACGATACAACAGGCCAAGCTCGATTTTATGACCACGACACGAAATTACTTAATAAGAGGTTTATACTACCTTTAAGTAGGGAGGCGTTCACCAACCTTTTCTCAACACACATTTTTCTTATTTGTTTTAATAAAACATTAAGGCATTTTTTTGATTAAATCCAGTAAGATTTTTTCAATATTGTTTCTGTTTATTTATTTATCATTCGGTGTTTGGTTGATTTTTTTTAAATAATTTTTTTTAAATTAATTTCAATTAAAAATAAAACGTAAACAGTAAATTATAATATAGGTAATCTAATTAAGAAAATAAAGAATTGTATAATTAATTATTATTAATAGTAATATATAAGTGTAATTTCTAATCCAATATTATTTAAGGTGAATTATACATTAATTTTTTTTATACATTTATACAGTACAGAGTATTTACATAAATCGATTTAAAAATATTTTATCTCTATGCTCCTGAGATAAAACGGGCGCTATAATTGTATCTAATTTTTTTATTCTATCTGTAAAACGGACCCGATCCCGGGCAATTGTTTCCCATTCACCTATTCTAGCTTGTCTGTGAGCAAAATCCCACGTTCTCATAACACGAATTTTTGGTTTCAAATCAAAACGTACCTAAACAGGAAAATAAAGAGTCGAGGGGGAAAAATACAAAAAATTTAGCAAACAATTTTATTTATGTATTTGGTGCAAGGAAACTTACTTTCTTTTCGTCACGAAAACCTGAGTCAGAGTCGGTTTCATCACTATCCTCGATATTACTGCACAAACGATGATCCATACGATACGTATGCAAACTATAACCACCCGAATCTACTTCATCCTCATCATCTTCATCGTCATCATATTCGATAACCATACCATCTATATCACAATCGTCTAGGAAACATATTTCTAAGCTATCATTACTGCATTCTGATAATTGTCTTTGGCGTGTTGCTTGCTGCGGCTGCTGATGCATAAACGTAAACGGTGATGGTAATGGAATCGAAGTCGGTATTTTTTTAAACGAGACACAAATTTTTGTTTGCTCATTACGATTACCAAACAGCTTTTCGCAAATTGTTGTATTTTGAACAGTATCTGATGGTATAGTGGCTGAAGCCGCCGATTTATTTTGTTCCTTCAACCATTCCGATTTTATATCACGATCAAAATTCCGTTGACGTTTTTTATATTTTCGACGTTTTTTCTTATTTGTCGTTTCTAAATTCATTTTGTCTACGGTATTATTATTATTATTGTTATGACAAATTTGTATACCACCACCACCACCACCGCGATGGTTTTTCTTACGGCGTTTTCGTTTCTTTCTATCAGTCGATACTTCACGACGTATTTCAGGTACAAAGCTATTACTACAACTATCTTGACATTTATTTAATTTAACTAGAGGTGTTTTTGGATGATGTCGTTTAGGACTCAGACCATTTATATTACTAGCAAGGTCATTGTCATCGCAAACCACTCCTGGGGGCGGCGACATGCATATTTTATTATCTTTATGTCTAATATCCATAGTTTCTTCTTCTTTTCCTTTATGGTCATTAGTAAATGACATAAGATTACTTAAATCCAAATCAGACTTTAAAATAAATGATTGATCAATAATCGGATCGGTACAATTCTTATTCATGAAATTCTTTAAAATTTGATTAATTTTATCAGTTTCCAAGAAATAAATGATATAATCAAAGGAAAATCCCATGGGGGAACAACCGCCACCACTTGATGATGTTGTTTTGGTTGAATGTGTCCCGGGTGACATTAAATATCGTTTATCGTTCATATATTCAATGCTACAAATTAATTTTGAATAATTTGATGACACAATCGTATTCGGGGCTGTTTTTAAATCAATCATTTTGATAAATTGATGTAAAATTTTGATCATTAATGGAAGAATTATTTGTTGTTGTGTCGAATGAGATTTTCCGTGCTGATCTTGCTGTTGGTTTATTTGTTGTTGTACCAAATCAAAATTATCATTCGCCGTTTGACAATTCGCCAATTTAAAGGGCGCAATCAACGATGGCGATGCACTTAATAAAAATGATGGTAACTTCAATTCACCAAAATTTATTAATTTATTACGAATTGTTTCAAACATAACTATTTATTTATATGTAAATATATAATATATATAATTTAAATTGTTTTCAGTTCGTTTTATATTTTTTTTTTTTTTGTTATATACACAAAATTTAATTTTTTATCACTTTTTTGTTGTAATTAACTAAAATTAAATTAATTTGAACACTAGAATCTTCACGAATTTAGTAGATCCGTGTAGGAGCGACAATAGGAATAGTGCGATTCCAACAATTATGGTTACACATACGATAGAATCGTAAAATTTTCATTTGTCCACCAGAAATTCGAAAACTTGAGTCTAATTTTTCCACTGTAAACAATAATTTGTTACGATTTTCACTACGCTTATTATTTTTTAGTACACCTTTCTTATTATTTTTAATATTTTTCTGTTCACTTGTATTTAAATTATTTATCACCTCCATTTTAAAAATTTTCAAAGACACAGAAGAAAAAATTACACGAAATAATTTCTCACGGAATTACCACCGATATTCACATGCGTTTTACTATTTTAAAGCATATTCCTCTTTAATGTTCTTTTGTTCAAACAAAAAAAATATTATAATATACAGCAATTTTATTAATAATTAAAGCACAAGATATATAAAATAATTTTCGAATTCGAGCACTTTGAAATGAATTTTGTGATTAAAATTTATTTTTACGTTATCGTTCTGTTCACTATGATTTTTAGAAGTAAATTGCGAAAAAATGGGATTGCATCAGAAATAATACCAATTCGATGAAAATAAGTGGTCACGATTGAAAATTACTACAGGTTGTATGATTATTTATGGCACAAATTTTGTGTGACGTCAAAAAATAAGCAATTGATATATTATTATGGTTGAAAACGAATGGGGGGCGAACGGGTGCGTCCCACTTTACATAAATATGACTTTATGAGTAATGCTGGAGATATACTCGACGTTACTCAGAAGCTTCGAAATGTCAAAAACGCGCTTACGAGTGTACCCAAGATAAACTCAATATATGAATTCACGTTTTTGACATTTATTTAACTTTTGACTTTCATTTTATTTGTTTCATTTTTTGCGAAATAATAAAAATTTAAAATATTAAAAGTTAGTAGTTGAAAGAAAAACGTGCAGTTGATTTTTCAAAAGGTCAAAATGGAAACAAAAATAAAATAAAATTGGTTAATTATTTCATAAAATTTCTGTAAGATGTCACTTTAGTACTAAACAACAACAAAAAGTTAAAGTTAAATCAACTTTTTTTGTATCACGTCTGAATCACGTCGAGTATAATTGCTTTAGTATAAATTCTCATAGTTTAACTTTTTATTTTTACTTAGTCACGTCGGTCGCGTCGAGTATATCTCCAGGGTAAAAGCAACGCCACATACAACATCTAACTACAGACGATTCGTGCGTAAACTTTTTTTTGCCTCGCCACATACAAGAAAAAAATACAGACGATTTTACAACAATTCTTTATGTTTTCAAAATTCATTGTTTTCAAAATTCAAAAATCAACGAAATGAGCTCAAAAACAACAGAGAAAAAAATCGTTTAAAATTTTTCGATGAGTTTTTAGATTTTTGGCGTTCGTTCACGTGTAAAATTATACCATTCAGAGCAAAAATCGTTTCTAGAAAACGCTAAATAGAAAAATGACTATTTTTCAATTAAAATTATTAAATAATTGCAAATTTATTATTTTGGCTACTAATTTGAGATAGTTTACATATTATCTCATTAATTTAGATCCAAAATGTCCACTAAATAATTAATAAATGCAACATCTGTTTTTAGAAGTCGATCGTAGATATCGCTGGCATCGCTTTAAAGGAAATTTCAATTAAATTTTTTTACACACAAACTTTGAATTAATAAATTTGACTTTGTGTAATTGATTGGATGTAGTAATGAACACTTTAAAAGAATGAGCTTTTATGCTCAAAATAAGTAATAATTTTTGTGAATAAATAAATATTTTATTTGTTACTACTGTGATCAATTCGATATTATTATAATTTTTATATCTGCAACAGGAAAGGTTAAATTTCATATTGGAGATAATACATATCTGATTAACGAACCATTGTGCCAACTTTTCATTACATTTTTTCTGGACCCTTACTACTAATGAATCCTCGTAATCGAGCATTTTTCATAATTTAGAGGGGAGTTAGTAATGGATGCGCCATTCATACCAGATTAATATATACAATACATAAAATTTAATCGATTTCGACAACGCATTCGCCGTGCTTCAACTATTGAATCTCGGTTTATTAGTTTTTAATCTTTGCAATCTGTTTATAATAATTGGGCCAAAGCATTCCCAACTTTTCGCTTTTGACGTCATACCTCTTACGCAATAGCCAAATCGAGGGCAATTTGGTTATAGGTCCAACTAACATAGAACTGTGGCGTCCTTCACACCTTGCCCAACTAATTAAATTTCCTAAATTGTCAAGCACCGTAAATGGTTAGTTGGGTATCCAAAAAAATATTGTAGTTTTTATTTTTTTTCGCAGCTAGCTTTTGAAAAATAAAAGCTAGTCGAGTTTTTCTGTTTTTTCATGAAAATTAAGTTGTTAATAAAAAATTGTAAGAAAATAATAAAAGTGGTTAAGTCGTTTATAAATAGTGCTAAAATCATAAATTTCTAATCAGTTGTTTATAAACCAATATATTCTAAGTATATAATAAAAAATCAAGTTAATACAAAACAAAAAGTTTTTTAAATAAAATTTGGGTATACTAAGACGTGGGTGCTTGGTGGAGCTATATACTCCAAAAACTGGTAACCATCCGACGTGATTGTGGCCACATAATCTACAGCCACTTATACAATCAGCTGCAAATACGTCGCCTTTCACCACATCTGGTAATCTGGTAAATTTAAAGCCAGAACCGAGTCAACATACTGGTTTAATCCCCGTTATATTGGTGTTTCAACAAATTTCAACAACCAACAAAATTTCGGTTGGGTATACAGTTACGGCAGACAAGTTCAACCCCATCACTGCTACACAGAGACCGAGGTGATTCCAAATTGTAACGTGTCTCTGCATCGAGGGATTTTTGGCACATTTTTTAAAACTGTAAGTACCCAGTTAATTATTTTTGGTGCTTGACTCAATAAATTTTTATTTTAAATTCAAATTTCGTTTTTTTTTTATTCATAAAACTTTTTAAAATGTGTTTTGTTTCGGTGTTTTTTATTTTTTCGGTCCTTTTTCTTTTGTGTTCTTTTCTTTTTCGGCGCGTTGTCCAAGGTGTGAACGATCCACCTGTGGCTCCTTTATCTGCGGAATCAACGGATGAAGAGGCAGCATCGGGCAGCGGTTCTAAGGAACCAACATTTTCGTTGACAGCCTCTCAGCTAACCGGACTCATCAACGATGCTGTCACTAAAGCCGTCGCGCAGGTAGGGCGAAATAGTACAATTCCTCTGCCAGAGACATCTCAATCTCACACTTCGTTTCCTCCTTACACCGGAACGGTTGCTCGAGTGGCATTCAAGCCTCCACAACCACTACATTTACAAAACCCAGAGGTTTGGTTCGAAATACTCGAGCAACAGTTCACGGTGGCGGATATAAGAACTGAGGCAACGCGGTATGCTCATGCGGTTGCAGCTTTGGATTCACGACTCCACGACACTTTCGCATATTTGATCACCAGCCCAAAAGGTAATGAACCTTATACAGTATTCAAGGCTGAAGTGATCCGGGTTCTCGGCGAGTCGGAAAAGGCGAAGCTGAACAACCTGATGCATGGCTTGACACTTGGAGACAGAAAGCCATCACAGTTGTTGAGCGCCATGAAATTGAACGCTGGGAACAACTTTAACGAAGCAACTCTTCGCCAATTCTGGATGAAGAGGTTGCCCCAGTCCGTTCAAATGGTGCTCACACCATTTGAAAATGATGTCTCTCTGCCAGTCCTGGCAGAACGGGCTGACAACGTCTTCGAGACTATGACACAGTCTCAAGTGAATAGTCTAGAGACATCTGCACCTTGTTCGGTTTTTCCAAATTCTTTGTCGTCTTTAGATCAACAATTTTCCAATTTTAAAACAACATTGTTATCGGAAGTATCGGAAATTATTAATCAAAATTTTAGATCTCGTTCAAAATCAAATTCACGTGGTCGCAATTATTCGCGATCAAATTCTAGACATAATTATTCTCGTAAAAACTCTCCAAATTCTCGCAATTCTTACAATCCATTTTACGGTGAACCTTCGGCTGAGAATAATTTTATTTGTTTTTATCATCATCATTTCGGCACAAAAGCATTAAAATGTAAACCAAATTGTAAATTTGTATCATATAGCTCCGATAATAATGTTTCAAAAAAATAAGTAGTCATTCACAATTGGCGGTGTGTAATGACGATTCTAAAACTAGCCGCCTTTTAATTTACGAAATTTTTCTTCAAACACATTTTTTAATAGATACAGGTGCAGATGTCTCAGTCTTGCCAGTCCGTTTTGTTCGGAATCCAAGGGTCGACCCATCATTCAGATTGTTCGCAGCGAACGGTTCTTCGGTAAATGCGTATGGAACCAAATTTTTAAGACTTGACATCGGACTGCGCCGCGAATTCTCCTGGGAATTTATAGTTGCTGACGTGTCGATGCCTATCATCGGCGCGGATTTTTTGAGGAAAACTGGTTTGCTAGTGGATATACAGAGACAGAGGCTCATAGATCCGTTAACCTCTCTGTATTCAAATGGATCTCCTTCCTCCTTCGATGATACTACTGTTTCTAGGATCGATAAGTCAGCAATGGACCCAGGAGTTTTCAACGTAATATCTAAATTTTTAACGGTCATTCACGGTAATATTGATATTGACAATACTAGACATAGTGTGACTCACAAAATTGAGACGAACGGACTACCGGTTGCATGCAAACCACGACGACTAGCACCGGACAAATTCATCATCGCGAAGACAGAATTCGAAAATATGATGAAACTCGGGATTTGCCGACCTAGTAGCAGCCCTTGGTCCAGTCCGTTACATTTAGTACCTAAAAAGAATGGGTCTTGGAGACCTTGTGGAGACTTTCGGGCACTGAATAAAGTCACGATTCCGGACAGGTATCCGATTCCACATATCCAAGATTTTACACAACGACTCGAGGGCTGCACTATATTCACAACAATAGACCTTGTCCAGGCTTACCACCAAATTCCTATTGAACCGACCGACATTCCAAAGACAGCAATTTCGACACCTTTCGGACTATTTGAATTTTGTAGAATGACTTTCGGCCTTAGGAATGCAGCACAATCGTTCCAACGTCTTATGCATTCAGTACTACGTGGACTTGACTTCTGCTTTGTATATTTGGACGATGTGCTCATTGCCTCTCGAAATTACGACGAACATCTTGAACATATTAAAATCATTTTTTCTAAATTAGACGAACACGGACTAGTGGTAAATGTGGACAAATGCGTTTTCGCAAAGACCGAAATTGTTTTTTTAGGCCATTTGGTAACTGGACAAGGTATATTACCGTCGCATGAACGGGTTCAAGTCATCAAAAATTTCGAACGACCACAGACTGTAAAACAACTGAAACGCTTTTTAGGTATGATTAACTTTTATCGACGCTTCATCCCAGGTGCCGCTGCTGACCAGGAATTGTTGAACGATTACCTAAAAGGCTATACCAAAAACAGTCGAGTTCCAATTCAATGGTCAACGGTGGCTATCGAAGCGTTCGATAACTGCAAAATTAAACTTACGAACGCGACTTTACTTATTCATCCATCATCATCAGCACCTCTGGCCATCATGGTTGACGCTTCCGATACTGCGATCGGTGCGGTAGTTCAGCAGTTTGTATCCAATTCTTGGCAACCACTCGGTTTCTTTTCAGTACGTCTCAATGAAACGCAAAAAAGATACAGTGCTTATGATCGTGAACTTCTCGCGGCATATTCGGGAATAAAACACTTTCGATATCTTCTCGAAGGTCGTACTTTTACGCTTTATACCGATCATAAGCCACTTGTCTACGCTTTTAATCAGAATCCGGAAAAAGCATCTCCTCGTCAATTTCGACACCTAGATTTCATCGGTCAATTCACAACCGATATCCAGCACATCTCTGGACTGGATAACGTTGTTGCAGATACTCTTTCACGCATTAATCAAATTTCTATTCCCGAAAGTATTGATTATGCTATCATCGCAGATGCTCAGACCAATGACGAGGAACTTCAAGAAATTTTAAGGAGTAACTCTGTTCTCAAATTTGAGAAATTTCCTGTTTCTTTCAATTCAAAAAAATTAATTTATTGCGATATTTCTACTACTACACCTAGGCCATTCATTCCCTTTAATTTCCGAAAACAAGTTTTCGAGGCTTTTCATAATCTTTCTCATCCTGGCGTCAAAGCTTCCGTAAAACTTTTGACTCAGAATGTAATCTGGTCATCAATTAAAAAAGACGTTCAGAAGATGGCTCAAAATTGTGTAGCTTGCCAAAAGGCTAAAATCTCACGACATACAAAATCTCCGATTGGTAACTATAAATTAACTTCTCAACGCTTTTCGATTATTCATCTCGACATCATCGGTCCTTTGCCAGTTTCTGATAATCAGCGGTATTGCGTAACATTGATTGATAGATACACTCGCTGGTCTGAGGCGGTTCCAGTTCCGGATGTAACTGCTGCAACCGTCGCTTTTGCAGTCTATTCACAGTGGATAGCTCGCTTTGGTGTGCCAGAGTCCATTGTAACGGACCAAGGCATGCAATTCGAGTCACAACTTTTTCACGAACTGGCTAACTTACTTGGTTTTGAGCGCAGGAGAACAACTAGCTACAATCCCAAATGTAATGGCATGATCGAGAGATGGCATCGAGTCATCAAATCTGCCATTATGTGTTATAATCGTGCTGATTGGACTAGTGTTCTTCCTGCAATCTTACTTGGACTACGGACGACGTACAGTGACGAATTAAAAGCTACTCCAGCTGAACTGGTTTACGGATGTACAACTCGAGTTCCTGGAACATTTTTAAATGCGACGAACGAACAAATTTCACAATCAGACTTCATTACTAATTTAAGACGACACTTTGACGAAATTCGACCTGTACCGGCTTCTCGACATACAACGGACAAAATTTTTATTAGTAAAGATTTGCTGACTTGCTCGCACGTTTTCTTACGAACTGACGCAGTACGCAAATCACTGCAACCACCGTATACTGGACCGTATTTGGTTATCGACCGTACAGACAAATTTTACACTTTGGATCTAAACGGACGACACGCCAAAATTTCCATCGACCGACTCAAACCATGTTACTCGGACAATCAACAACAAACTACGGACGCACCAACTTCGCAAACTGGATTACTTGTATCGACTGACCGACCAGAATCTATTATTTCGGCTGATGGACCTAAATCATCTACCGTGGAACCGAAAGTTCGCAAACAGGTTCGTTTTGATCTCTCGTCGAGGCCTGTTTTGATTACAAGTTCGGGTCGTGAGTCCAGGACTCCAACCAGATATAGAGATTGAGGCGATAGATCTGCGATCTCTCTGGGAGGGGAGTATTGTGGCGTCCTTCACACCTTGCCCAACTAATTAAATTTCCTAAATTGTCAAGCACCGTAAATGGTTAGTTGGGTATCCAAAAAAATATTGTAGTTTTTATTTTTTTTCGCAGCTAGCTTTTGAAAAATAAAAGCTAGTCGAGTTTTTCTGTTTTTTCATGAAAATTAAGTTGTTAATAAAAAATTGTAAGAAAATAATAAAAGTGGTTAAGTCGTTTATAAATAGTGCTAAAATCATAAATTTCTAATCAGTTGTTTATAAACCAATATATTCTAAGTATATAATAAAAAATCAAGTTAATACAAAACAAAAAGTTTTTTAAATAAAATTTGGGTATACTAAGACGTGGGTGCTTGGTGGAGCTATATACTCCAAAGAACCATCTAAACGGCCCATAAATTCTGCACTCCAGCCATAGTTGTATTCGATTTCATCACCAGTCGTAATTAAATGTTGAAAATCCCTATCCGGTTTCGAACCTGATAGCTCCCGATCCAACCATCAAACATTAATTTATAAATAGTTTTCGATGTATATCGATTACTTTTAGCATTATCGATAGTAAACTACTTCTAATAACATAAAATAATGAGTTTCATGTCAATTTATATAGCATGTGAGAAAACATTTACAAAATACAGTGAAATTTGCGAATAAATGAATTATGCAAAATATTTTAATTTTATTAATTAAAAATAATTAATAAATACATAATTTATGTTGCAAGCCTGTTTCTGTGCAAATATATGGTTACATGCATTTGTAGCAACGGTTAAAACAGCTTACAATAACGACCAGAAACACGCGGACATTGCTACGATGAAAGAAACGCTTTAAGACTATGTAATTTTATAAAGAGTAACATAACAGATTAAAAAAATTTCATCAAAAATTGCATAAGTTGTGCATTTGAAATGGGTTATACAATGCACTTACACAATATTTTTTTTTATTTGGATCGAATATTGTCACACTCGTGACTATTGATAGAAAACGACAAAACATACCTCAAAGTTAGTGTTTTAACGCATTTAAATTGCATAACTCATACATTTTTTGATGAAATATATCCCTGTTTTAAGGTTACTCTTTATTATAGAACTCTTTGGTTTAACTGTCATTGTAACAATAGCAACAAAAGAAATTTTTGTACTGTCGAACATACCCCTAATTGATTTGAACCATAATAATATTAACAGTGTGCGTTTAAAAAATCATCAAACCAACAATAATTTTTCATCTTGTCTCAGCTTGTCCAAATTTTGACAAAAGGCGCGTATTCATTTCATTGATATTTTTTTTTATATTCGTTCAAGGGATTCTAACGATCCCAGTGACAGCAAACGTATTAAATAGCTGATTTCTATATAAATTTTTTGTGTGAATCTCATTAGTCTTCAAAATGCCAGCTACATTAGATTTGTGTCAACAATATTTCGAAACAAGAGATTTGTATAAATTATTCGAGATACAAAAAGATGCACCAGAGAAAGATGGTAAACATATCACACGAATTAATAAAATTCACCTATGAATCAAAATTTAATTACATTTCTTGTATGTATTCTAGTTAAAAAGGCATATTATAAATTATCACTTAAAGTGCACCCAGACCGTGTAAGCGACGCTGAGAAAGAGGAAGCTACCGAAAAATTCAAGTTGCTAACACGAATTTATAACATACTTACCGATACCGGCAAACGAACACTGTACAATGAGAAAGGGATTATCGACGATGAAGATGAAAATGGTAGTCTCATGGATTGGCTGGCTTTGTGGAAATCGATATTCAAACCAATTTCCGAAGATGATATTATAAATTTTGAGAAAACATACAAGGGTTCGGAATTGGAACGGACCGATATTATGAAGGCGTATTTACAGGGTAAAGGTGATATTGATCACATGTTTAACACGGTGCCGTTCTTTAATGTAGAGGAAGAGCCTCGAATTGCACATATTGTACGGGAATTGATTGATGCTGGAGAAGTTCCGGAATATAAAATATTTACTAATGAACCGGCTGGTAAACGCATGCGGCGGCACAAGAAGTATTCGCGAGAAGCTAAACTCGTTGAGAAAGAGAAGGCGAAAAAAAAAAGTTTGGCAGATGAGATTAGTGAGCGGCAGGTAGCGCGGACAAGCAATGCAGATTCATTTTTCAAACATCTCATGGATAAGTATGCGAACGAGGATGATGAAGATGATGTGATTGACTTTGGCTCGAAGAAAAAGAAAGTAAAATCAAAAGCAGGCGGCAAACAAAAGATACATCAGGTGAAGGATGGAAAAGTAAATACGCGTGCAAGTCGCTCAAAGGCAAAATAATCGTAATCTTTTTATTTTTTTTTGTTACTTTTAGATGGCTTCTAAGTAAATACAATTGCATTAAATTTATTCGTTTTTATAAAGGTTCAGAGTTTTTTTTATGCGGAGTAAGAGTTTGTATCAACATTGAGGTTTGCGGTTCTTTGACACCTTTTCTGAAGCTAAATTTGAATTATATGTACTATGTACATAGTTGAACTATAAGCTAAAAATCCGCCAACCCTATTCCTGAATACGATACGAAAACGAAAATACAAAATTCATATTTGAATTGAATCAGATTCGTATGATTCTTATTTGAAATTGAATATGAATCTTGTACATTCACTTTCGTATCGTATTCAAGAATAGGGCAGGGCAGGTACAGGTTCACTTTGAGGAGTACACATTTTAAGAAAAATCTTATTTTGCTAAACGGTTAGCTAAATCGTTCATATGAATGAATACATTGCTTCGTCCCCGATGTGCATTTTGTGGCTTCATTAATTTGGCCGCAACATATTCGTATACTCTGCTGTCCGAGTCCTCGAGGGTGAGGAAGTTGTTTTCTATAAGTAAGTATATCAAAATTAATTGCATGTCCAACTAAAAAAGAAACGTTGAGCCGGCAAGTCATCTTCGCACATTGGAAATTATATTGTGACTATACGAAGATGAAGTAACGCCTTACTGAACTATGGTTAAAGCTATTACAGAGACACCAGGTTAATTAAACCTTGAATGATTTGCGAAAACTCAAAGCCTCAATGGACGAATGAGATTGCAAGGAGCTTGTGGTTATTTCTAGATTATGCTCTCGAAAACCGATACGACCCACAAAATTCTAGTCTTGAACAATCTTTCTCAGCTTGATATTTGTCTTTATGGATTTAAACAGCGATAAATATCCACTCAAAAGGAAGGTCAGTCACATAATAGTATAGAACCGGAAATAGTCTCGACCGACTCGGAGATGTCTAGGGTTAATGGGCTTAATAGATTCAGGGTCGAGGGAGGAGAGTAGAGTTGGCAACGGTCGTAGCATAAATCAGCTCAATTAGAAATGATTCGTCAGACCTATCATAACATAAGGCCACTTCCTAATATGAGATGCATTAATCGCCCATCCACAACAATCGTTCGAGAACGAAAAAGTTGGTAAGTAAACCCGATGAAAATCAGTTGAAAAAATAAAACAATACTTTTGGAACAGGTGGTCCAAATAGTGTTAGTACAGATAAGAGATTATTTGCACCCAAGAATTTTTTTTTTATTGTTAACTATGCGATCTGTTTTGGGGCTCAAGGCTCACCCTGCTCTTCCGCGGTAATGCTTTTTACGTCCTTACTTATTACTTTATAGGACCGATCTAAGACCATCTGCACATTGCAAGCTCCATGCCGCCTATACTGGCATAGAAGATGGGTCGGCCCATGGGTTTTGCACACCGACATGGGGTCATAGATGTGTTACATTCCACCACAGATCCTAATCTGTTGATGAAATTAAACTTTGCATCCTGCCCTTATCGGGATTCGAATCCCGTACCTTCCGATCCAAACGCCAAAGCTTTAACCACTGTACCAAACCGAGAAATTATTGGCACAAATAGCTGGTGCACCCGGGAAGTGGCAACAAGATCTGACTTGTTACAGTTTACTATGAATTACGTAAATTCAGAGTAATCCGTCTGAAGAAGGGAAAGCAAAAATATCACACGAAGACTAACGTGGTCAGAAGTTATTGGACGCAACAGGGAATTGCTAAACAATAATTACAATGTAATCCAAGGTGGGCTGGAAACATGTATCCTGAGAAATTGACGGATTTGAAACTACGAATTATTGTACTATCGGAATGGATCCCGAAACGAAGCTTTAAGACCTTGTTGCCTTTCTAATTTGCGACACCGGCAGCTCTGTTCGGTGAGGTGTTTAATAATGGGTGGGTTAACATTAGTTGCAGGCAACAATAATACCTGAGAATACTATTACCTTAATTTTCACTCAACTATAATAAATTACTTAATATTTATATAACATAATAATAAAAAAAAATTAGAAAATATTTACAAATTAATCAAAAAATTAAAAGTAAGTTAAATTAAAATTTAAAGATAAAAAAAAATATAATATTTACAATGTTTTCCTTTCCGGAATATTTATAATCCAAATACTGATCACGTAGAATTTCAGAAGCTCCTCATATCTGCACACCGATGTATCTGCTTACAAATTTCTCATTTCAAAAAAAAAACCCAAGCTGCTTACACCAATAACCAAACTCCGTCTCTCAAAAAAATTTCCAAATTGCTTCACAAATTTTTATTACATATATATTTGCAGGTTTATATTTTATATAACGTTTTATTTACATTATTATAATTATATTTTATATAATTTTTTTACGAAATTTATTGTACACAATATATATTTCCTCTTTTTTTCTTTTAATTTATTATTCGTTAATATTTTAACACTTGTATTGGTTATACTATATACACAATCTTAATAGGATATTTACAATCGTTTAATATTATTTTAATACTCTTTAAAATAATCTTTTAAGTTTTATTTTTTTTTTCAAAATATTTTCTTAATTAATACATAGTTTGAATACAGATTTATATTTAGTATATTTTTATTTTTTTATTGTTTCGAACGTTTATCATAAAATCAAATCACTATTAATTCTATCTATTAATTAAATCTTTGTCTATTTCTATTTTTCAACCCAGTCCAACCAAATTTTCTTTTACCACTCCCAAAACAAAATTTTCTCCTTCCCAAAAAAATTGAAAACTCTATGCTAATTTAATTTAGAATTTTTCCGAAAATATCCTTTGATTAAAAATTTCTAACATAAAACTAACAAATATTAAAGCCGATAGGTGCAATTTTCATGATTGCAACAACCTGTTGCTCAGAACCAGAAATGTATCACCTCTTTGTTTCGTTCTCCGTAGTTGACTTGCTCATATTTGACCTTGTTATTTTCGGAGTATCTCTCTAAATAACGGATGGCGTCTTTAATGTTTTCTTGGTACTAATACATTTCACTTAAATGGTTTTGTATTGGCGTTTATAATATAAGACGATGTAACATCGTTGTCGCAGGTTTCAATGTGCCCAGCAAATTGACTTTCTCCAGATTCCTCCAGTCTTCAAGATCTTAGTTGTAACGTCGAGGCCTATCAACCAGCACAGTGGTTAAAGCTTTGGCGTTTGGATCGGGAGGTACCGAGTTCGAATCTCAGGGGCAGGATGTGCAAATGGAATTTTCATTTTTCGATCTGTGGTGAAATGGAACATATCTCGAAGTGCAAAACTCATGGGCCGACCCATCTTCCATGCCAGTGTGCTGCATGCATGGAGCGTATGCAATGTGCAGATGATGATAAAATCGTCCCTAATCGTCGTATACGGATGGGTACGTGCTCGATTTGGCAAGCAATGCGTAAAGTAGTATGTGAAAAGCGAACCGCGAAAAAGTTGGAGTGCTCCGGGAGCCCCAGAACCATAGATCATCACATAAAAAAACGCATTTATTTCTTTATTTATTGAATTGTTATGTTCTATTGGAAATAGGTATGTTGGTTTTGCAGGGCAAAGCAGGTTCATCAACTCTTTTCTTTAATGTCGGAGATCCCAAACTCATTATATACGACTGTTTAATCGAAAAACTATTCGGCACGATAACGACTTGAGACTTTTCGTGTTCACTCCCTTGGATCCATCATATGCTAAGAAAATAGGAGCTCTGGTAGGATGTGGTGTACCTTAAAAATTGAGCCTTGAAGCTTTAGGCAGGAATCCTATTTTCTTCTACAGAAGTATAATACAATTTTTTCAATTCAATTTCCATATTCCACCCAACTTAGATACCATCTTTGATTTCCGTATCAAGAAGGTAGCCTCTTTCGGATTTTCGAATTATTGTGAAATTGCACGAAACAAGAAAGAATTAGGTAAGTATGTATTGTGGTCATCCAACCCAACTCGTCAGAACAAATTATTTTACATTCCCAAAATTCGAATAATTCATCGGCCATTTGCACCTCAACGTGCGCAAAATTGATTTCAATTAATTGCAAGAATAAATTGCTTATCATCAATTACCAAAATTAAAATTACTACTGGGGACAGCGTTTTGCAACCTTCTTCCAAATATGTTTTCCGATTTTCTAGAACTCCAAAAAGCACCATGTAATGAGCCCTGGTAGTACCTACATAGTAAATGCTAATTAATCGGTTTGATCCCACGACCTCTCCAAAATTAAATAATTCCATTCCTCCATCGAAATTTTAACTCTCACCAGGTGTCTTTCCATTTTAAAATGTAAACATAATTTAAATTTTAAATTAATTTTTATAAAATTTTTCGACTTTTGTAAATCGAAATTCATTTCCATCAAACAGTGGTCGAGTAACGTCGTACGAGTATACTTAAAAACAAATAAAAAATACAAAATAAAAAGCAAAAATGTTTGATGCAAATCCAGATTATCCATCAATACCGGAATTTTTTGAGGATCAAGAAATTTTTATAACTGGCGGCACGGGATTTATGGGTAAAGCGCTGATCGAAAAAATTTTACGATCATGTCCCAAAGTCAAGATCATTTATGCGCTTATCCGGTCGAAAAAAAATAAAACGGCTGATGAACGGTTGGCAGTGTTAAAAACAAGTTCGGTCTTTGATCGATTGCGGCGAGAAAACCCTCAGCTAATAGATAAGCTGGTGGCGGTCGATGGTGATGTAATGGAGCTCGCGCTAGGATTATCGGCGGGGGCGAGACAACGAATGGAAAATGTTACAATGATATTTCATGTGGCGGCTTCGGTTCGGTTTGATGATCCCCTAAAAAAGGCGATTCTGATGAATACTCGAGGCACCCGGGAAGTGATGAGATTGGGTGAATCATTGAAAAATTTACGATTTTGTATGCATGTTTCGACGACCTACTGTAATCCAACTCATTCGGTAATTGAAGAAAAACTATATACTCCCCCAGGAGACTGGAAGGTGGCTATAAAATTAGCAGAAACCATGGATGACTATACGCTAGACGTGTTGACAGAGAAGTGAGCGTTAAAAACAGTTTAATATTAAAAATTAATAAAAAAAAATCTTCCGTTTTAGATTCACGAAGTTTCATCCCAATACGTACACGTACACAAAAGCTCTCGCTGAGCAGGTGGTCAATGAATATCGCGATCGAATACCCGTAATAATTTTTCGCCCTTCGATTGGTGAGTTCAAAAAAACAGTTTATAGTGAATTGCAAAAACCCTAAAATTTAAATCGGAAGTGTGATCATGTAGTGTTATGACCTTTACGATCGACCGGCATAAATTATCTCTAACACTATCGATTACTAAAATAAAATAAGGTGTTATTACGTAATGGAATGACGACGATTTTTATTTTTTATTTTTTAGTAATCTCAGCGATCGAAGAACCCGAACCTGGATGGTTGGATAATTTTAATGGTCCCGTTGGATTATTACTCGCTTGTGGCATTGGTATACTTCGCACATGCTATGCAGATCCAGAACAAATCTCAGATTATCTGCCGTGTGATATCGCCATTAAAGCCATGTTGATCACGGCATGGAAACATGGGCTTGAAAACAGATCGCACGAACCGAGTGATTCTATTGAGATATACAACTGTTGCACATCGAATGTTCGGCAGATGAAAATGGGCGAAATGATCGAATTAGGACGTGAACTATCGAAGGAAGTGCCATTTAATAAAATACTGTGGGCGCCGGGTGGCTCAATCACAAAATCCAGATTCCTCAATTATATCCGATTCCTTTTGTACCAATTTTTACCGTCTATATTTCTAGATATTGGCTTACGGTTAAGCGGTAACAAATATTTCCTGCTAAAACTCCAGCGACGTATTTATATCGCGAACATGGCCCTTCAGTACTTTATCCTTAATCAATGGGAATTTAAAAACGATAAATTTATGACGCTTAGCGATGAAGTAAAATTAATCGATTACGAAACATTTGCGTTCCGACAGTATGCGAATCATGATGTCCGCATGTATTTTAAGAGCTGCGCACATGGCGCCCGAAAATACTTACTCCACGAAAAGGATGAGGATTTGCCCAAGGCACGAAAACAGTTCATGCGGATGTATTATTTAGACAAGGTGATTACATATTTATTTTGGTTTTTATTTGTTTACGTTATTCTGTTGAATTGGGGACAAAAAATATATTTTGTGCGGAATATATGCCAAGCAAAATAGTGGTTCATATACAACATTTACTGTATTCAAAACTGTCGAATAATCCAATTATGTCAACGATCAGTAGTTCTGTTATCTGTAAACCAGATAAAGTTAGATTAAATAAATAAAATTGTGAAAATTTATTACTCACCTCAAGACTTTTATCATTTGTTAATTTTGATTTGCCATCGATATCCTCGATCCGCCGCTCTGGATTAAATACATTCGATATTGATTCCCAATATGTTCGCACATTATTTAACCACACGATCAATATCGTTTCTACATCCGACTTTTCGAAACGGAAGTATTCTGAATATTTTCCGTATGAATAGTCGCTGTGATTTCGCAGAATGAATACGTTTTGAAAAATGGAAATTAATGATAGGATCCGATAGAATACTGTATGGTTTTTAACGATGTCGGTGGGAAATTTGGTGATGATTTTCGATAAGTCTTTGAGCTGCAATTAAAGTAATTAAAAGTAATTTATTATTTAATTAAATTATAGTTATCGGTGAACGGCAACGAATCGAAAAATAACCACTTAAGCTTATGGAAAGGCATGAGAGAAAACTTCAGTTTATATTGGTAAAAATTGTGGTGCAAAAAATTCAATGCTTAGATACTTCTTAACGCATGCTAAATGGGATGCACAAGAATGACAACATTAATAACAAGCGTGCCACGAAAATTTACCGAAAACGACTATAAGCTAAAATATTTTTAATCTTTTCTGTTTCTGGCGAACGTTAAAAGAAAGACTGAACTCACACCGAGTTCCACTCCAGTTGGCCATATTCCAGAACTAAATCATTTAAGAATCCCATTTCCATCCGACATACCCAATCCCATCATAATCGGTTAGAAAATGGCCCGAGTTCCTTCCCAAGTGGCCATATTCCAGAACTTCTTCCAAAAATCGTTTAAGAATCCATTCCATCCGACATACCCAATCCTATCATAATCGGTTAGAAAATGGCCGAGTTCCTTCCCAGATGGCCAAATTCCAGAACTTCTTCCAAAACTCATTTAAGAATCCCATTTCCATCCGACATACCCAATCCCATCATAACCGGTTAAGAAATTACAGAGTTCCACCCCAGCTGGCCATTTTCCAGAACTTCTTTTCCAGAAACGAAAACTGGTTCGCAATCATTAAGCTCGATATCGATATGCGAAAAGAAAACAGTGTCGCCTCGTTGTGATTCACAGACGTCTTCGCATGTGATGAATCGCTGCCATTATTACAGACCTGTTTTGATTTCAACATCCGGATAAACAACACAATTGCATCAATTTTCAGAACTAAGACGTGTGGAGGAACGCGTGATGGAACTCAGTCGGATAAATGATCACTTGGATCTTAGGTGATGGTTTTCGGTAGTGATGGATTCTGAACTACATTATATCTGAATATCACCGAGAAGCTGTTTGAGACTTGTTTGTTCAACCCTAGTGTTTCCTTGTTTATCGTTGACAAACTTACACGTTTTGATAATTCATCGGTGGATAGCTGTTCTAGGTTCTCACTAAAAACTACTTTTCACGTTATTACCCTTTGTTATCATTTTTATTGGAATTCTCACGGTATCTTCGATTATGTTATCGATTGGTGGCAAGCTTCCGATTCCAATATCGAGTACTCATTGGTTAAATTCATTTTGTGAATCGAATTAAGTAGGTCGAATCGAAGTTGACCTCGTGAAGTTTCAGTCCTACACTAAGCATTTTTTCAAGACTTTTTCAAGACACTATAGTGTTTGGCTGTTTTCCTGCATGTGGCAAGCATAGAAAAAAATCAGATAAATCTGGTATGTGATGTTTAATCCTCAAGTAACTAATCCCAATGGAATTTTAATTTTCATTTCGATGAAACTCAGTTCCGGTTTGTATAATGACAATTTGATTCTATTATGAGTTCCGAACGTGGTTCTGGAAGCCGACCAAAATTTTAATTGAGCTAACGTACCATTTCGCAATCGGTTGGGATGAAATTCGCTTTGTATGATGAAAATTGCCAATTTGAAATTAACAACACTCAGAATCCATCTGAAAATTGCCATTTTCAATTAGGTAGACCACATAATTTCAAAGCCAATTGGAGTGAGCTTGATTTGTAAGCTAATGGTTTGACTTATAATATAAACAACTGTAAAGGGCTATCTTGAGCTGGCGAATCTCTTTGCTTAATAACCCTGATGTTATTTCGAAAGCCTCCGAGAGTTTACCTTCGACTATCACCTGGCTTCTACTTTTAGAGCCATTCATTAATACTTTGCACATGGTTATCAGTTTTGAAGGAATCACTAAACGTGACATGGCACTCAATAATGGGCGCTTTCAGATCCTTCAACTAAGATTTCTTGTTGGAACATTTGTTATCACCAATTTTATTTTGCTTCACTATTCTTCCACAGAATGTGGTAGTGGTTGGCAGTCCAGGTTTTCTAATATGCTAGCTTCAAAAATGGCCCAGGTAACTTGATTGTTTAATGCATCGGTATTGCAAAGTAATATTCGGTAGAGTTGGTTTTATGCTGGAAACAAATGTAGGTACATATAGAATTTATACATGCAAATACGCATGCGAAAACGCAAGTTAACTGCATGAGCGTATTTACTGACATATCGTTTTTTTTTAAGCCAACTTTCGGTTTTCTGTTGAATTTCAGTTGTTGCAAGAAATAATTTTGACGTGCCAGTTTCTGTTTTAACACAAAGCGTTATAATAACTATAGAGAACTGTTTGTAGATCTAACGGCAAAAAAATTAAACTTATTGGGTCTATTTTTGTATGTTAATTTTTATTTTCATAAAGTATGCCGTGCTAAAATTTCATGGAAAAAACCCGCAATGAGCTTATTTTTAATGCACTAGATGCCACTTCCCAACTTCAACAGTCGTCAATTACGAAATGTCATTGAAGGATAGCTAATTTAATTTTTACTTTTTGCGCTAGCTGGGTTTCCAACTTTTACAATCGACAATTGAGATTAAGGAAAGTATAGAAAACGCTATCAGTGGTCCTATTCAGGTAATTCCCCGGGAATAAGGAATAATTTCTTTTTGTAGCAGCTATTCCCCAGATATTTTTCCCAATTCCCCGTTTTCCGAAAGTTAATTCTGGCGATTGGTGAATAAATTTACGGCAAAATAATTTAATTATTCGCGGTCGACATGCGATCGCAATAAAATAAATGTTAAAAATAGTTTAATACGTTTATGTTGATATTTTAATCGAATTTTACTTAAAAATAATTTTGTTTATTAAAGTAAAAATTCCATATTGATATTTCCAATGAATATTACCAGTTTTTAGTATACCAGTTTTTAGTATAAATTTACAGTCATAATACAGTCATAATACAGGCGTCTTCCATTCCATTGGCGTGAGCAAACTACTCATAAGTCTTGTTTCTACTCACATACTCATACTCAAATGGTGGTGTAGATGTCGAAAGTAGTTACACAAAAAAAATCCGCCAGGTTGATTTTAGTTCTTAAAAATCCAATAGATGGCTTTCAATAGTTTTAGGTTATGTTGAAATGTCATATACAAAAATATTTTTTGTTTACTTGTGTTTGGTGATACATTTTAAGAACTTTAATTAATAAATAATTCATTTCATATTTAAAAAATGGCTGAAAATAATTCGGAAATCGATGCAGTGAGTTTTTACACTAACAAAACTTTAACATTTATTTATTAATATGTATTTTTTAACTAAGGTTATCGTTCAACTAATTGATGAGAATAGTAGCGGGACCAGTTTCTTTATGCATCGTCAAGCTCGACATTTCTTTCATCTTCAGACTCGGATATAATTGTAAAAAGGACGCGGATGAAAGATTATTTAAACGTAATCCCAAAATATACCGATCTTCAATTCAAAAAACATTTCCGATTGTCCAGAATTGTTGCAGAAAAAGTTATATGTATGTAACTATAAATGTGCATTAAATATCTGTTCATTCATGTGTATCATAATATGTATTTAATTATTTCAGAACAGTATAACATAACATTTTTGGAAAACTTATCGCCCACCGTCGCTCAAAAGTTGGCCCAGAAACTGAAATATATATCACTCTATGGTTTTTATCAAACACCGAAACATACAGACAACTTTCCGACAGGTTCAACGTAACTAGAAGTTCTGTTTACCGAATCCTTTATCGCGTTATAAAATGGATGGTCAAAGAAAGCCACAGATATATAGTATGTATGGCCTACACCAATAGAAATGAAAACCAACCAAATTTTTGCAAGAATGAAGAGCTTACCTCGGGTAATTGATGCTATAGCTGGTAGCCATATTAGGATTAATTCCCTAAAATTGACAAAGAACACTATTATAATAGAAAAAAATTTACAGCGTGTTATTGCAGGGGAATTGTAAATGCCGAAAAATATTTATTGACACCCCACTGTATGAACCTGGATCTATGCACGATGGTCGACTGTTGCGAAAGTCTATATTCTACAAGCGTATTAATGAAGATCCATCAGTTATTATACCAGGGGGTGTGTTGCTGGGTGATTCAGTGTATTTTGAGACCCGCAGTTACTTAGTTCCCCCTTACAAAGATTTTGGGAATTTAACAAAAAAACAGCTTAAATTCAATTATTTGCATTCATCAACTAGAATAGTTGTCGAAAATACGTTTGAGTTGTTGAAGGGCCGTTTTCGCAGACTTCAAATTTAGGTTTTATAACCAATTGCATAGTTGCTACTTGTATTTTGCACAATATATGCATAGCAGAAAACGATTATTGTGATATTGAATATTTAGAAGAATATGACGTTCCTATGTTTGATAACACGCAATCCGAACAGAATGAGCACGTGGAGCCCGACAAGAAATATTTGAATACATGGACAATCAAGGCTTGCTAAATTAATAAAAATAATGAAACTAAATTTATATTTAAATAGAAATTTAATAAAATAATTGATTAATTCATTTAAAGTAAATAATATGATTTTTAATCATAGCCATCAATTTAAATTAAGGTTATGTTTTACTTCTGTCAAAAAAAACGCGATCCATTGGTTATCTAGTATCTACTCACAAGTACTTGTGAGTAGTTTGCTCATGCCAATGGAACGCAGTGAATATTGCTATAAGTATAAAATACAATAAATTTCCGTTCAATTATATTCCCAGTTAATTCTTTCCTAAAATAGGTATGAATAGGTATGGAATAATAAACGTCAAAACGTTTGGGTAAAAGGGAATAAAACTGCTACAAAATTTAAAATTTCCATTCCCCGGGAATTACCAGAATAGGGCCACAGTGGAAAAAATGAAGCTTGCTTCAGTTACACCATAGCAATACATATATAGTAGTACCATCATTCGAAAAAAATCTTTAGAGGGTGAAAATCCAGGTAGAGCGTTAATCGAAATTAAGTTATACAATAATTTTACTAGTTCGCCTAAATGTTTGCAAGATTAAATACACTTACAGTATGTACGGCGTTTTTTTGTATACCATTAACCAGTATAGTATTGCTTCACTCTAACTTATTATACTACATATTAACACAGAATATATTTATTTCAACTCGTATTGTTTTACAATTGTCAAGGTCATGTAGAAAATGTGTTTAATATTTTTTGTGATAAACAATAAAACAAATCATGAATACCTTACTTCAATTTTCTTTTTATAAAAAATAGCATAAATAATTTTTTTTCTATGATAGAAATGCAAAAGAATATGAATTGTTCAATCAAATAAATCCATTATTGGAAAGGAGATATGAACGATAGGATATATACATATGTATATTAATATATTGAGTACATACTTAGCTGTGTATTATCAGTGTTTATTTTAAATACATCTGTTCTCACAAACACAAACGAATAAAGATTAAAAATGAAAACGATGTAGAAATCTGTATAGAACAACTAAATACAATTTTTTAAAAGGATGCCGTTGATTGCACTGTTACAGAATGGTAATTTATAATTCAAAATATGAACGAGTAATTTTCTTATATATGCATACATTAAGAACAATGTATTGTTATGGAAAGGCAGATTTTCTATTTATCCAAATCTGTGTGAAAGTTCAGGGACATTGAACCCAATATTTGTTTCAAAATTAAAATAAAATTTATTAATTCGATTTTATCATAAAAAATATTACGTAAGAGAAGTACGTAAAAATAGGAAAATTGTCACTTGGACATACTACAATAGTATGTCGTTTTTCATTATTGTCTTTCAATCAACTATTTATTAAGGGATTGTTCCTCATTGGAATAGAAAAAACGAGGATGTCATTATAAAGATTATAATTTCAACCAAAGCATGTCTGACTTGATCTGTTTTGTCACAGAATCCAATGAGAGTCATGTGGTGTTTACAGTGTGCAAATCTAGAGCGTATAATTATAATCTAATTATGAGCATTTAAGGTTCGCTAACAACACTTAAATTCATTTTTCTGTTAATCTAATCTGTTAATCTCTAATAAATTTTATTGTTTAAATTGGGGGCTGAATTAATCCATCTCAAATGAATTACATATCCCTTTTGTGTTTTACTAACACAATTGTGCGGGTAGGGCTAAAGTACCATGTATATGTAGTTTTGTATGTTTTTTGAACAAATTTACACATTTGTGAATTCCTTTTTAACTTATTTTCCGTCCGAAAAAACACTATATCTATACACACAGTTGTGTTGGTTTTACTTCAAATCAAGCGAAATTTTTAATGAACAACGCCGTTACATACGTTAATTTTTTACTCACACATTTGTGTGGGTTGGACTAAAATTGAGAAGATTTTTTATTTTTCTTAGTTGAAAAAGGGATATAAGAAAGTATATAAGATATTTTTTATAAATTCAATATACAAGTGAATAGCTTACGAGTTTAGGTTGCCGCTCACTATTTTGTAATTAAAACTATTTTTAAATAGTAGTTAAGCTAGAGATTGGTCAGCATTGTCCGAAAAAAAAACGTTTCAGTTCTTTATGGCAGGATAAATAATGGCTTACTTTTAAGTTCCGTCTTTATTCGAACGCTAATTTTAAATTGTTTAGTTTGATGTACCATACAAATTATTTTTTTTAAATAAAAAATGCGTTGTGTATTTTATTTTGAATAAAAAAAATCAGTTTTTATTTTCCTCTAAATTGTAAAATTTTATTTTTTATGTCTTAATTTAATTAATTAACCTTAATTTGTATTTAGTCTTACACCGTTTTAATACTTAATTACCTTTCCGAAACGAATATTTATTTGTGGAGACTTTAAACAGCTTTCACAATAAAACAATTTTTATTTTGCCTTAGAAGTTTGTTTGAAAATCAAACTTTAGAAAAAAATTTACTTTAGAGAAAAAATTGTCTATTGTGAGAGCTCTGTTAAGGTGATGATACATGTACAGATTTTCCCTTTAAGGCATAAAAATTATGCGCGCTTGTTGGTTAAAAGTCAGCCATCTTGAATCGCTTTGAATCAATTCGGATGATTTTGCATACTCATGAACGATGGCTACTAATAAGACAATAAGGCCTGTTTCAGCTGAACTAAGACAAGCGAACTGACCTATGTTCATCGTTCTTGGTTGTATATAAAAAACTTTTATAAGCCCCGTTTCCCACTTGAACTAAGTATTTTGACTGATATGAGCTATGTTTTCATTTAACAGCTTCACGTTTTGGTTTTTTTCCAAAGTCAAATAAGAGAAATATTGTAGATAAATCTCAGAGTCTACCCAATCTGTAAAGCAATGTATTTAAATTTTTATTTTCAGCTTGGAGATACGAGGGTATATCAAAAAGTCTTGCAATATGAAAAAAAAGAGTGAGTGAGACAACAATATATTTTTCAAAACCATTTTTTGTCGCGATGAAACTTCTAGAAGAACATTTCGATGTCAATTTTACAGTTCGTATGTTTTTGTCAATTTAGTAACACGTGTTTTGAATTTTTCTTAAAATGAATGAAATTGAATATCGCGCCCTTATTAAATTTTTCTATAAAAATGGACGAAATACAATTTATATATTCAACTATATATCAAAAGTTTACGGCGAATCTGCACCATCATATGCCACAGTAACAAGGTGGGTAAAATTATTCAAAAGTGGTCGAGAGTCATTTGAAGACGATAACCGCTCGGATCGGCCAGCAGATGCTATTAGCCATGAAAACGTAATTTTGGCCGAATCTATTGTATTGGAGGATCGGCGTATTTCTGTTCCGCGGTTAGCGTGGAGACTTTCTCTTTCATACGGTACCACATATACTATATTACATGACCACCTTCACATGTCGAAAGTAAGTGCGCGATGGGTTCCCCGTTTGTTGAATGCAGAACAAAAAAAAAATGCGTGTTCAAACTTCAAAGGCGATTTTAGATATGTACAAAGAAGATCCAGAAAATTTCTTGGATAACATAATAACAGGCGATGAAACATGGCTTTATCATTGGGATCCGGAATCCAAACAAGAATCGATGCAATGGATTAAACGTAGTGAACCACCACCAAAGAAATTCAAAACTCAACCGTCTGCTGGTAAGGTTGTGGCAACAGTTTTTTGGAATGCTGAAGGAATTTTGATAATCGATTATATTGCACCGAAAACCACAATCACAGGCATATATTACGCAGAAGTTTTGCGAAAATTGAAAAAAGCGATCCGGGAAAAACGGCCAAGGAAAGTTATTAAAAAAATCTTGCTTCTTCACGACAATGCACCAGTGCACAAGGCTAATATTGCTCAAGCTGCATTAAAGGGCTGCGGCTTCGTGGAAATTCCGAATCCACCGTACAGTCCAGACTTGGCACCCAGTGACTACTTTCTGTTCCCCAATTTAAAAAAAAAAACACTAAGGGGCCCGAAATTTTCCAGTGACTATGAAGTACAGTCTGTTGTAAATGAATATTATATGGAGCAAAAGAAATCTTTTTTTTAGAGGGTTTAGGCAAGTTAATTGATCGATGTGACAAATGTATAAACCTTAAAGGAGATTATATCGAAAAATAAAAATATTGCTGTCTCACTCACTCTTTTTTTCATATAAAATTGCAAGACTTTTTGATTTGCCCTCGTAATTAATCAGCTCACAATCAGCTATGTTTCTATCCCACAGCTTTAAATAAAGAAATTAAATAAATCGGGACGTACGAGTGTGTTGAGTTAATCTTCGCTAATTCGGTTTCACTTATTTAGGCTTTGCAAAGTAAATCGAAAGCTGTGATCTCAAAACATGCTCACTTTGCTAAAAGAACATAGCTTAAGTGTGCAAGGGGCCTTAGCGAGAAATGCAGCTATTAGCATAGTTTGGCATCCACAGCTCATTCCACTGCACATTTGAGTTAATTACATCGCTCTCACATACATTTCAATTCAAGAAAATGCTATATGTCTGCCAAAATATTATTAGAATCTCATAATTAGTCACATAGGCGAATATGTACACAATAATAGCAATGTATGTGTGAACGATATAGCGGACTTTTGCAATCCAAAGACAACCCGAGCTAAGTTAGTTTGTATCGCTCAAAACAGAAAAACATAGCTCGCATAGCTTAGCTCAAGCGTGCATCGTTTCATTAAAACTCTTTATTTTCAACCAAGAGCGATGAACTTAGCTGACATCGCTTAGCTTAGCTTAGCTTAGCTCAAATCTGCAACGGGCCTAATGGAACGATGCACATTTGAGCTAAACTATGCGAGCTATGTTTTTCTGTTTTGAGCGATACAAACTAACTTAGCTCGGGTTGTCTTTGGATTGCAAAAGTCAGCTATATTGCTCACATTGCTATTATTATGTGTACTTATAAAATATTGAAATTTGGATGACATTTGAGTATTGTTGTGTTTGGTATTGTGGATCAAATTCAAAAAAGTGGTTGAATTCTTAAATAATATAATAAAATTAGTTAATTAATTTTTGACAGACATAGGATTTTACTTGTATTGAAATGTAGGCGTGAGAGATATAATTAGCTCAAATGTGCAGCGGAATGAGCTGTGCGAGCTAAACTTTTCTAATAGAAACTACGTTTCTTGCTTAGCTTAGCTGAAATGTGCAACGGGCGTTAGAATGAAAGAAGTAGCCGTTTTGAACAGAACCAAAGAGCTAAATAAAAATTAAGGTTAATTAAATGGGAGCATTATTTTCATAAAAGCTCCCATTTAATTAACCTTAATTAGGTTAATTAAATGGGATTTCAGTTGGGCTCTTGAAAGTTCTTGTTGCTACAATAGCTTAAATTGTTGTAATTTATTTTATCTTAAAAAACAAATTAATCTCTCATAAGATAAAACAATAATATTTTTATCTAAATTGTATTTTAAATAGGAAAGCAATCGCCAATGGTAGTTTTTAACTTGCTTATTAGAGTTTTAATCTCTTTACAATTTTCATAATACCCTTCTAAGACCCTTTTGAGTCACATAAAAATAAAATTAAAATTTAACCCATACAAAAATTTTAAAACATGTACTAGTTTTTTTATACTGAATAATACAATTTTTTATCCTTATCTGGCAAATTAAAACCTTTCTTTAATAAATGCTTGTAACATGAAGGTGATTTAAAATCAAATTCCAAGTACATTTTTTGTTCAACTTGGGTCCAAGATAATTTTAATTTATGAAATATTTGTGCAAGTACAAAATGTGTTTACTTGTGGTCGATCGTCAAGTGTATTATCAATTAATATTTTTATTGTGTTTTCTTCTGTTTGCATTTTACTTTTCTGAGGGGTATTTAATATAAACCTGAGGATTTTGTTTAAAGGTTGAACGGGTTCTTTATTTTCGTCTTCAATTTGATGTTGCGGACTAGGAAATTGAGATGGTGAGATGGGACATTCATGAGGAATTTGTGGAACTTGATAATTCTTTTAATGAGTTCTTGGAGGCCCTTTTTCATATTTCAATGTTATAGGTGGGAAATCAGGTGTTTTCAATATTCTTGTTGTTTGACTCTCAGTGTTGTGTGTCTGGTTGGAAATCGTACGCGAAACTTTTGGAATCAATTTTTTTTTATTTAAAAAAAAATCGAATTTTAATAAACGCTTGCATCGTACATCTATGTCATTGACCTTACACTTACAAACAAGATTATTAATTGGCTGGGGAAAGACAGTTTTTTAAATATTTTTTGTTCTAAAACTACTTATTTTGAAATCATTAAAATTAAAGTTCTTCATAATAATTATGCGTTTGGAAGTAACTTTATTCTTGTCGAACACACGACGATGGTCATGCAGCACCGTAAAAAATGTTCTGGTGGATTTACAGTCATTTTTATTTAAGCAGTTTTTGTAAGCACACACCATTTTATCACGCAAATCACAAAAGTTTTAATACACAAATTTTCAAAATGAACTTTTTATAACGTTTAAAAATAAGAAAACACAAAGCTACATGCGTTACGATTAGACGACAAGCAATAAAATTTTAAACGAACAAATTTACGAAATTAACTTGCAAACAATTTTTAAATCTTTGTAGTGTGTAGATGTATGATTTCCTTTTACATATATTGAATTGCTGAGTGTGTGCGTGTAAATAAGTATGTATATCATCGGTGGTCTATCTATATAACTAGTTATCGAAACGAACAAATAATGTGTATGTGTTGTACCTACAAAATCATTTAAAATAATCTTTAATTGGATTTAAATGTAGATCGTTTTTATGGACAATCTTCAATTATTTTAGCTTTTTATAATTTTCAACGAATATTTTAACGTTCAAAATTATTTGTCTATAATTTAGAAAACATTGTTGCAATCCAAAACAAAACCAACTTAGTTGCGATCGGTATTTTCTCTCCATCATCTTTGTTACATTTTCTATTTACTTTTGAGCGTAAAAACTGTTTTGACTTATAATGAGAGCGTCATTATATGAGTAATACAATGCGATTCATTACTATTTATGATACGAAAAAAATTTAGTTCCCATTTCTGTTTGTTTTCATATAAAATTATTATTTTTATTACTATTTTATTTGTTAATTATGTATTTGTTAATTATTATTATATATGTTATTTTATTTGTCAATTTGATATGAAAAGAAACAGAAATGGGAACTAAATTTTTTTCGTATCATAAATAATAATGAATCGCATTGTAAGTATATGTATAGAATTTTTTTTTGTTTTCTGCATGTTGCATTATAAAATATTCTAGCTACATTTAGGAGAAGGTTATGCTATTTAGGCGGATAGGTAATTGCATAAATTCTTTAAAAAGTTTAAAACGATACCAGTAGTGGTATCTAACATTTCACTCACGAACCTACCATTACATTACTATATAATGATTATACAATGGTTACACCCAAGACATTTTTTCCTGTTTTAAATTGATAATTTCAATATTAATTGTAGATACATTTATACAATAGTTTTTATATTTTAATACAATATACAAATAATACTAAACTTTTTAAGATCACTTTTCATAGATAATTCATAGAAAAAGCCGACTAAACTCTTTTTCGTAGTAATAAATTTTTCCGTTTGAGCACAGGGGTACAATATTGTCAATACAATTTGTTTTTGAATTTCTGTAAAAACATTGAAAAGGTCGTGATGTTAGTACATACTAATTCATGATATTTTTTGTTGTTGTGTAGTCAACACTGCTGCGGTGCGTTCTTTTAGAAATAGAGATAACTTGCGAAATAACGCATGGTGTGCGAAATGCATATGTTTTATTTCAAAGTAGTGGATTATAAATTCTCCACATGCGAAATTTCGCACGTCTGTTTCCAGCATTATACGTGGTGGATAGATGGACGGCATATTTCGCAACTACCAGAAATTGGTCAGAGTCGACACTTGTCGAATTTAAAACAATGTCAAGATGGTCGTAGAAAGTGTCTTTAGCATGTTCTGGATTCACGTACGTTGGGGCATTACGTTTACAAATGACATATTAAAGTGACGCGTGTGCAATCTGAGTACGAAGAGCCGGCTGTTTATGGATCTAAAATCTGTTGCGAATTGGTGTAAACGATTATTGATCAGACAACCAACGCCGAACGTGTGCCTGCTGGAGGTGCTCCGGGCTGTTTAAGGTCAATACATACCATGTCACAAATTTTAGATCGCTATCCTTATTTCGTGTCCGAGGTCGTTATTGTAAATCTGACTTAATTGTCTGAGGTTTCTGTTGAAGTTTCGTACCAAATGTTTTAACTGGTTGGGTTGTTAGTCCAACGCAAACCATCTAGCCTACCCAAGTAATGGGGTAGTTACCGGTGCTTGCTGTGTCTGCAAAACAACTTGACCAGACTGAATTGGCCGTATTTACCACTACCTTCCATTTATAATATTTATATACAGAAATTTTATAAACCACACATCCTGAGTTGCTTGATTTTCTTCGCTTAAATATTGTTTAATAAAACGTCCATCAAACCCCTTTTAGAATCTAATTTCCATTTACTTCGTCTTCACTGATTTCCTCCCTAAATATAATTTGTTTTCCTTTATTTTCGATTTATGAGCATAGGACGTGTACTAGACTGGATCATCTCACTCGTCTATTAGGTGACCTTACAATTAGTTTCCCCCACGTTTTACTAAGTTGTTTCATTCCAGCTAGCATCGTTCTCTTCCAAGTCATTGCTGGTTTTCCTACTTTTTTTCCTATGCGGATTTCATTTGTGCTAACCTCGTTAGAGTTCAAATGTTCCAATTTCATATAACCTTAGCAAGCAGGCAAGTTCCCAGGGCTGCTGCATAAAGCATACTGGAATGTCGGGGGTAGATTTCATCTCGCTCCTTGTTCCACTTTCATCTTATGATGTTCCGATATGGGCACCCAAATGTGTACTAGCTCAAGCAATGGAAAGTTTGAACTCTCAAAAAGTTTCGTGATAACAAAATAAATACCTCAAATGTATAATTAAAGTAAAAATATCAGGTGCACAACTAAGCTTCTGGGTTTCACACATAGATAGTGCTAGCGACACATCTAGTTGTCATTTATGGAAGCTGTTTTTTGTTCACAGCGTGGACAGTTGTTAACGATAACCAGTTGTAATACCAGCACATATCGCAACGCAAAAATATTTTTTCAAAGAACGAATATGTCAAGTTTTGTGCCAAACAAACAGCATTCGCGGGAAGCTTTGCTTTTCTGCTTCAACTTGAAAAAAAAAATACAGCTGAAACACGTCATTTGTTTGTGGAGGCTTATGGCGAACATTTAAACGCTTCAGAAGTTTCGATTTCGGTTTTGAGGACAAGAAGCGCTCCGGAAGACCAACAACATTTGAACACACCGAGCTGCAAGCGTTATTGGATGAAGATGATACGCAAACTCACCTCATACTCAACTCAGCTCAAAAGAGATATTACATTGGTAATAGCTCTTTTTGGTTTATGACACTGACTATTTTTCAGCATCTGAAAAATCCAAATGAAGTGAAAAAAATAATATGTATACGAACTATTAATTAGAGTGAGTGCACGTATTAGAAATTTTGTACAAAAATTGAGCAAAAAAAACCGCCCAACGAGCAATTCTAGCAGTTTAGAATTATGTTGTATTATTTTTTTTTTTTTTTTTTTTTTACAAAATATAAATTCTTGAATATGGAATACCCGGAAGTTCGTCTGCTGTGATACACCTGTACGTCTGCAGGCGACACATTTCCACAAGAAAAATTCCACCTACAAAAATAAAGAAAAACCCCAGCGAAGACGCAAGGTATGTGCAAAGCACATTTATATTTTGTACACGCAATCTGATGGAAGCTTTAACAGAAATTATTACAAGTAAAAGCTCATTTTGAATTTATTTGGGTGAATGGGCACACATTTATTCTAACTAATTGATAGCGCAAGAAGTTAATAAATGCATTTGGTTTAGCTCGATAAATTTCAGTTATGCTTATTTTCTTTCATGATAAAATATTGGCTTTTGAAATTGTTCGGGAACGGAATTACCTAAAAGTCGTAAATTAAAACAGAAAAGTGACACTTATTTTATTATTTGTTTAAGGAATGATCAAACTCGAATAAAAAAAAATTGGCCGCCTCATTTCTAAAATTACATAATCAATTTTAATTTTGGACTAATATATGATTGATCCATTGAAGCCTAGCGAGATCTCTGAGCTGCTGGAAAGTGCATACTGCTGCTGGATAAGCCATACTGGTATGTAAAGTTCGCGGTTAACAAATATTCAAATAATATTTTAATTAGATATAACATAAGCACCCGGCGGATCCTCTAGTTTTATTATAAAAAGCTCTGTTTGTTTGTACGTGTGCGTAGAGATTCACGATTAGTTAATATCTAAATCAGATGAAATTTTTAACGAGATACCAAGATTGGACTCCTACGTGAGTCAAGATTCTTCGTACTGGCTACGTTATCGTTATGTATTCAAATAATTTTTTATTAAGTTAAAACATAAATTTTGATAGAACTTGGATAGAAACATGAACCACATATCTAAATTACTTAATGCAATGTTTCAGCGGCACATTTTTATTCATAAAATATTCTAATTGTTGAGTATAAAACCAACTAAATTTACTAAATATAAAATAGATAATATTGTGATAACATAAAGTATTCACGTTTATTGTTAGGCCAAGGCAGACAAAACAATTTAGTAATTCGGTTAGTTTACATAAAGTTTAACATTGTTTACTGAACAAACAAGAACTTGTAATACAACGTACGGTTCTTATTATAGAAATGTACTTTTTCCCACCAACTGTCGCACGAAATATTATGAAAATTCTTTGGTATCATGTGGTGAGGAAATAAAAGAAATTAAAATTATTGTTAAAAACGTCTATTTATTAAAAACCAGTAGTAATATCGTTCTGCGACGTGTTTTGATATAGCGTATATGGATAGGTTGCTGTTGTGTTCGCATACAATTCGCCGCGTACCTCATGTTTTCTTTGTTCCATGTATCCCATTTTGAAACCTTGCGGCCACGTGTCGGCCTGTAAATATTTCGCGGTACATTTCGACGGTTTGACTTGCGCCAAAAAATCATATTCAAATGCGGCATTATAAAAATACGGGCATAGTCCGTGAGATCCGAGAGGCGGAGCACCCGCTGCCAGTTGTGTTATACCACAGTTACCTAATTTCCAATCTTGATGGCACGTCGAGTAACGCGTTCCTTTATCCGTACTCGTACGAATACACTGAACATTTAGTGCCGCATCGCTATCATTCTGCTTGGGCGGATCAAAACCTGGCCCGGCTGGTTCGCACAAATCTATTTGTGCCATTTTGCGTACACTACTTAATCGCCGTCCCGCTTCTGCAGCTAATCGAGCACCATAACTGAATGCAACCATAAATCCACTATCATCCGGGGTGAAACCATCGAGCGCCAATTGGATTAATTTTCCGTGTAAAATTTGCACTATTTGCTGGAAACGACCGACCAAAGTCGAGTATCCTGTTTTCGAATAATAATAGTAATCCATACATATTACACAACCACCCCGATATTTATTTAAATTCAGTATTAGTAACTTAATCCATGGCATATCACAACTTTCGGTCCACCCGTGTACTATCACGGCGTATTTATTTCCCGGCTGGCAATTGTCCACATGCACTTGTACCGTACTGTCATTTATAGTTAGCGAGCTCACTAAAACACTATCGGCATTGTAATAGTTGAACCGAATATTTTGAATAAATTCCTTTAATTTTACATTATTCGTAATATTGGCAAGACTCGTTTGATACTGTTGTAATTCCGACGGATCAATAGCACCGACACAACTGTACAAAGCAACGAACACTGTTAAGAGTTTAAACATTTCTAATTAAATTTCAGAACAATTCTGATCGCAATCGTGTGGTACACGAGGGCTTTTATACTTTTTATCAGCGTAGGTGTTTACTAAACAGAGATGACAATATGCTAGTAATTAAGAACAGTTTCTCTTTGGGTAGAACAATCATTTATTAAAAGGGGATTCGTATTTTATATTTGCCCAAAATAAATAAATAATAAATTTTCCGCAACCATTTATTGCAAATTAAAATAATTAATGTTAATTGATTTTGAGTTTCGATTATTACTTTTAAAAATAACAATAAAAATTTTAAATTAAGAACTTGTACTTTTTGTGCTGTGTACTTTTTGGGGTTTATGCTTTGGTGACAATCTAGGTCGTTCACATTCATGTTTCGGGAATTTCATTAAATCGAATTTTCCATACAGTAAGTTGTAACTGGGTTGGTTGATCAATAAAAACGCCGAAATTAAAACTAAAAAGAAATGTGACCTTCTTATCAAAAACAAATGTGGGCTTATATTTGTTTAACTGGTTGTAGTATAACAACAAACGTGTTTACCTACTAAAACAAACCGTGTTCTTAGCTCGTGTAATGATTAATGTTTACGTAACATTGCCTTAAATTTCAAATTATTAATAACTGCCGTAAAAATTATCTTATAGAAAATAATTTATACATGAACTAAAAACTTTCCCTAAAAGGGAAAGATGTTGTTGCATTTCTATGTAAATTTTCAATTTCAACAGGTTTCCGTGCGATGTTTATGATCCTGGCCAGGTATAAATTTAGTTTTTGACATTATTATGGGTCGAGGAAAGTAAACATATTCTAACAGGCTCTTTAGGTGTTGATGTGACAAAGCTTACAATTAAATTACTTAATAAAATTTGTATCTATATATTATATGAGGTAAATAACGTCTACCTATATACAGCTAATCCTGGTTTTAAACGATTTTGAAATAACATGGTCAAAAAAATTGCGAATCCTGATTTTACACGATCCCACTTTGGCTCTTTCTTGAACTGTTACGAAAATTTTCAATACCTAAAATTTTTGTAACACTAGCGTAATAACGGAGTAGTTCAGAACTATAAAGAACAACGATATTACAAGAAAACCATACAACTTTTATGATGGATTTTTTGGTTATACATAGATTACTATTAAATCTAAATTATTAAATTAAAAAAAAATTTAATTTTTAATTTTAAATTATACAAATTTGGAAAAAAATATCGCGAACTCAACTCGATTATTTTCAGAAAACCGCAGCTACTATTTTCGTAATCGTAATTCGTAATGGAGAAATCATAAATTGGTATTCTTGAAACCATTACGAAAATAAGAAAAAGGGGAATAAAAAATAATGACATTTCATAATGAGGTGACTAAAAATGTCATTCCAATTGAAAACCTGAAGAGAAACGGACGTTTTTTAAATTAAATTTGTGTATTTTTGTGCTTAATAGTATTAAATTTTAAATTTGTAATATTTTATTTTATAGCTGGCTGGTTTGGAATGGCTTTTGCAATTGTCTGAGCTCGAACAATCTCAGAGGAGTATTGGTGATATTCGGCAATCAAACCAGTTGGTCGATTGTTTTGAATTACCGGATAAACGATTTAAAAAGCTATTTCGAGTAAACATGCAAATTGCGGAGGAGGTGGTAGAAACATTGTATCCACATATGATAACATCAAGTTGGGTGTCTGCTCTAAGTGTTGAAACAAAGGTATGTATAATAAACATATATAGGCAATATATCTAACATTATTTTAAATATATATACATATATATATATATTTTGTTAATTTTAGATAATGTGTGCTTTAACATATTTTGCGACTGGCAGCTACCAGCAGGATATAGGGAACCACAAAAATGCTTCACTAAGTCAGCCTTCGATTAGTCGCTCATTACATGAAGTGATAGACGCTGTTCACTCAAGCAGACTCTTCGCATCAAAAATAAAATTGTTACAACGAAATGCCAAAATATTTAAATTTAAATTTAAGTAGTTAAATCAGCTCTGCTTAAATAAAAATTATGGATTTCCCAAATATAAACTAGTAGTAGTAAACAGAAGATAAAAGTGATCAAACCTAAGAAAAACTCATCCCAAATTACCAATTGTAGATATTACCATATTTTTAAGAATAGAGGCGGGTATAAACAAAAATGTCTTTTGTTTTAAGAAATAAACTGTAAAGGAAAAAATAGAATGTTTATTATTATCTCGAACAAAACATTATTTTGGACATCAAATATAAGGGATCCGCACGAAACGCGATATTTCAAAACGCGATATTTTGAAACGAGATATGACAAAACATTTTTCATAACATTTTCGCACTCCTGGTGTTATTTCAGTCATTTCGTTTCTAATGTTGTCCTTAACCATCGAGGTTGTGGTTGGTTTATTAGTGTACATCTTTCCATTCAAGTATCTTCATAGGAAGAAATCGGAAGATGAAAAATCAGGGGTTGGGGGGGGGGGGGGAGGGGACAACCATATCACCACCTTTTGACATTATTAGGCCTAATTGATCCAATTCGGGCACACGAACGTTTTACAACATGTCTCCATAGCAGTCATCAGTAACTGTTACGGCATTATCTTTAGTATCCTCAAAGAAATGTGGCCCAATGATGCCGCCGACACAAATGATACACCATAGTTATTCTATACACATCTACGAGGGCTATTCTCTTTATTAACAAAGCCAGGCAAATCGAAATGTGCTTCGCCGCAAACAATGGTGGTCATCTATACCGAGCCATAAAACTGATTCCCAAACATTCCCAATTCTTGTGCATGACGTCGATAATAGGTACTTGGACATTCAGTAACACTCTGCATCACTGCATCAATCTTTTTTGGAGTACGTTGGCGGCGTACGTTGGGCGACAACTAACGCTCAGTCATTACTTTATCTCCCAGTGTATGCAAATTTTCAAAAATATTCATTACACGTTGAATAGTTGACTTGCTCGGCACATGATTAACACCAAAAAAGACACGTAATTTTCTCCGCGTATTCACAATCGAACAATTATTTAAATAAAATGTTTTAATAATTTCAACACGTTGGTGCGGCGTTAGACGCTCCATAATAAATTGTTATCGACCAGTCTCTACAACGGTCTAACGCGAACTGACAAATGTTATCCAAAACAAAATGGCGGCCAAACAAAATCGACCTGGAACATAAAAAGCACCCTGTATTTTTATATTTACATTTGCGTTTTGTATTAAATTTTAATGCCCTGTTGCACAGAAACATTCCTAACGGCCGGTTAGTTGTGCGCCAGTTAAATGTTTTATATGAAATATGTTTTCGCAATCAGAAAAAAATCAACGCAAACTCTATTAAATATATTTTATTCCATGGAAATATTTAACGATTAGTTAAAAAGTTATTCAATCAAAATATCCAAGCTAAAAATTTCCACGGAAAAAAATATATTTAGTCAAGTTTGCGTTGATATTTTTCTGGCGCATAAAGGTGGATTTACATATGCGACGTGTGACGTGTGACAAGTTGAAATTAACGTGACGCTTTCTTAACAACAATTTACATTTGCGACGGATGCCGCCACGCACACTAATTAAATATTTTTTGTGGTGTATATTAATTGTGTTCCGTCACTAAAAAACACTGTGGCAAAACAATTAAAAATTTGTTTGCATGTTTCTAATTTTTTATGTATGTGTGACCGTCACGAAAAAGATAAAATTTGTTCATGTCTCGGCGTGTAGCGTGTGCCGTGTGACGTATGTCAAAATAGTCGTTTATGATTGGCTATAGACACCCGTCACACGTCACACGTCGCATATGTAAATCCACCTTAACTAACCCGGCCGTTAGTCATTTTTCTGTGCAACCCCGGACATAAGTGATGTAAGTATGTACGTGCAACATACCCACAATTATTGTTTGTATATTTATTCCCAAAATCATTATGCGACTAATTTCTTCTGTCGTTTTCCACAAGGTCTTTGAAAATCTATTTCGTTAGACAAAAAAATTAAAATATTGAGCTAAAGCCGTGGGTTTCACGTCAGCTGGAAATTTTTTCAACTTGAAGGAAGCAAAGACTCGAACTATAAAAAGGAATGAGCTTTTTATTCGGAAGCCTGTAATAAGGGGTTCTAAATAAGGAGACGCGACAGCTGCAAACAGTATCTGCAGTTCACTCGGTACAAATACAAGACGGTATGGTATATACAATGCCAACAAACTTGATTTTAACGCCGACGAAACGAGGCTATTTTGGAAAAGAATGGACAGACATACATTGCCAAATCAGAGAAAACTGCCGGAGGATTTAAAGCGTCAAAAGGCGACTGGATGATGACACCATTACTGATTAATAAAGGACTTCATTCACGGGCCATGAAAGATGCAAGCTTTAATAAACTGCACTAAAAAGCGGGGGCAATGACTACAGCTTTTACCGATTGGTTTAATATTTGCTTTGTACCGGAAGCCTGCCATGTACCGTCTACAAAAGAATGCTGTTTAAGTTTCTTCTAATAGTTGACAATGCTCCTGGCCATCCAAACATCGAAAATCTTAATGTAAAGGATTTTGCCACCAAATACCATAACGCTGATCAAACCGTTAGTCCAAGGCACATAGAAACAATTCTCAATTATGGAAATAATAAAAATTAATTTATAAGAAAACTTTCGGTACATTTTATATTTAGGAACTTTAATCTTAGGTAAGTGGAGATTTAGCAACAGAAATAAATTTTCAGTCAGTGATAGTAATATCCACTGTGTTCACCGTTTCGTTAAGACAATTTGGCGATACGATCTGTAACTGAAAGAGTAAACTTCCTGCAATCCTCAGGAGTAATATTTTCCCACGAATCCTTTATGCAACTCTTCGAATCATTGATATTCCTTAGCTCTTTTGCAACAATTTAAGATTTAAGCAAATCCTCGACATTGTCTATGGGGAAAAGGTCAGAACTTTGCTGAGGCCATTCCAAAATATTTGTATTTTGAATTTTAATGTATTCCTTAACAATTTTTGCGGTATGAATCGGTGCCCTTGTTGCAAGGTGAAATCTTCACCTATTTCATCTTGCAACAAGATAACGCAATCTTCACAAAAGCTTTACGTACTCTACCGCATTAACTCTGTGGCGTCACAAGAAAAAAATAATAATATGGTCGCATCTCTAGAAAAAGGAAACCATGTTCGAAGTCCTGTCTAACGTTTCGAAAAAAAAAACTTTGGTACACCGTCAATAGGTGAGCGACAGTCGACATTTTATCAACACCAAGAAAACGAAAAACGACGAGCAGTTCAACGCTAACCGAGAGAGATTTGAGTCGTATAAAAATGGATGACAAAAAACTATAATAAGAAAAAAAAATAATAATCGCATTTTAACTGGTGACAATAATCCGTGGGCATTTTTCCAATTTTATATAAACTTTATTATAAACATAAAATTAAATAAATAAATAAATATATTGAAGTAAACATACAGAGAATTAAATTAATAGAAATATAAATTATTCGTGCATTTGCATGTATGTGAACAGGGTGATCCACACCACATCCAAAAGTAAGCGCGAAAACATATAGGGATATCTACACAACGAACCCCCTAAAACTCTCCCTCCCAACATCATAATTTTTCCTGTTCCATACGAGGAGATACATCCCCATATCATTACACCTCTCTGCACTGACTTTAAAATGGATAAAGCACACTTATAGAGTAATGTTTCCCCAGCCTTTCTCCATACAAAAACGCGATTATGAGAATACGTCATTCGTATCACCCATCCATTTATCCACAGGGCGCGGTATAAAATTCTGCTGGCATTTTCGTGATAAAACTTCATCTTTTTCATTAAATTGACCTTGCTAACGAGCGTAATTTGTTAGCAACGCGGCCGAATCGTCGTTTGATGGTATCCGTTGATGGGGTATTGTAACCTTCATTTTGAAGTTTGGCTTTGATTTACGGAGCAGAATGGCGTGCATTATGCTCCAATATAATTTTGATCTTTTTAACCAATTTTGTGTTGGTTATTCTTGGAAGCCCTGGTCCTAATCGAAGTTTGGTAGTCGGACGCCTTCATCGTGGAAAGCATTAATTACCTTATTAATGTCTGTATGATTTTTCCCAAAAATGTCAGCAATTTTTCGATTTGAGTATCCTTTTTTATGCATATTAATTACCCAGTTTTAGAGGCGGTTTTATTGCAAAAAATTAAAATATTTTGAAAAAACGACAATGAAAAGCTAGCTATTTTTGAAAATTCGAAAAAAAATATTTTAATAAATTTACTTACCACAAAATTAAAATCAATAATCTTAAACTCAATTAAAAAAAAAAAATCTGAGAAAAAGTCACAAAGATCACACACCAACTTGATAACTGAACTGTGGAAACTAATTTTTGATGTGTCGATGCCGCTTGCGTGCAACTTAACGTAATATTATGGCAAAATAAATACTTTAAAAAAATTGGGATAATTTGTGTTTAAACACGTTCAAATGTCAAATAAAGAATTCTTTAAAATACAATTCATCTATATTTCGGAGTATACAGATGCATTTCAATTGCCCGTTGGAAGAGTCTCTGGTCTGAATGTGTGACAACAAACGATTCTGCTTTACCAACTGGTTTAAATTCTGAAATCAACAGCTTAGGAAAATCAATTAGAGGAGTGGTTTGAAAATTTGGAGGATTCTGACATTGACTGTAGACCGAGCACTTACTGAAGAAGATTTGTTGGAAATAGCCATGGAAAGCTGTTACCTAAATAAGTAGTGAGCAAAATATCTCTTGGTGTCAATTTAGAATATAGCACACATTTCACGTCAGCTCTGTCTTCTTGATGTTTATTTTCCATGAAACTGGCTGGTTTATGCTGAAACTGCGCAGTCGTGCAATCATGGTGCATTTTCCAATCACTATACATATTGTTGAATGCCGCCCCGGTGGCAAAGTGGTCAGCATGCTTGCTCCAGCGACCAAGGATCCCGGGTTCGATTCCCCGGTGGTGACTAGGAAAAAATTGCACGGCTGGTTTAGGTCAATGAATTAATCACTCATTATCCGAAATGAAAATATGATTATGAAACCTCATTGGAGGCGGCCAAAATCCCTTGATGGGATATAGTTCGCCAGAGAGAGAGAGAGAGAGAGAGATATTGTTGAATGAATCCATCATTACTTTGGTTTTCATAAGCATATGTTTGACCAATTAATTTTTTACCTCAGATACAATTTTGTAATGAGTTCATTGTTCTAATTTGGATGAATGGCTTGAATTGTTCTTAACAAATACGCCCCTTTAAAGTTTTGTCCCACCGGCACATTTCCCGTGACTATTTCTGTAGTTTGAATGATTCTGGTGTTTTGCTGAATTTAAACTATTAATACCTGGTTGCACAGAAAAAAGACTAACGGCCAATTAGTTGTGCGTCAATTAAATGTTTTATATGAAATCTGTTTTCGAGAAAAAAGGCACTGCAAACTTGATTAAATATATTTTATTCCATGGAAATATTTAACGATTAGTTAAAAAGTTATCAAAACAAAATTGGCCATTTCAATATTTATAAGCAAGGTAAATATTTACATGGAATAAAATATGTATATTTAATCAAGTTTACATTGAGTTTTTTCTGATTGCGAAAACAGATTTTATATAAAACCCTTAACTAGCACTTTAAGCGCACAACTAACCGGCCCCTAGTCATTTTTCTGTGCAACCAGGCATCAGTCAGTTAACTAAGTTTTATTTATACTTTTGTTAGTATATCCTATCTTCTATTGTTCCTGTATGGCTCATTGTTGTCTTCTAATACTTATGGATCATTAACCGTTTGAGTCCCAAGCAGCGTGATCGCGCTGTTGAAATTTTATGTCGAAAACACCCAATACATTACGAACATTGTCGACAACTGACTGTGCGTTACCGATTATCGAAGTCGCGCGCTCACATTTACTGAAGCAAGTACATTACACAGCTCCTTTTAATTTACAATAGGTTTGTCTCAATAGATTGTCTTTTCGTACTCATTTAGAGAAAGCGCGGTTTCGATGTTTAGGATTCTTCGACAGTGTTTTTTCAATACCCAGGGCTCAAACGGTTAATTTTGTTTAGTGAAATAATCGAATTTTGGGCAGATGGCATGAATGAACCCGAACGTAACCGAAAAAAGGGAATTTTAAAGCGTCGATTACACTATTCGCGATTTTCTACGACATATGGTATGGTGAAGAATCGCAAATCGCAGTATACTAAGATGCCAGGGTGATCAAAACTGTTAAAACGAACGGATTTAAAAATTATCGTCCCCCCTTTGCAGATGTAAAACCAACGCTATCTACATTCGGTGGCAATCGCACATACCTGTTCGCAAATTTCAGCCGTGCGGCAAGCGAAATAAAACTAAATAATGTCTACACCAACGAAAACCGAGCCACTTACTGCGAGGTATTCAAACGTTTTTTCTTTCTACTACGCATTAATAACGGTGCTGTTTTTTAATTGAGTGCAATGCCTAAAAACGAATTTATGTGAACCTGCGTTAAATTTTTCCGGACAAACCCGGCTAAACAAGATGAACCGTTTAAGAACAATAAACGACAAACAACACTTCATACAATAGTTCGCAAACGAATCGATCGGCGATATCTACTTTAATATTATACCAGCTGTATTTATTTGGTAAATTTCCTAAATTAACAACAATTGCATGTATATAAATTGAAAAAAGCTTGATTTACGAAAGCTAAATTTTATTTTTAGTTATCGTTCTTACCACTTGGAGATAATTTTAAGATTTTTTAATTTTATATATAATTTTATTTTATTTATATATGTAGTTCAAAAAATAAAACTAGTTTCTATTTATAATTAATTTAAAAAAAACGCCATTACCATGTTGCAACCAACATTTTCTGTTTATTTAATAAAATTCTAAACTCGCAAAATTCTCTAAATTGTATTTTACCAAATAAATACACATACCATAAGCTTTATTGAAATTGGTCATTGTGAATGGATCCCGATTTAACTATGTAAATTCATCACGGATGAACGAATCCGAGGCTATTTGCTGTATAATCTTACAAATATAATCTTGCAACAGCAAAATAAACTCAACAAAGTAAATAAAAAAATTATGCAATCTGAATTGAATAATTGTGTTAATCAACGTACGAGAAAGGTCATCATATAACAAATGATTGGTGTACCATTTACATTCAAAACGAAATCATATCTTTCAAGCAAAACGCGATTTGAATGTATGCTCAAAATTATCATTATTGAACAAGTCGTCGGCTAAGTTGGTCAACGTAGTACAGTGCCTTCTAAATAAATAAATATTTAATTATTTAAATTAACAATTAAATGTGTACACTTCATTTAATAATTATTTCTATAATTGCATTGGCAGTTACCTCATCACATGTAAAATGTGAAATTCATCATGATGTTCGATTACAAGAAATTTTAAGTTCACCTCATTTAGCGCAGTTTATACAAAATATAAAATTTTACTACTACAAACCGAATGGTACAGTGGAACGAACAGTGTCTTTAGATGAAGAGATTGTGCAAATGGAAAATTGTGCACCGCATGAAAGGTTCGCCATAATAGTACATGGATGGCGAGAGAGCTGTGATGTAGAATGGGCGGGATTACTAGTGAACAATTTGAATACGTATCGGGGTGGTTGTGTTATGTGTATGGATTATAGTTTTTATTCGACGAATGGATACAGACAATTAGTTGCGCGATTTGAAAAAATCGTACCTATCCTATTGGGTCAGCTCTTCTTATTAAGCCGTGCCGGTTTTAATCCAGATAACGGTTATATGTTTGGATTTAGTTTTGGTGCACGGTTAGTATCTACCGCTGGCCAGCATTATGGTGTACATAAACTCAAGGAAATTGATTTGTGTGACATGGCAGGCCCCGGTTTTGATTATCGGTCGCAGCACGTAAATCATAGTTTGGCCGCCCAAAATGTGCAATGTATTAGGACGAGTGGTGACAAAGGTACGAGATACTCAACGTGTCATCAAGATTGGAAAATGGGTGTTTGTGGTATTATGCAAGCCGCGGCCGGTGATCCACCAAAGGGGTCACACGGTTTATGTCCTTACTTTTATAATGCTGCATTCGAATATGATTTTCTGGCAATCGAAAAACCTGACCAATGTTTGGTGTATAATCAAGCAGTAAATAGGCCGGAGAATTTTAAAATGGGATACATGGAGGATCGAAAACAGATGGTCCGAGGTGAATTATTTGCAGAAACGACAGCAGAGTATCCATACACTCTGCAAACGAATAATAAAATTGGACCGGAGCTATTGGGTAATGAATTATTAGTTTCTAAATAAATATATTATAAAAATTTCCTTAATTTTCTTTTTATAAATAATATACATATTTAAGATAACGCAGCATTTCAAGACAACATCAATGATTTTTTCGTGCGAAAACGATTTTTGCGAAATAAGCAACGTATTGTAAATGCTCGCCGCAAGGTTTATCCTCGTCGCAGAAATGAATTCAACCAAATTTGACGAGCCATGATAAACGGCGAAGTGAGGAAAGGCAAAGGGCAAAACAAGTTGCACAAATAACTAGGCCGTGTCATTTATTGTTTCCGCTTTCGTTGCGGACAATGTACAACAATTTATGTAACCGACTGAAGATACGTTAGTACAAATTTAAATAAACAGTTCAATTAACTTACCTCGTATATACGAAACATTTTTATTTCTAAGTTAACCACCCGATGGAGTGCAGCCCAAATCAGAGAAAGCGACACAAAATACGAGAAGTTATTATAAAACGAAATATTTCGCACAACATAGATTAAATTTAAGTCATTTTCTAGGAAACTGTATAGACTTTGCGTAACTTTATGAATCTGCTGGAAAGAAAAAATGGATATTGACGCATAATTTTACAAATAAATATATAACAAAAATAGTTGCTATTACCTTCACTGGATCCCCTTCAAAATCATCCAGATTCCGATCAAGAATATACGATAGCGTTTTGTTAATTTCGATAACGATCGGTGATACATCTCGCAGTAAATGAATTCGACAGGCTAGGGTTAAACTTGTATCAAGATCATCGAATGTCTCGATTGGAATGGTTTGCAAGGCGGTAATTATATTTTTTAAAAAGTTTAATCGAGCTTGTTCTTCCAGCAGAAGAACATTTTCGTTTTTCATTTTGCGGATGATATCTATAACTTTTTTGTATTTTATATTACCAGATTTAAATCCAAATAGTATATCATCATCTATACCATTATGCATCATGCAGAAGTTTTAAAAAACAAACAATATTTATGTAAATAAAATATATTTCAATTATAAAAAATATAAATTTGTACTGTACAAATTAACTTTACTTTGACATTTCGTTTGACATTTTGTTACCCTGAATATAGTTTCACAGTAGTACACGAGCATTATTTTATTACGTCTACCACACCATCTGAGGTGATTATAAAATCCGCTTCATTATTATCCAAATATGGAGAAAAAAGTACTCGCATTTTACGCTCATATTCAGCTTCACTAATTTGAGTTTTTGTTAGCAGAAAACGTGTCGTAACTAAACGTTGCCATGCAATTCCAAGGGCTGGCACTAAAACTAATTCGTTATTAATTTCGTTGTATGACATTTGATTTACGCATACGATGGCGCATGGTACATCTTTGGCGAAAGCGGCCAAATTATCGATGATAGTTCGCATTTGCGTGGCACGTTCGGCAATATCGTCACTTATCGTGCGGAATATACCTGCTACTGAATCGATAATGATCAGGCCGATGCGGCGATCTTCGATCAGCGGTTTTATTTTAGATGTGATCGAGATTAATAGTTTTTCCTATAAAGTAAAGGGAAAATTGTTAAGTAAAATGTTTTAGCTGAAAATTCAAATTTAAAATTGGTCTTCGCTGACATTTATTTATGACATTTATTTATATTTCAGTTATCAGAATTTCAGTCCTCGGTAGTATAGTGGTAAGTATCCCCGCCTGTCACGCGGGAGACCGGGGTTCGATTCCCCGCCGGGGAGGCAATTATTTTTAAAATCTATCTAAAAGGACAAATTGAATAATTGGAAATGCAAGAAAAATTAACCACCACCTTCACATTCTTAACAATTGTTTTTCTAATCTTGTTTCTTACAATTTGTACAAAAATCACATTTCGGTTTACTTTCCCTTTTGATTACATTCAAACGACTTTTACAATCACCGTCGAATTTTCCCATGTGCACCTTAAAATTCATTCGCTCATCAATTCAGAGTCCCAAATACCTAGTTATTTCAGCAGAAACACTACAACATTTTCTCTTCAAATCAAGTTGGTCGGCATCATTAATCCATTCCAAATGAGAATCATCCATAAAACGGACCCATTTCTTCTAACCTTTTTCTCAATTTCCACACCTAAACATGTTTTGATCAGATAACGATCACTTCCAAGATTTTCATCTGTAACGTTCCAAGTGACTTCAGCCACCAGTCCGCACTAAAGGACACTAAAGTATTGTCTATCGTACATTCGCCATCTTTGTTAGCTTTCATCATTCGAGGATTACGAGGTTCGAATTCAGAACGAGGTCAGCCAACAAATTCCCAAATTCAACGTCGTTTTCACAACGTCGTATCCTGGGAATTCTAAAAGGATCAGAGGATCTCAAAACTTGTAATAAATCTTAATGTTTCTTGTAATAATATTCTTACATTATTATTCATATTAAACGCGGGAGACTTGGTTCGATTCCCGGCCGGGGAGGATATATTTTTTGTGTCAAATCTCAATTGATATTTAATTCTGAAATCTCATAGCTTCAAAGTTCGTTTCTCGAGTCTATACTCGAACCGCATTACACAAACAAAATTACTTACTGGACTCGATACGTGCTGCACCAATATATGATCCAAAAAGTGATGTGATTTCAATTCGGGGTATGTGGCTCGAAAAGATTCTTGAATTTCAACGGCTCGCTCAGATGGAAATGATTTTTCAGTACAGATAAACACGCAGTCTAATTTAAAGGAGATTAAATAAATCAGAATTAATATCCTTTATTAAGCCCGGGTAGCTCAGTCGGTAGAGCATTGGACTTTTAATCCAAGGGTCCAGGGTTCAAGTCCCTGCTCGGGCGCTTAATATTTTATTTGTCAAAAATTTATATAAAAACAAACCTTTCTCAATTCCACCATACTGTTCCGGGAGCTGGGCCATCATCGCCAATTGCAAGCACACCTGAGTTTTCCCGGTACCAAATTCACCACTCAATTCAGTTATACCACTTGTATTTACACCGCCACCTGTTATATCATCGAGCGCTTTACACCCAAAAGAGATTTTCTTCCATCGATGTTCATAACAAATCGCATATTCCGAAACTGTAAACAAAACAAAAACATAACATTTGGAATGTAAAAACACTATAAATGTGAAAAACCTGTCATAAATCCGGCTTTTTGTAGTAAATAGTCAATTTCAATATCATCGGAAGTGTTTGGTCCACATTTATTTCTGTGGCTGCTCATTTGAAAAATATTTAAAATTAATAAAAACCAAATTTATGAATTAAGGCGTCTACTAAACTACACAATAATTTTTTAGGTTATAATTTCGCTGAATATCGTCTTGTTCCGCGAAATCCGAGTTAATAAAATGTTCGTCAAAAATGAACTGCTGAATGACCCTGGTTCGAGTATCAACTAGATAATAGTTTTCAAGTTCATTGCCACGCTCCAGCCTCAATTAAAAAAATCGGTTTACTTTTTTGTTTTATTTAATATTACAAATTATAAATAATTTAACATCAAGGTGAGGTTATCAAGAAGATGGAAGAGTTTGGTTTCGAACTAATGAAACATTGAATTTTTTTGTATTTACACAAAAAATAAATTTTGTATACAAAAAAATTCAATGTTTCATTAGTTCGAAACCAAACTCTTCCATCTTCTTGATAACCTCACCTTGATGTAAAAATACTATCTGGCTATCAATCCAGAATAACCCAAAATTTCATATAAATAATTTATTATTAAATATTTGTAGTTTATGAAGATGTTTGGTGGAATAAAATAATACGTTTTTTATATTTAAATAGGAATGATTTTTTATTTTTTTTGTTTAATGTTCAAACGTTACATAAAAATTATTAACGCCAACATACTGTCTTTTTTAATTCAAATAATTTTAAATCGCGAATCTCGTGCGAAATTTTTTGGTGCTTTAATTTTATGTTTTCCTTAACCAAAAGATGCGCCTTGTATCAGATTTTAAATATTGATCATTCTTGTATTTTATGTTTAATTGTTTTGTTGTGCGCATTATGGAAGTACTTTTATGTATATAAATAAATGTTAAGTAAATTTGTTGTTCTTAAATTTCTCTTCTTTCTTTTAAATTATACAATAAATAAAAATAAAAGAACACAATTCAAATAATATTCTTAAGTCGTCGGGTTATGTGCATGATGTTAAAGCGCCCCGATTAAAATACTCTTACAATTGGCTTAACCGAAATCTTGTCTTGTTTGAGAAAATCAAAGGTGAACACAACAAAATTAATAAAAACAATTTTTTTTCTTAATTCAAAAATCAATTTTCTTAATTACTATATAATATAATAAAAAATAATAATTTAGCTACAAATAATAATAAATGATGCTTGCAATATAATATATAATGTCTTTTCAAATTTTTAATTAATAAGTTAAATTTGATTTTTAAAATTAAAAAAAAAAAATAATTAATATTATAAAGTACTAGTGTTCTCTTATAGATGGGATGACGAGTTGGAATGATTTTTTTGCTTTTAATGGTGTGATGGAATCGTCATCCATCTTAAATTTTTGGCTCAAACAAAACAAAATAAGATTAAGAAAAATGTAAATTAAAGAAAAACGATGACATAATAAAAAAAAATTGGTTGTATATAAAAAATGTATGTATGTGGTAGGTGTTATTTTTTAAATGTTTAGAAACATTTTCTGTGTACAATTGATGGACCAGATTCATCGTACTCTTGTTTCGAAATCCACATCTGTTGGAATGTTGATAGGGAAGCCAAAATTGATCCACCGATCCATACGGAGTATTTACGCTCTGGTGGTGCAATAATTTTGATTTTCATTGTTGATGGGGCAAGCGCTGTAATTTCCTTTTGCATACGATCAGCAATACCTGGATACATTGTGGTACCGCCTGATAATACAGTATTGGCATATAAGTCTTTTCTAATATCGACATCACACTTCATGATTGAATTGTATGTTGTTTCATGGATACCGCAAGCTTCCATTCCCAAGAATGATGGTTGGAAGAGAGCTTCTGGACAACGGAAACGTTCATTTCCAATTGTGATTACTTGACCATCGGGTAATTCATATGATTTTTCTAATGATGATGATGACGCGGCTGTGGCCATTTCTTGTTCAAAATCGAGTGCAACATAACATAATTTTTCTTTAATATCACGGACAATTTCACGTTCAGCTGTTGTAGTGAATGAGTAACCACGTTCGGTTAAGATTTTCATGAGGTAGTCTGTCAAATCACGACCGGCCAAATCCAATCGAAGAATGGCATGTGGTAAAGCATAACCTTCATAGATTGGTACTGTGTGTGATACACCATCACCAGAATCCAATACAATACCAGTAGTACGACCTGATGCATATAACGATAATACGGCTTGAATAGCAACATACATGGCTGGTGTGTTGAATGTTTCAAACATAATTTGTGTCATTTTTTCTCGGTTGGCCTTTGGATTAAGTGGAGCTTCTGTTAACAAAACTGGATGTTCTTCGGGTGCTACACGCAATTCATTGTAGAATGTATGATGCCAAATTTTTTCCATATCATCCCAATTTGTTACAATACCGTGTTCAATTGGATATTTAAGTGTTAGGATACCTCTCTTTGATTGAGCCTCATCACCTACATATGAATCTTTTTGTCCCATACCGACCATCACACCTTGATGTCTTGGGCGACCAACAATTGATGGGAATACAGCACGTGGTGCATCATCACCAGCGAAACCGGCTTTGCACATACCTGATCCATTATCAACAACGAGTGCAGCAACTTCTTCGTCACACATTTTGATTTCTATAAAGCAAAAAAAAATAAAAAATAATTAGATAAAATCAAAAATATCATCGAGACAACACAGTGCGTAAGTATGTGTTAATTCGTAAAAGGATAACCGAACAAAAAATATCAAAATGCCGGCCAACGCCCAACGTGGGATCATACATTAAAAAAAATTCTATCACTTATTTAAATACATATATATTTAAAATCCCGAGTTATATTAAAACAAAAAATGAGAAGAAATTCATTACCTTGGTAATTAAATTAACTGATTTATAAACACAAATTTATTTTAATTAAATAATTTAACTTGATTTTGTTTTATATTTTTTCAAAGAATAAAAAAATGTCGCGACTGAACTTGATTATCACACAAAGTCTAATAACGAATGACGCGCTCACTTTGATTGAAAATCCAAATAAATTATTATGTTAAAAAGAGAGCCAAATTTGTACAATAAAAAAAAAAATTACCCCTCCCAAACTTTAGTACTTTTTTATAACGTTTCACCACGATGCGCGATACGAGAGAACACCGAATAAAATCGACCAATCATTTTTGTATGACCATATATGGTAATGTTAAAATTTATTTCCACGTAAAAACAAAAATCAACACGATAAAAAAACTATATTGACGCAGAGACGGAGAAGTTTCTAGTGTATTATAAAACGCCTAACGGTCTTTTTTTATATAGTGTGATTTACATTATATATAAAATTCCATTTAGGTAACCGAAATTAATGCGTAAGAAAATCCAATTTTCGAGTTTTCCAAAATGATTTTAAATAATTTCCTCGGAAATGTATTTCCATTTGTAATATAATTTGGAAATCTTTTGGAGCACACTAAAATTACACTTTTCACGCATTTCTAATGTATAAAACCGGGAATAATATAACCGTTAAACCACTGTACACCGGCATTTAAATGTTTTTTAATATTTTCGTATTTTCACAATTCTTTTATGTTTTTTCACACAATACACAACATAATTTTTATTTATCACAATACTTACATTTTTAAAAATTAGTTTTACTAAAAAATATATATAAATTAATCCCAAAAAGCTGTTGGAGCTCCTTTAAATTGTTTTGTTTTTAAATGTTTTCGTGTTGTTTACACCACGAGAGAACAAACTGTTGTGATAGAAAAATGAAACCAAAACGAGTATATAAATGTATCCCCACCACTAGCGTATCAAACCAATAGTCAACATTTTACCATATATGGCAATTGGATGCACAACTCACATTGTTGCCAATTTCCATTATACAAAAAAATGTGTTGTTAGTGTAAAGTGTACATAAAAATATTGTGTATGTACACTTATTTGTTGTTTTTGTTGTTGCGTTTAGAAATATACACACAAGAAAAAAATTTCTTATTATTAATAAAAAAAAAAAAAATACAACAATAAATAATTTTAGGTCATTTTGGAATTATTAAGAAGAAAATATATTACACTAGTCTTCTAAATATTTTATATTTTATGATTTGGTGTGTACTTAAATGAGGGAGTGCATACACCGGGAAATTTTTATGAATCACGTGACATACAACACCCTTAATATTAATGTATGGCATTACTAGCGATGATGTTTATTCACCGCTTAATTAGGCATCCCGCATCATAGATTTACGAGTTTGATTCCAACTTATGGTCTTATGTTCGCCACCAAGGCTAAAAATCAATAAACATGTCTGAGATTTTATTTTGTTTTGCACTTATTCGTGAAATTCCAATGTCGAGTATTTATATTGCTATAAGTTTGTGCGACAAGCGATTCAATTTTATGACCAATTTCGGAAGTTTCTTTTCGAGTCTATGTTTAGGAGGGAGAAGATGCATTTACACCCTATGTAACTCATTTCCGGTTCGGAATGATAACGAGCGTACTATTAAATAAATTATGTTGACCTTGATTGTAATGCGTGGAAGGTCAATCAACTTATTGTTATGTGCAAAATTTTCTCTTTTTTATAGATTTTTGGGACATTTATGGCCGATTGCATAAGGTTCCATGGTGACTCATGATAATAAACTATAAACTATGCGATGAATCATAGCCGAGACGTACTTTGTTTCTTAGTTTTAAATCAATTTATAAGATGATTCATTGATTCACAAGTTCACTGTAAAGGCGAGTTCGGTAAAAAAGAAGTACAAAACTCTAACTTAATAAATATTTGATACTAAATCAGTTTAATATACATTCTTAACTCGGAACTTACCAATTTTAAACAGAATTCCTGCTATACTTCAAAGTTTACTCGCTCTTTTAAACGTTACTTTGCCATGTTTTGTCTTCCAAAATTCCTTTGGAAAAAATTTATATTCTAAGGTCCTTATTGGCTTATTTCAACTATATAAGCCATATTTTAGTTGCGTGCCTCGTCATTGCCGATTACATATAGGTTCACCAAAGACTAACTTATGTTTGATGGACAAAGGCTTCGGGCATCGGGCATAAACAAATCATATCAAATAATAATGGGGTCAATTCAATGTATATCTTCTCTTTTTCTGATTCTGCTGTAATTTCAGGGAATACTGTGACCATTAGACTGTTTGAGTTTAAAATATTTTGTGCCTGATACTGCAGCTTAAACTTTTTCATTCAAAGGTTCATTAGGTAATGCTTTCTACGAACATTAATCTTAAGTTCTACCGCATCAATGTAGGGTTTCAGCAGGAGACGGCCCTTTCAAATCATTCTCATCAATTCTTCTTTGATCTGATCACGGATGGCGATGGTGCTGATCCAGCCAGAAATATTCTAACCGTGTTGTATTATCAACCAAAACGATAACATATTGGTATTTTTAGGGCTGCCTAAAACCCAAAGTAAACGAATTAACCGAAAAATTGGTATTATGTTGCCTTAAATTGGTGATAATTCTTAAACCAACCATTTTAAACATTACTTTTTTCAATATGCCGGGGTTTGAGACATTAGAAAATTGTGTAATAAACACACAACACAAAGTATTTCTCAACTTTCTCCAACAACCAAAAACGCAGAAACAGTTGCATGCAACGCTCACCAGCCAAAATTCCATCCACATTGGACCGTCAACTCCATAATAGTAAGAGGAAATCTAACGTACACCATTAAATCAGGAGAACAGTTTACAACAGGTCACTCTCAAACAAAAGACAGATGTTGATATTTACATGCAAACGGTAGGCACGGTTCAGAACACAAGACGCTTCTACTAAAAGGAAAGAAGGAAAAGAAGGAAAAGAAGACAAAGCAAAATATAATTATAAAACTCGAGATAGTGAAGAAGAAGCCAAGCGCGATTTTATCTTCTTAGTTCTTAACCAGTATAGGCTTGTATGGAGCTCGGACCTACAGCCGTACGTAAAGTATGGACGGAAAAAGCAAACCGCGATAGAGTTGGAAGAGCTTTGGACCCAGAACAGATTGCAGGGATAATAAAAAAAAACTGTGTATGTACCGCTTTACATTTTTCTTTCAGAACAAATTTCAGCGGAGCAATAAATTGAAAATAGAAATTGTTTAAATACAAATTATTTAATTTAAATTGGGAGAAACCGGCAGCTAGGCAGTATACAAATTTTATTTAGTCTTAGTGATGTGATTTTGAAGTGCCCCTAGCAGCAAGCGGGTCTTCTAGTTTGGCAAATAATTATTTTTAGATTAGCATGAGATTTCAGGTTTAGTAACATTTTAACTATTGGTTTTGACAGTTAAACAAATGATGTGCGGACATTTGGTCTATTGTTGCTCATTTTCTGAGCCAACTGTTACTTGGTTATCAACCATCTCTTACATTCTGTATACATACTTGGTTATCAACCATAAATTACATTCATACACCCTTATAAATGACAAGTACAGTTAAATTATACGTCAAATTTCCAAATTAAAGCAATTTCCAAATTAAGTTCGTTTATAAAATAATTGATATAATTATAACGATGTATGTTCAACGATAACACAATTTTTACCTATTAAGGGAAATCGTTTTTTTTTGTTTAAACCAAAAAATCAATAATATTTTTCATTGGATTCATTGACATGCTGCAATCAGTATAATATATAGAATTCATTTTATTCATTCATATATAATATACAACAAATAAATGTTCAATCATTCATTAAACCACATAATAAAATCTTTTGTACATTAAAAACAATTTATTTTCTGTTGTCTTTTTAATTTTACTACTTGTCATGCAGTCAACATCACATCGCATCCAACCGGCATTTGTTATTTATTTATTTAGTAAAAAAAAAACTATTAACGTATACAAATACAAAGAAGGATGGTAAAACCTGTTTTTATATAAAATATTGTAACGAAATAATAAATTTTGTTTACTGGGATGTTTCTTGCGCAAATATCTAACGATTTTTTTTTATTATCGGTTGGTTATAAAACAAACGAATTTTAAAAATTTGAATTTTTAACCAATCATATCGTAGGAATTTTGTTTCTACATAAAAAGTAAAAGTGTCATAAATTTGAGAATTTGAATATATACCTTAGTCTAGGTCATGCACACATCGTATTCAGTCAGTAGTAGTGAATTATGGTTATATATAAAACGTTCTTATCTTGTAAAATATGTAAATAAACCCAATTATACCCTATTTTGTGTTTAATGTGATAAAATTGTCACATTTTTATTATTAATGGGTTATAATTATATATAATTGGCGTAATTAATATTTAAATACATGATTTTTTGGTGAAATGATTTGCAATTTTATTAATGTTGGGTCGCGCCGGAGTAAACGAGATTCGTTTTATAAATCCCGGAAGCATTTAGCACACGTTCTCTATATAGAATTTAACCGAACTTGTAGTTAAGTATATAGCTTGACGTAATATGTGATACGCCATAAATTCCTAAAATGTTCGTTATCTGTCATAACATAATACCCAACAACGGCGGTTATAAGTTGTGTATAGCAAAAAAAAACGCGATTATTTTTATAATATTCGTTGTTTTAACCTTGAAATCTAAATTATGACTAATCATTTTTTTTATTTAGTTATTCGTCTATATATAGTCTTACTAACGAATAAATTTCTTCTTATATTTCTTTAACTCTTTCTCACTATATTATATATACATATAACTTATGTATATAGGTACTACTTATAAAAAATTCGTTAAATTCGGCTATTTATATTATATAACACGTGTCTGATCATAATGTTATACTGCAATATTGATTTAATGAGATAATATTTTACCGTCTTATCATCTGAAATATGAATGTACGAGTACCTTACCTAAATATATACTATATATATAAGTAGAATTCTTACACAATTAATTTGTATACTACACCTCGTGCCTACACATTATTGAATGGATGTGAAATAACAGCATTCCAATTTTTTACTATATACGATTGTAAAAAATCGTTAAACCTACAGTCAAATTGATCATCGCGTATACAAATATTGGGGAATGGGGACCCACATTGCATTTTTTAGTTAGTTAGTAAGTTAAGTTAAGCATAAATCAAATATGTATATGCAATTTCTTTTTTTGTGTGTGCACGAGAGTACATTTTAAATGAGAAAGATACTTATAAATATTTAATGGAACGAAACCGGTTTAGTGAAAAGATCGTTTCTTCTTTTGTACATAATACATACATTCATAATCCTACAGTTATTTTTATCTTTTTCATTTAAAATATAAATCGATGTTCTTCATCAATATAAAAAAAATATTCTGTTAACTTTTGTGGAATTGAATTATTAAGATCAGACCTCCTTAAGCGATCGTATATGCAGAGCATTTCATTAAAATCCCATTGTGACATGGTTTTAGTTCCACAAACTGCCGTTTAAGCAACACTGATTTATGTATTATGTACATATATAGATTCTTGGGAGACACCGCTATAAGATCATTTTTGATACGTATTTTTTATAGAATTATGACAGACAACGATCAGTTAGAAACAAAATGCAATTATTAATTGTTCTATATATGATAAAATTACCATTACTGTTTCTTTTATATGGAATATACAGTTGTAGAGTGTATAGCATTTTATCAAAATTGTATATAACGTACAATCAAATTCCATTGAAAGTTAGAGCGGCGATAAAACAATCAATACATAAACGTTCACTGGAATTTGGTGCTGTATAATTAAGCAATCGAATACACACTTGGTCATTATATAATTAGCTAGAAGTGTAATTATATCAGGCATCTTGATAAGGCGTGGCATTTTTTCGGGATAACGTATTTTATACTCTTTTCAAATTTCCTCCACGGTATAATTGTTTATCAATATGTGCGGCTAAATATAAATATATAGTACGTACATAGCAAACTGATAATAAATTTATAAAATTTATTCACACAACATATAAATTGGGTGTGGTTCTATGTACAAAATTCTGTGTATATTGTAGTTTTCTCTTAAATTTCATTTACAATCTTTGCTTTCTGCACAAAAAACTAATTTCTGCAAGAAAATCCCGAAAAACACATTCGCATGATGCATTTTCTTTGCATATTTGTGTGTTTGAGTCTGTCTAGTCAAAATACATTGATTTTTCTATTGTTTTCCTTTTTTATCAAGAGTAAAAAAGGTCGGAATAGCAGTATGTTTTATATAGCAAGGGTATACAAAGTAAAATTGAGGGTGGCAAGGCAATATTACTAAACAACCAATGCAGTAATGTAATAAAAATAAATTAAAACATGTACGTATACAGTAAGAACTAGGGATTATGGAACAATTTTTATATGTGCGGATTATTATTGACCTACCATACTGTAGCAGTGTAGACATCATATTCATTCGTAATATAAAATGAATATTAAAGGGTCAACAATCTCATCGCAGATAGATTTTCGTGTTTGAATGAAAAACTAATGATTGCAGTTTAGGTCTCCACATCTTAAAATGTTTCTAAAATGGTCTCCCTTTGCATTGATCAAAGTATTAATGCAAGACACAATAAAATAGAAAAAAGAAAGAAATGAAGAATAGCTTACATCCGATGTGTGACTCATAATTTATTTTATATTTCTATTTATAGACGTATGTACTCGAATTTGTTGCTCTTTTATATGTTGTATGTTTTCTTGTGTCTTCCAATTCTACATACATACATATATGTAAAATAAAAGCAATGCAAAATTCGGCTTATGAACAAAATGACATAGATATTAGATATGTATATATAAAAACAAAAGAATTTCTTTTATCTTATAGTTATCTCTTATGTTCTTCCTCTAAAACAAAATATCTTATCAGTAGAAAATAAAAGGATTTTGTTGGTTTAATTCGTGGTTGCTGGGTGTGTTATTTATACAAATTTGAAATTTTCAACACGTACTATTTATGTTCCGGTTGACATTTTCAGTATATTTAGATTTACCAGAACATCGATTGAATTTTTCTAACCACCTACAATATGTTATATACTAATTAAATTGTCTTTCTCGGAACTATTCGAACATATTTCCAAATATGAAGGTTAATTTGCAAGTTTTATAAATAATTAGATGTAAATGAAAAATATTTGAAGCTTCCTGTATATACTTTTCGTATATAAAAATTCAAGTTTCCTTTTATAAAATATTCAAGTGCTATGTACCTGTATATACTATATAATAAAAATTAATTCATGTTATTCCCATGTTGTCTTGTGGTTCGGATATCATATAATTCCTCTGGTAGTTTTGTTTTTTATGTTCGATCCAACCCATTTAGTTTATGTTGCTTCTTTACTCATATATACATATTACATTGTATAATAAATTAAATATATACATAGGTTTTTGACAGAAATTATGTTATAAATATGCCATTGAACTATAATTATATTCACACACAATTTAAACGTCAAACAGAAAAAGTTATAAAAACAAAACTAGACCAGTCTCAAACGGTTGCGTCGATTTATTAAAAAAAATGAAAAATTCAGAAATGGAACACGTTTATAATTTGTTGTTGTTGTTAATGGGACACGTTTATTTTATTTACATCAATTTTAAATTACATGGGTCAATTGATAGTGTCATCATTCGCCGCTATTATAACTTTAGTGCGATAGAGAGCGTGCGCTTGCCGCGTGGTTTATATAGCTACATATATAAATAATATAACAATATACTATACAATATGCTAATTAAATATTTATACATATTATATACGTAACAACCAAAACCATATTGAGAATTTAATAAATTAATAATTTAATTTTGTAATTATAATTTCCGCAATTTATATCAAAATTTAATTGATTGCGTTGGTGTGATTGAACTATGAAACAATTTATATTATTTGTAATATAAAAAAAACAAATCGACGATTTAATGTTGAATTGATTATTTGTTGCGGGCAATTAGGTAGCTTAGTCGATAACGTAGAACAAACTCTGTTATAATAGAGACCTAATGGAAGATAGTTTCTCTGATAAAATCTATGTCAGTTGAGTTCAGGAGTGAGCAAATAAACTTTCATGATTTTTGAAAGAAATGTGACCGTGAAATTTTATACCTGTTGGTTAGACTTCCACTCTCTGCACGTTAAATGCATTTTCATGACCATGCTTTATTTGTAACCAATCGCTTTAGCGTGCTATGACCTTTAAAGACGGGGTATATTCTCTAACATATATTCTCTAATGTCTGACCTAATTAATACTTCTTAGAAAAATTAGGGAAACAGTTGTACACTTTGTTTTTATTGTTACATCCTCGTTTTGTTAATTTCTGCTACGAAACTTCAGACTAGTTTTGAATTCATCGTGCGGGTGTACCATCGTGCCCGATCTTGGGAAGTAGGTCTGCTAAAATTCAGCATTAAATGTGAAAGGATGATGTTTAGACAATCGAAGATATAATCCCGGAATTGTCAACTTTGATTGTTTTCGTTTCTCGCTAATAGCAATCCAACCTCAGATAGCCACCATCGATTGTTAGTTGTGGCCTCGTTACATATATGATATACCTCATTTTTAAGCTTGTCTACAACAACTATCGTGACGACATCAGCAAAGCCTACCACAATTGATTTGTCAGGAGTTCGTTGTCGAAATACCTAATCGTATATAATATTCAACGATAATTTACCTAAGACAGAGTTTTGTTGTTCTCCCCTCATTTATCTTGTATTTCCGGAAACCTGCTTTCAGATTAAACTTTATTATGGTGTTCCACCTAAGAGAATAGCTCCTCGTTGCATATATCATACGTTGGGTGGCTTTAGGATGCGCTCTAAGCGGGCTCATACGGCAACAGTAAATAAACACTTTATATAGTAACTGACAGAAATTTATCTTCATTAAATTGGGCTACAACTGACTGAAAAACCTCCTATTTTGTAGTCGGGCAATTAAAATTTCACGGTCACATTTCTTTTAAAAATTATGAAAGTTTATTTGCTCACGTCTGAACTCAACTGACATAGATAAATTTATCAGAGAAACCATCTTCCAACGTTATCGATTAAGCTACCTAATTGTAGTTTTAGGACAAGTTAGGACAAACTTCAAATCCGTAAAGTTATCCTAATTTAATCTTAGAAAATCAATCAGAAGAACAATCAGAACTTGTAAGGAGTAGAACGAAATTGTGCGGAAAAGAGGAGAAATTCCGGAAAAGTCTGACGTTACATTTTTTGTACATGAGAATTAAACCTGTACATATTGATTGCGTAACCATCTTGAGTACCGACGATTTTATCTTGTGGCGAAATTTATATTACAATAATGGTATCAACTTTTTAGGTGAAAAACGTCACGAGGAAATATGCTGGGATACTGCCAAAAACCTTAAGCAGCACTTCTGAAATCGATACAAAGCGGTTGTTTAATTAAGCTTAACCCCAGAAATAATTAGAATTACACTTGAATCTCAATTATCCGGGATCCGATTATCCGTGAACCTCGATTATCCGGGATTATCCGGGATTTTTTATTCTCTTGGTTAATGTGAATTTCAGCTGATTAACCGGGATTTTTTTTAGTTCTAATAAAAATAATTCGATTAACCGGGTTTTTTGATTATCGGCAAAGTCCCAATCATCCCGAATAATCGAGTTTCAAGTGTATATAATTCCAACTTATTTTGAATCACGAGATTTAAGGCGCGGGTTTGGTTATTTCAAATTTACGTAGCTCTAAGCGACAGCCACTTAGATTTTGGACATCACTTGCTGTCTCGAATAACCGAGCAAACAGTCTATTCAACTAATAAGAGTAATATTCAGAAGCTTTACGTTGTCAACTTACGAAGAATTTTTCTGACCCTTAATCTTTTTTTTGACAAAGTGACATAAATAACATCAACTATTTCTTGAATATGTATAATATTGGATTAACGATTTAACACAATTAATAAATGCATACAATCAAATTTACTAACACCACTAAATCAAGTACAAGATTTATTTACCTTTATACTATATATCATAAATAACATTAAATTCGCGACTATAAAAACACGTAATTGAATATGTTACATCGATGCCGATCAATATGTGTACAATATATTATGCTAAATGTACTTAATTAACATAAATCAATAAACATGATTTACAAATATTGTATAATTGGATTTGCTATACATATTTAAATTAAATTTGTTTCATTTGTTTCGTGTGCCCTATGAACCGCTTTAGTCAAGGTTTTATATTGTATATGGTATATATTGCTCGAATTTCTATAAGAAATAGCCTAGTTTTTGACCGAAATACGTGTATTTGGAAATTTTTGTTTTTTATTTATTAGCTTGAAGTATAAGTTCTGCGGTCATAGTAAAACCGCATGATTTACTTCCTGTCGTACCGATTTAAAATTATATACGCGGAAGAACCGAATATTACTGATAATGAACTTTTTAATAAAATTTTATGACAGGGTGTTGCAGCCGAATCGAGATGTAATAAAGCAAAAATCATATATCATTATTTTTCGATAACGATCACATTTTAATTGCAAGCCAAAAATATAGTGTTAACAACTATAGCTATTATGAATTATGGTTATTTTATTGTTTTAAATAACCATAATAGCAAGGTGAAAAATATACTCTCGCCCATATATATTTTACAGGTATTTTTTTATTTACCGTAGACATTATTTATGATACGTCTTTAAGATTTCTTTTTAAGAAGATGGAATATAATAAAATCAAATACCAATTCCATATGTCTAACCGAAATTCTAAATAAATAACCGTTAAAATGAAAATTATTATGTATAGATGTTTATAAAGTATATAGCTACGAGTATATTAGATAAAACTGTAATTTGTAGTTTTCTTAGATGTTTAGAGTAATAATAAACTATTTTTAAAATTAATTTTGTGCTTTCAAAACTCATCGTGTTGTAATTAAAAATTACAATAAAAAATAATTAATAAGCTGTAATTTGCGATAGCGCGATCTTAACCGCAAACCCTACGATAACAGATCTATTACAGTAGCTAAGCTTCGTAAACTGTTTGGTTCTTCTCATGAATTTTAATAACTCAACATCAATGTTAGACTACTACCGCTGATTACCTACAATAACGTGAATGTTTGTGTTTGTTTCGTGTGAATGTTCGCAATGATTGACTGATGCGAGAATAGAATTTTCTAAATCTTAACTAATATTTTTTCTTTTTATTCCTCGAGCTTAGACTTCTTAACATTCTCTAGTCCATAAAGCACTTTAGGTATGGATTCAGCAGGTAACTTGACGAGTTTCTCCAACGTTGAAATTTGAACCTCCAGACCGGACTAAACCGCAGTGTGCCGGTGGTAAGTTTTCCTTTATAATCACCAAATCACCCGTAAAATCGTGCAGATTATTAATACACAAACTATCAAAACTACAACTGAAATACTAAAATGTATATGTACAATGCACGAAAAAAGTACTAATTCGTTACAATACTAGAACAAAGGTGTCGTTCAATACATTACAGTGCTCTCCTCTAAGTTTTTTTGTTTTTATATAATTCAAAAGATTGATTATCCATATAGCTAATGGCAAAATTAAACTAACGAAATGATGAATTTAACCTCACTGGAGCTTTGGTTTTTCTTGTAGGCTGTCTAAGTCGAATTGTACCCGTTACTGTTCTTCGACTGCCAGCTCACTCTGTTCGTCTACTATATCAATCGGATTAATATCTATTCCGCCATTGTGTTCTTCCGTGGTTGTATTCTGCTGACCATTCAACACATCCGCCCCGGTGGCAAAGTGGTTAGCATGCTTGCTCCAGCGACCGGAGGTCTCGGGTTCGATTGCCGGTGGTGACAAGGGAAAATTTCACGGCTGGTTTAGGATTAATGAATTAATCACTCATTATCCGAAATGAAAAAATTTGATTATGAAACCTCATTTGAGGTGGCCAACTGCCTTGATGGGATATAGTGCCAGAGAGAGAGAAAATTCAACACATCATGAGAATCGGAACTGTCCTGTTGCTCGGTAACCACTGACCTACTATGCGCACAGTTATGATTGTACGGGACAGCTATTTTCATAATGCTTTTCCCACATATTTTTTAAGCACTACCGGAACCCAAGTTTTTTTTAAGGGGAATGCGATAATCTCTTGCCACTACCTCCTCCTCCACTTTGAAAAATTTTGGCTTGGCGTGGGTATAATAATTCTCCTTCTGCCGCTCAATGTTTCTTTCTGTAATAGCGGTCGGCAATAATTGATTAAAACGCATTCTGCTTTCTCGGTTAAACATCTTTTTATATGGAGTCTCCTTCGTGGACTAATGCTTCGTTCGGCGGTAATAATATAAAGGTCGATTCATTAATGTAGTTAGACTTACATCTTTATTATTATTCTGGTCCTTTAACCGTTTTATTAGCCCAGATTTAAATGTTTTGACCGCGTTCTTTGCCGCACCATTTGAAATGGAGCCGTCGAAAATGGAGCCATTAAAACAAAATTTATTCCATTTAATTTGCAAAGTACTCATAATCAGATGACGTGAATTGTCTTCCTTTATCTGATACAATTATGAGACATTATTGTATCATTATTTCTTTTTCTAGTGACAGCTCATTTCTGCGCGGTTTCAACAATTCATCTGAATTATCTAAGATTATGTATAACTTTACTTAGCACCTTATCTTGTCGTGATGCAGCTCTGATCTTTTGAATATCAACTAAGTCATCTAATTCCATACTGCTAAAATTCAAATAAGAAAAATTGTCATCTTCTGTGTACCTACCTTGATCAACACCTGATTTTGGTAATCGTGAAAAAAATTCGAACTACTCTTGTTGATCTCTCCTTTAATATGTTGGATTGTAAAATCATATGCTGACAAATAAGTAGACCAACATTGCAAACGTCCAGTCGCCATCTCAGCAATTCCCTTCTTTTGTCCAAAAATAGTCACCGAAGGCTTATGGTCGGTGCATAAAATAAAATGTCAACGAATGAGATAATTTGAGAATTTCTTTACACCTAAATAAATTGCAAGGGCTTCCTTGCGAATCATCGTATAGTTATTCTCTGACTTTGATAGAGTACGCGAAGCATAGGCTATTGGTTTCTCCTCTCCATCAGGAAAAACATGAAGTAACACTGCATTCACTCTGTATGATGAAGCATCTTTTATTAAATTCACTGGCAATACTGGATTAAAATGAACCAAAAAAATATCTTTTAATCTGATCAAATGACCTTTGACAATTCGAATTCCAATTATTTACCAATCCTATGAAAGCTCTGGCTTGCTGGGTAATATCTTGTGGATTTAGCGCATTAACTATTGCCTTAATCTTTACCTCATCTTTGTGAAGTCCCTTAGCATCGATAACGTAACCTAAATAGCGAATCTCAAACTGGAAAAACGAACGGTTGGTTTCACAAAATTTTCTGAACTAAAATGATTAATAGAAATTCCTCAGAAATTGCCGTCATCTCCATTTCCACTGGAATATTATTTATTAACACATCCAAAAAGAAAGGATCATTGTCATTTTCTTCATTGACATTAAAAAGTTCTAAAAGATTATGTCTGTGATTTTTTTCTCCATTATCCTGCTGCGCACCATTAATTTTTTTGCCGCATCATAAATCGCCTTAGTATGACCTTTTTTTTTATCACATCTCTCACAATTTTGATTTTTAAATTTGCAAAATGCTAACACATGATTTCCTTAGCGACAAGCAAAGCACACTCCAGCACTTACTTGGATTTTTTATTACACATAGTGTAGTGTCATTTTAAAGTTTATTCGGTATGATATCAAAGGACCGAATGTCGAAGGGCCGAATGTCGAAGGGCCGAATGTCGAAGGGCCGAATGTCGAAGAGCCGAATTTCAAAGGGCCGAATATGTTGAAGGGCCGAATGTCGAAGGGCCGAATGTATCGAAGGGCCGAATGTCGAATGTCGAAGGGCCGAATGTGTCGAAGTGTGCAGCTTTACTATATGTATCGTCCTGTTTTTTGAAAAAATACTTTGCATTGCTGTTCTGTAGCTGTTTACTTCAGAGATGGTGAAACTTGCTCTAACTGCCAAAACAACTGTAGTGTATTGTCAATATCTATGCCTGATGACTGATATGACGAAAATGAATTTGATGAATTATAGTTTGAAGTATCAGCTACCCTTGATGTTTTATTATCTAAAACTCATCCAAGAATTGAGTTCTGAGCAATTACTGAACAGTCAGGCAGTTTGAAGTTGCCAGACAATAACACACTAAAAAGTGAGCCTGCATTTATAATGATGTTCACTGGATATTGTAATTTGGATCAACATGTTAATTGCTCTAACAGTTGTAGGTGCGGCAGATGGCATTGTGGATTAGCATAGGATTAAAGAGTGATTGTGATTTCCACCGTGATATTGTATTCGATGGTATACACACCGGTGTACGGCTGTGACTTTCTACACCGGTCACGATAGTGTTTGACTTTTTCATGGGAACGTGTAACTTTTTCACAAGTAATAGTGAGGTTGATGTAATTCGTCTTGTTCATTCTCAATATTCACACTAGTTGTTAGCACTAAATGATCCGAAGCTATACTTTGGTCCAAATTAAGTTGAAATGTTCCATTTATTTGTGGAAATTTTCAATGGTATTTAGTTGTACTTGTGTTCTGTTATTTGATCTTATACATTAGAGTGGTGCCGTCCTCTGCAATAATGACATAGGTATTATGATCTGCATGAAAGTGATGAGTGCCCTATAATTAAACAATTGAAACAAATATTTTGGTTAAACATAAATCTCTTGCATTTTGGAATTATCTTGACTTATAATGAGTTCGTTGCATGATTAGTCGCAAGTCTACCTAATACTCGGTAAAAATCTCTGAATGGTGGAAATTCCTATTAATGTCCACCCAATAGTTGAATCGTAGTTGATTTAATCCGAGCGTTTGTTTTAATTGAACATCGGTATCTGAGATAATACCGTTTTGCTCGGTACAAAGGCGTTTAAGTGCCGCCTTGGCGATTTTCAAATTCGATAATATCCGAAGTTTGATCTGGATGTGACATAATCTTGTCTTCTATTTTACGCAAATCTATCATTATGTTAATCAAGGTTTCAAAACAAAACACACAACGCCGAGTTGGCGCCATTTCCTATGCGAGCGAGAGGTGAATTTGTTTATATGAGAAAAAGCCTCATGCCATTTTATTATTATTTCATCATTTGTTAGATTAATTTTAAATTAATTAGACATTTTGCATAACATTTAATTGACTTATAGTAAACTATGAAGTTTATATGAGATAAAAACTAATTTTTCGAGAAATTGATCACATTTGGCTTTAGTTTTAAAATATTCCGTCAGAGGTCAGCCACTTTGCGTTAAAAGGCGAATACATCATAAATTTCGATGAACTTCACTCGCGAACTTTAAACCTTTAAAATGGAATTTTCTAAATCTTACCTAATAATTTTTCGTTTTATACTAGGTGCTTAGACATCTTAACAAGAATTTTGACAATTCATAAACTACAGCCGTTTATTACCAAGAGTGTGGTGATTCATTTTGACGATTTGAGATTTGCTTTAACCCAATCAACCGACTTTAGTAAGTGAAATCTTATATGCGTACCATAATTAAAAAGTGCTTGATATTTTTATGTTTAATTTAAATATAGGGGAAATTTACAAAAATAAAAATATTACTTGAATGAGACATCATATCGTAATAATTTAAAGTACTTTTATGGAAGTTTTTTAACAAATTGATTAAAAACCCAGAGAATGAATCATAAAACCGCAAATAACATAAAAATACTCGTATACTCGTATAAGTATTTCATTGTTCAAACGAAATGATTCAGTTTATGTGATTATACGACTCTACGAGTAAATACAAAGGAGTTTCCCTTAATTATTATGTTTTATGTATGAAAGTTTATAAGGCAGACAGTTTGACGAATTCTAGGGATCAGTGGTTATCAACCTAACGTAAAATAAATTTTGCTTTACATTGACAATCACTGCAGCTTAAGACAAGTTGAATCGAAAATTCATCCTCCCCTATAACAGAAAATACATTAATTTATGTTTTTATGCTACGACTGACCCTTGTACATATTTTAAGAGACATGAAAAACTCTTTGCGAGAACAAATTTTTATTGATTTTGTGATTATTTTTCAGAATTGGTTTACCCTCTAAAAAAAAGATATGACGAGGGTGTGCTGATTGATGATTCATCGCAGGCATTCGATACATAAATTGGAAAATCCTGTGCGAGTGTTGTTACTGCTAAGCCCTAAAAGAAAATTAATTTTTCAAAATGTATTTTTGGGATAAGAGTTTATTGGAATTGTGAACGGGATGTTTGAACGAGTAAGGTTTTATTTTGTTGAACTTCAAATTATGAGTATGGGCGTATAATCGAGATACAATTTTCTTGACAAATTATTTGGCAGGTAAGTAATGTTTTTACTTTACATATTCAATCAGGTTATGGAGCGACAGTATTTGCCGAAAATTCCCTTCAAAATATAATTCATTTATAGGGGATAATTAAGATGTCAACGGAAATATATTGAAAATTCACTTAAGCGGTTACTGTGCGATTCTTTGTATATTTAAATCGCCTACATAATAAAACAACAGACTAACGTTTGATGTAGTTTAGTTAAACAATTTGAAATAATAATGTTAGCATATATCCCATGTTGTCTAGTGGTTAGGATACCCGGCTCTCACCCGGGAGGCCCGGGTTCGATTCCCGGCATGGGAAATTTTTATAGAAAAGTAAAAATCAAATGTTGAAAATATTGAATTTATTTATCGTAACAATTTTAACACAGCAAAGGTTAAATTTAGCACAAGAATTAATAGAAACGATATTACATGGAATTTAAGCCTTCACTTAAACTATTTCAGTTTTTGTTTTTTTTAACTATCTATATAGCAATTTTCCGTTACCCAAGTGAATTCAATCACTGTGACCAACGCCTGATTTTCTTTTACGACAAATGTAATGGATCGACTCGAATACGCCACACTTAATTTCTAAAGCAAAAAATTAAACCTACCGGATTAGTGACATAAATTGCCCGCCATAATCAAAAACCATTATTCGTGCTTAAATATCGGGAAACCAATCAGGTTAACCCCTACAATCTTTTTATTTTAAACGTTTTTTCGTAAATACTATATACATACTTTTCAAAATATTTGGAAGAATCGAGAAAGCTATGGAAGCTGCCACTTCCGGTGGACCGACCTCGGTCAAGTTTCATCCCGAAGACTCCATCCGTATGGGCTACAGGGACGAAATTGTTACTGAAAATCAGTTTTTTGGAGAAAAAAAAAATCGTCGTTTGCGCTTACATTCTGGAAAACTGATCTGAGCCAGTATTGTTGCAAAATTAATTAAGAAATACATGGAAAATACGAGAAATCTCCTATCTACATCATGCTACATCACAACTGGGGGAAAAACGAAAAAAATCTTATGGAAGCTGATACTTCCGGTGAACCGTTTCTGGCTAAAACTCACTGAATGAAATACTTTTTAAAATATTTGTCATATACGAAAAAGCTCTTATTCAGAATTTGCCACTTCTGGTGAACCGATTCCGACCAAATATCGTTAGAATCTTCCAATTTTTGCTGACAGACTGAAAACAAACCAAACGAAAATAATATGTATATCTTTGCATACCCTAGCAACAAAAATGGGAATTATGGCCAAAATAATACAAAAATATATTGTTTCCTCTACTCTTGTCTGCTCAGTTGTCAGATATCCCTTTATCAACCAAGAAAACAAAAAAATTGGCTCAGTTTTAGTCCAACCCACACAAATGTGTGAGTAAAAACCATAGTATGTAATGGCGTTGTTGATAAAAAAAATCGCTTGATTTGAAGTAAAACCAACACAATTGTGTGTATAGATGTTAGTGTTTTAGTGTTTTTTTTCGGACGAAAATCAGTTAAAAAGGAATTCACAAATGTGTAAGTTGGTTCAAAAAACATACAAAACTAAATTTTTGGCATGGTACTTTTGCCCTACCCGCACAATTGTGTTAGTAAATCACTAAAGGGATATACTCAATAAGCCTTAAGCGTAAATTCTATAATCAGCATTTTCGGACGACTAAATCATGAAAATTCATGGAGCATCGTAAACCCCATATAATGATGACTAAATCCTCGACATAATTTATTATTTCTAAAATACAACGTTCTTCGTCAAGAATGCTAATTGATACCAAAATCAAATATCATCATGTAAAAGCAAATGCATATCAAAATCAAGCTACTAAATGGCGCTCAGCTCTATATTGTTCCAGCAGCAATAACATGGCAATAGATGTCAAATTAGAAAGAGATTGGAATCTAATTTTTGAAGCGTTGAACTACTTCGTACTACATAATAGTTCGAGTCCTATTTATACGATACACCAACTAGGGCAATAATCGGCACAAAGTTACATCGTTGGCTAGTTAGAAAAGGCACCAACTTTTATACGCTCCTGTAATTTTCTGCCACAGGCAGTCACCAACAGCTGAATTCAAAATAATAAAAATATTAACAAATAGTCAAGGGGAAATTCCTTCGCACACTTATAATGGGGACCACAAAGCAATTGGATTGGTATGTCAGGATATAGGACAATGTGAAAGTACTATAACAGAACAACAATTTAACTTCTCCATTATGAATTATTGGACTATTTGATGGAATATGAGAAGAGACATACAGGCCAATCTTCATGGCGATTCTAGGTATGTATATGATATATGCATCCAATTATTTATCGACTTGCAGCACAAATAGTCTCAATATTTGATGATAAAATTAAATGTTTACTATTAAAATTACTAACTGCATTGGTGCGTTATGAGCGAATTTGGCATAGCTCCAAAAAATCGATACACCTTACATCGATTTCATATACAGACAAGTTTTTATAGAAATATTTATACCGTGGCTATTAAAAGAAAACTAAAAATAAAACCTAATAAAATTTTCTTTGCATAAAAATAAATAAATTTGAGATAAATTTAGAAAACATATGCTGGGCAGACTTGTTATATGGCGCTCGACTGTCTAGTGAAAATGTTAATAGGGTGTTTTAAAATATAATGAAAATTAAATTGATCGCGTAAAATATATCCCATGTTGTCTAGTGGCTAGGATATCTGGCTTTCACCCAGAAGGCCCGGGTTCGATTCCCGGCATGGGAATTTATTTTTTCATAATCGCAATAGTTCGACCCTGACCCACTATGCATAAAATGCACTTTTATATGTAGAAACTATAATTATAGACGTATCATCATATACATACACAAAAGACTCACTTTTCTAATATTTCATTCATGCTTTCCAATTAAATAATTTATTTATTACAACAACAATATTTCTAAATAAAACAATGAAATTAACTATAAAAATAGTTTACCGATTAATCATAAACTGCAACCAAGTATTTTCGCCATTGTGCTGTTTGCATTTATTCTCTGTCTGTCGGCTTGTATATAATTAAATCGTTTTTTAAAAAGAAAATGTGCAGTGCAAAGGCAACAACAAAACAGTTAAATTTTCACTCTGGTATTTTACAATTTTTCATCATTTCTCTTTTGTTTTTTTGAAATATGTATATACAACACTCGAATACAATTTAGTTTCTATACAAAAAATGAAAATGTAAATAGAATGAAATGAGGCATAACAAGCGGCAGCCGATGAGAGAAAAGAAAATTTACCTTTTGAATTTAAATATTTAATTAAGGTGATAATTAATAAGATGATTTAGAATGTCAGTACATTTATCAAATCTAAAAATAACTTAAAGGTAGGCACCTACCTGCTTATGTGGTTGTTGTGGTTTAGACAAGGCGCCTTATTATTTACTTAAAATGCGCCTCATCTGAAAGTCGATCGTGTCCATGATATTTATTTAAGAAATTATTTGATGTAATGATTTTAAATATTCGGCTTAAGCATCGTAGCAGAAGTAGTGAGTCTCTACTCGCTTGAATCGAAATTCGGTTTATACTTAATGTGCAAGTTTGCCATAAAGCTTAGCACTCAGTTCAAAATGAAATTTTACCGCGGTCTCCAAAAATCTATTTATTTCCGCGTGAAATAGAAATGAAATTTTATTTGGAGAACTTTTAATTTTAGCGTATAAATTTGTAGACATACATAAATGAATTTGTTTATTTTTCGTAAATAAATTAAATTAAATTGACTTTAATTAGAATTTATAGATTTGTGGTATTAAAAAATTTGTTTATTGCCAAACACAATCAACTGTCAAAATTTCGCGTGAAAATAATATGCCATGAACACACTTTGATTTTTCGCTGCTGAACTGAGTACTACAAAATGAAAACAGAAGTGGAATTTTTCATTTCTAATTTCACTATGGTAAAATCGTATGGAAATTTCACGTGAAATCGAACTGAATATTATTTAGGCTTAAAATGTAACTTTCAGACACTCATTTAGCCCGGAAGTATTAGTGTCGCCTACTATACATATTATTAAAGGGTGTCCGCTTGAAAGGTTTACTGCTTATACATTTTTAAATAAAAGAAAATAGTTTTAATGTTTACAGATCGTTTATTTAATGTTTGCAATTTTGTATAAATAACAATGTCAGCCAAATGTCCGCCTTCATTAGCCTTACACATGCAGGCTCTCTTGATTTCATTTTTCATCACTTTTCACACATTTTACCCTGTATCATGTTAATTTTTTCTCTAATGTTCCTTTCAAGTAGTTCAATAGTATCTGGATTATTTGCATTAACCTTACTTTTAAGGTAACCCCATAAAAAGAAGTCGGGAGTAGTTAAATCGAGTGACCGTGGATGCCAATCCACTTCACCAGATGTTCAAATTATCTGTTGTGTAACATTTCTCTTAACAGTTACATGTCCCTAGCAATATGGTATATAGCACCATCCTGTTAGAATCACTGGTCCACCAAACCGTTGACATGTAGTTCTGGTCTAAAAAAGTTCTCTATCATGTCCAATGACTCATCCAGGCCAAAGTGTACATCATATCGTCACTTTTGTTTTAGGAGATATATCTGATCGATGAATTATTTGTGGATTCGATTCTCTACTGCCCAGAACCGGCTGTTTTGTTTGTTTACATGTCCACTTAAGTGAAAATGAGCTTCATTACTAATAATTAATTTTTCAAAAAGAAAAAAAAGAAACGCGATCGTCATATTCAAGTAACAACATCTTATTTGCATACGTACGGCACCGCCAATGATCCATTTCACGTAATTTTCTTAATGTCAATGTAATTGATGGTTGACTAGTGTAAAATTTTTTCACTCTTACGCATTGTTCAATCGAATATTTTCCATGATTAATTTGCCATGTGTGTACTTCATGACTGTCAAAAATGAATTGTCAATACTAATATTCGCCTAAATGGCGGCAAAACAATTGTAAACCTTCCAGATGGACACTCTGTATTATAAGCGAAAATTTTAAATCAAAAATTAAATACTTACAAAATATCGATAATTGTGTACCTCTACGAGGTTGAGGCGAGGCAAGAAAGTGGTGGTTCCATCCATCTAAAAGGTGAAGTAAAAATCCACTTCACGGCTAAACACATTACAGGAACAAAAGTAGTTAGGGACGCGTAAAATAGGTTCCGGGTCAGTTGGTTTCCATTTACAGCGATGACGAGGCAACGCACAAACATTAATTGAGGCATTCTCCGGCCGATCTTAAAGGTCGCCTAGCCGAACGTAAAAAGATATTGAGTCGCTGTCAAATTTCAAATAAAAAGAAAATAGAGCTACATTTGCGCAGACACCGCGATGTACGCGAGTATTGGCATGATTGCACCTGCAATAAAAACCGGCGTTAAAAATATCCGTAAATCATAAATCGAAAAATGGAATTAAAAGTAAGACTTTTTTTTCATTATACTCGTATTGAGTTATTGTTATTGTTAACTTCGATGTTTAATGGAGTGTTGTGATGTAATACAAAAATGTATATGTTGCTAAGGTGGCAACACAGGTAGGAAAGTGTTGACGATCTATTGGGTGCTTGAGTGTGACAGTTGTAATACACCACGGAAAGCGACGGTCGCAATAAACAGATTAAACTAAACCATATGTGTATCATTTAATAATAATCCTTATAACGATAAGCATCCTTACGCAGGATTACAACAAAAGTATGGCCATATGATTTCCTTGACATAGGCAACATTTAAAATTGGTCTCAGTTACCTTACGTTGCACAGAATCTTGTGGTTCACATCATGTTAGACTTTTTTGGATTTTATAGCAGTATCAAGTTCCATGACCATACATACCATATCAGCGACATAGTCGTTAAAATTTTCCTGCGTGTATGCAAAACGATATACGATTATCATGTGGTTGAGTCTTTGATTTTTTGTATGATTTTAAAATTTACGTCGCTTGCGTTGAATTTTATAAAGTAATGTCCATTCTGTCATTCTTTGGCCTTGTCTAGGTTTTGATTCAGTTATTTTAATGATCTCTTCATTTTTAATGTCTTTGTAGATATATTCATTGTTGGTGAGTACCTGATTTATTTCATTAATTTTGAAATTTTTAGGTAGAATTTTAAATTTAGATTCTTTTTGTAGAGTGATATCATTTTTGCATATTATGGTACTGTTAGACAACAGAGTTAGTTTTCCGATGAATATGATCTTACAGTTGTGGATGTTGATTCTGAGCTGATAGAAATCACATCAAGTCACAAGGTTTTCAATATCTTTAATTAAGTAAGTTAATTAAGTGAATGTCATTGATGTTCTCGGGTTTAAAAATTTTAAGGTCATATCTGCAAAACTTTGAGGCACTCTAGACGTGACTGAAATTAATTCAGACCTTTTGGTCCCCATTTCGGTATATTGAGAGCGGTTGCTAAAGTATATGATTTAAATCATCAGATTACATTACAGACGGACTGCAGAGACCAAAGGCAGCATTTGTACAAGCATTAATGTTTTATAATGACTGATGGAGTCAAAAGCCTTAGCAAAGTTTACCTCCTGATTTTCAATTTCTACTATCGTGTTGTTGGTAAACTCTGTAAGGTTGGTCGCAGTTGATCTTTTTGGCATAAAAGCATGTTGACTTAATGATGTATCCAGCTACCATGGTCCTGAATGAATTGAATATTACCAGCTCGAAAATGGAATTCATGAAATTGCCGTTATATTTCTATATAGGTTAGGTTAGGTTAGGTTAGAGTGACTGCTATCGCACACTTAGGCCAGTAGTGGCCCATTGTGATACCACAGGATCCTATCTCCCCTTTACTCCTGCTGAAACCATCCAGAGCTACTTATGTAGCGTAAAATATCTCGCATTTCACAGTCCGCGAGTTCCGAAAGGCTGTCCATACCGTACACACCTAAATAATTATGCCTTCTGTATGATAGTGCCGGACACGAGCATAGGAAGTGATCTAACGTCTCTTCCTCCTCTTCGTCTAAACAACTTCTACAAAAGTCATTCGTCTGTAGACCCAGCCTTCTTGCATGTTCCCCAAAAAGGCAGTGTCCTGTCAGTATCCCTACGACCAATTCTACCTCTCGTTTTCCCAAGGATACTAGTGCTTTGGAGCGCCGGAGTTCCAGTTTTGGCCAAACCTGTTTTGCTACCCTGCACGTGAGGGTGTTGGTCCACCTCTCGTTTGTCAAGGCGATTGCCTTTTTACTCAGCGCCGATTTAAGCGCTGCTATAGGCCTCCCTAGACCTGCCCTTTCCGGCTGCATCTGAAGAGTCGTACCGTAACTAGCTAGTTCCTCCGCCCTTCAGTTTCCCGTGATGTCCGAGTGACCAGGGACTCAGATTATCTGGATACTGAAATACTCGCTCGTCTCATTAAGAGATGATCGACAATCCAGCGCCACCCGTGTCTTCAGTCAAACCGCCTCTAGCGACCTGACCGCCGCCTGACTGTAAACATAAATCGCGATATCCCTAACGGATACCACGTTGTGCTTCAACCATGTCCCGACTACGCCTATCGCCACCACTTCAGCCTGGTACACGCTGCAGTAGTCAGGGAGACGAACGGAAATATTAACATTAAGCTTCTCAGAAAAGACTCTGGCTCCTACCTTGCCGTCTAGCTTAGAACCGTCCGTGAAAAATTTCAGTGCCTCGTTTTCCAGTATTGACCCGTTCCTCCAGGATTCTCTTGAAGGACAGATGGTTCGGAAAACTTTATCGAAGCACAACGTTGGTTTAATATAATCTAGATTCGCCAGTTCTTCCCTTAGCGATCTAACTATCGTCGAGTGTCCCGCTTGAAGACACTTCCACTAAGAGACAGCCGAGAAACCCGTAGTCACATTGGCTGCCATCTGCTTACCAAAAAATTCGATTGGAATAAGGTGGAACATAACCTCTAAAGTGCGTGTAGGTGTTGACCTAAGCGCCCCGCTTATAATCATGCAGGCAGTTCTTTGCACCTTCTCCATCATCTTCCTATATGTTACCTTCTCCAGAGCTGGCCACCACACACCCACCCCGTACATCAGCACAGGTCTTACCACAGCGGTATAGAGCCACTGTACCAGCTCTGGTTTTACACCCCATCTCTTCCCTATGGCGTTCTTACACGAGTAAATGGCTACATTAGCCTTATTTACCCTTTCTACAATGTTAGGCTTACAGCTTAGCTTACTGTCCAAGATTATGCCCAGAAATCTCGCTCTGTCAGCAAAAGGCAGTCTAATGCCGTTCACGGTAGGAGGACTAACTACCGGAATTTTATATTTCTTAGTAAATAGTACCAGCTCTGTCTTGGAGGGGCTGATCCCTAATCCACATTTGCTGGCCCATTTCGTAACGATCAGAAGTGCATTCTGCATAACATCCCTAATCGTATATTTCATTTCTATATAACATAACATAAAATTATGTGTTCCAGTTTTGAATATTGGTGTCACTCTTGTTATTTTCCATTTCTGAGAAAAAATCCAAAACTCGGACGGTTATCGAAATCTTGGGACAACCAAAGGCCTCTCGATGGTAGAAGTGTATGATAGCATAGAGAAGACCAATGATTTGTAAATAAACATCAGCCTTTTGGCAGTCAAACCCCATGCCCTCTATTCTTAAAATCTGTGCAAATTTTCTCATTCGAATATAATTTGCGTTAATATTCTTTATATTTTTCGAATTTTTTGCCAGCTACTTTAATCATTATTTCAGATTTGTTTGCAAGTTTTCTATTATTTATTTCCCTAATAAGGCTGTTTTCCAAACGCCGATTTATTTGTGGCTGTTTTCCAAACACCGAATTATTCAAATAAGTCACCTCGCAAGGAGACTTATTTGAATAAGTAAATGTCTCCAAAATTGTGTCTTGACTAAATGTAGTCATAAAGAAAAATATACAAAGAAGCTCATGTAGAGATTCCGAGGTTAATCTATTTTACTATTGGCAATCTGTATAAGCCCAAATTATATTCTTATCTTAAACATGATGATAAAATTTTGAATCTGTGATATTTTTTATCGTTGAATCAAACTGGTCAGCTAATTTCAGATGACCTTGATCTATGTTTAGTAAAATGTAGTTCGTTGTGTAGAAACCACTAGTGATATAATTCTAATCTTTTGCGGTAGTTTTACATGTCCCGGTTTTGGTTTAATATGCTCGTAAACCGAATTTTATTTTATTTTGGCATTGAGAGTTTGCGGGGTTTGTGATACCAAATTCGAGAAATGTTCCCCAAAATCAAATTTCACCGCGAGATAATCTCAATGAGTCAATTGCAAGTACATAGTAAGAATACATTTTCTAACTTTCAATTTATACAGCTACAAAGATGCACAGCATTTAAACAAGGCACTTACAATAATGATATCCACTTAATCATACATGAAGTGGATACTTTTTATCATCAGCATTTATTTTTACTTTCACATCACCACATACTCTATAATCATATGAATGCCATCATTTTTGTAAATTAAAAAATTAAATTTTTACACAACAAATAAAAAATCACTAATAAATATAAACACAAGAATATGGAACGCATATCAGTAAAAAGTAAAATTTCCATTTAAAAAGCAAATAAATTCGGGCCATCCAAATTTCATCTCTCTGGGTACCGATATAAAACGAAAATCAATCAGAAGCATTTCATTTGTCACCTTACATATCACCTGCAAAGATTTAAATTTGCGAACAAAGCAACACCGAGATAACATCTTGTTTAGTGTCTTAACTGAATGCGCTTTACTAACATACAAATGCGCGTTATGGTATGCCACACGAATTAAGCCATTCCAAATAGATTATAATCCGTTGATTTGCGACTTTCACTTAAGACGATTTTTATCGTTTCATTTAAAATCAAATCCAATTAATTTGTCTGTCTTAAATTTGATATTTTTTTCTTAATTAAATTTACTGTTTATCTTACGCTATTTTGTTTATTTAAAATAAAAAAAATTTGTATGAGTAAAGTTAGTCAAGTTTAAGATCAGCAACGGGTATTTCGTAAGCTGAGGTGAAATTTTTTAAATATTTTGAAATAAGCATAAGTGATTTATGGCTGTATTTATCAGAAAGACCGGATAATCGGAGTTGGTGAATCGTAAACGATAATGGTAAAATTTAATATTGGTTAACACAATGGTGCCGACCTTTACCGATCTAACGCTAAATAGTAAATTGAATATAAATTCTTCTCAAACTAGATCGCTTTGGATACCAAATAAATGACTGATCTTAGTTCATCAAACCAACATATTGGATAAGCACAAGTAAAAACCCTCTCACACGTCACCTCAAGAAATAAAACCTAACCAAGATTCATGGAGATGTAATGGACAAGGAAGGGAGATTTTTCCATATTTGGAATGATGCCTAATGCCATAATGACATAACTCCACATTACAACGAACGACACTTTTAGAAGAACTGGCGCATCCTGAAAGTTCTGGTAGGGGAAGGCATAGTTTTGATCAAAATAAACGGATCTGTTAAACTTGGTACATTTCCATTAAATTAAAAATGGTGAGCGGCAATTCAATCAATTCATGAATCATAAACAATCATCACTAGTTCTCCTCATTTCGCGATATAAAATGTTGATACCCGAGAAACCGAGAAACCAAAATTTTAAATGGTGAAACGGTCATGATACAATAAAACTGACCCAATAAGCCAAAATCTGTAATCGCAAAATGGGATTGTACGATATTGTGACACACATTATCCCACTCTTTGTTAAATAATAAAAAGAGTAGGAAATTGCACGAAACCTGTCAATTATCCAATTTAATTTTAGTTTAAAGCGCGACGTGACGCGAAATGTTCTATTTACATAATTTTATTCAGTATTTTGACGATTATAGCGTTTAAATTTTAAAATTTCCTTCTCTAATAAATCCAATTTTGAAAGCAGATAGACTTGAGGTTCCATGAAAAATGCGAGAGGGGTTTTTGAATTACATTTTTTTAATTCATATAAAGGGTGGTTAAATTTTAAGGGCCGATGTTGATTTTGAATAAAACACAAATTATTTAGGAAATTATTATCAATTCTTTTTATTATGATAATATGGTTCAATTATGTATGGAACAAAATATCGGTCAAATGGCCGCCGCGACCTCGGCGGCATAGCTCCACCCGATGGTCCAAATTTTCGATGACGCTTAGGCATAGTTGAGGTTCTATGCCGATAATGTGCCAAATTATCTCATCCTTTAGCTCTTAAATTATTGCTGGCTTATCGACGTACACCTTTTCTTTCAAATAACCCCAAAGAAAGAAGTCCAACGGTGTCAAATCACATGATCTTGGCGACCAATTGACATCGCCACCACGTGAGATAACACGGCCATTGAATTTGTCGCGCAAAAGAGCCATTGTTTCGTTAGCTGTGAGGCAACTGGCACCGTCCTGTTGAAACTACATATCGTCCACATCCATATCTTCCAATTCGGGCTATAAAAAGTTCGTTATCATCTCACGATAGCAAACACCATTCACAGTAACTGCCTGACCGGCCTCATTTTGGAAAAAATACGGCCCGATGATGTCGCCAGCCCATAAACCGCACCAAACAGTCACTCTTTGTGGGTGCATTGGTTTTTCAACAATCACTCTTGGATTATGATTGCTGCTTATTGACGAATCCACTGAGGTGAAAATGTGCCTCATCCCTGAAGATGATTTTCTTCGAAAATTGATCATCCACTGTTGCCATTTCTTGCCACCATTCTGACCATTGACGACGTTTGGAATGGTCAAGAGGCTTTAGTTCTTGAGTTGGACAAGACGCAATTGTTGGAAACGACGACGAGTTGAGGTGGACGGCTCTTCAGCCACACTATCGCGAACAGCAGCAATATTTTCTGCAGTACGAGCTGTACGAGCATGCACTGGTGTTTTAAAATTTCCTACAGACCCGGTTTGCTCAAATTTTTGCACGATTTTTCCGATTGTACGCACATTTGGACGATTAAATTGACCGAAGAAAACACGAAGTGCACGATATGCATTTTGATTTGAACGCCCATTTTCATAATATGCCTGAATAACTTTAACGCGTTGCTCGATTGTGTATCTTTCCATGGTTCAAATTGAATTAGTCTGAAATTGAGAAATGTCAAATTAAATGCAGAAAAAAACTTGACGTTTAGGTGTGGTTCACATTCAACATCGGACCTTAAAATTTAACCACCTTTTATCAGGGTGAGGATGAAAATAAATAGCTACGAGTATTATAATTAAACACGACTAATAATTGTTCGCCCTGTTCATTTTCGCCTTTAAACTATCGTGTACCGAATCTTCTGAATGACTAATTCTTATATTGTTCGTATACGTATTTATATATCGCGCTGAATATTCCAAATTTTAGACGAACATTTGATTCTGTTCCACACTAATCTGCTATAATCTGCAATACAACTAAACTGTTATAAAACTACTTCTAATGTTTAAATTTAGTAATCACTATGTCATAAATGACGTTTATCATAACCCACCAGTTTTATGCTGAATTGACCAACACAAGTGACTAATTCACGCTGGATTGAAGCCCAATAGGAGATATCGTAACAATATTAATAACTGTATTATATGTCTTGAAATGGGCCTTTATAAATTTTATCCTTTATAAGGGTGATTTGCAAATGCCTGCGCAAATGCCTCAAGGAAGATCAGCTTTCATTATTCATTGGTGCGATGTCGTTAATTTCCACGTTGATAATAAGAGGCCCTTGTCAATTACACTTTTTTCAATCAATGTAGAGATTTCCTTGATGGTATCGTAAATGTTTTTCACATTTTTATTCATTGTACACGCCAAAGCTTTACCTACCCAAGGTATTTGTTTGCTTCATACGAAAAATGAGCACATTTTATTTGTATTAAAAATTTCCTCGTTCTTCATTTCACAAATTGAAAAGAAGGCGTAATAAATAAAAATTGGTTCAAAATTTATTTACACCCATATTTCCTTAATTAAATCAGTATACAACAGTCTATGCGACGATTGCGACGCCACATTATCTTTAATATTGTATATAATCCTCCAAGTCGAGTGGAGTATCCTGACATGATGAAATGTCATCAAATTAGATAATCTGACAATCCCAATAACTTCCTATGGATTTTACAATAGATTTATTCAATAACAATTGTTATTGAATTCTTTTAATTGCTGAACATTGTTGAACACTGTCAAATTATTTCCAGTGACTGAGGCGAATATTGAAAACGATAAGCAAGTGTACAACACAAAAATTACAGTTTTCCATGGTACCCAGAATACAAAAGTCTTAAATGTATTTATATGGAGATGTAAACACTTAATACTAACGCTTACCCTAAAAACATAAAGTTTATCTTGCGTGCTGCAGTAGTATTGTCCAGTAATTTAATTACACCTACAATGATGTGTGTTGTACTTTTCAGTTAAATCGACCTCAACTGATGCTGTGGTATTTTTAACAGTATATTTACTAATATTACACCATTTTACATGTGTATATCAGAAGATGTAAAATTTGTACACGATTTCACAAAAAGAAATCAATTTTTCATCGCTCTAAGTAGCTTAGAAAGAAGAGAAAAATGAAAAGCACACACACACAACTTTCATCCGATTTCTGCTTTAGTTTTTATTTGTTTTTCGTATTCTTTTATTTTCTATCTCTCCGAAAAACTTTTCAGACACAATGGGTGTTTCTTTTGTTTTCTCGAACACGAATAAAAAAACAAAATGTATGCAGAAATATATGCTAACGATAAAAGCAAAAAAAAAAAAAAAAAATCGACAAAACAAAAACACTTTTATTTTTTTTAGCCTTATTTTCGTCGTCGACATATCATCATCATGAACATCAATTCATCGCACAGTACCTTACTTAAGCTAGGCAAAAAGTGTGTAACAGTTTTGATGACACATTTTCAAATATGGAGAAAGACTGTGATGAATTATATAATTTATTTAATGAATTCATTTTTATTTGACCTTATAAAGCGTGTTTATGGAGATTTTATGTTTAGTATGACAGTTCAATGACATTAATTACACTGTATGTAACTCACTGATTTAAATCTGATCTGCTGACAATATTATCCAATATTATCATTTCTACAGTGCAATAATTATTATTATGCACTAATTAAATTCCAATTTATATAAATTTGTAGATTATTCTAATCTTATCGCTTAGCGCTTCTAAAGGAGTTATGTAAACCGTGTTCAAATTTTAAATTTAATGATTTGCTATACAATTTAAAATATTAAATCTATTTAATTGGCTGCTTAACGATCACAGATATTCATCATCTTGATAATTAATACAGCCTAGTTATGTTAATTTATATCGAAATTAAATCTTAATGCTTTAGGTGAATCTCAAGCATACACCAGCAGCAGCTCAGTTAACCGTAATGAAAGCGTTAATCAAATCTAATTTATGTTTCTACATAATTCTTTTATTGCTGAGTTTGATGATCTCGTCTGGATTTTGTGTATATATGTATCTCGAAACGTTGCTGTTTTATGTTCACCATGGCATTACATTAGAAAAGCATACACGAGTACAAAATATGAGATGTAAATGTTTTGTTGTTGTCAATTCTATATTTTATATTTTTTTGTGTTAGTAGCCATTGAACTATGTTGTAAGGAATTTTATCTCGTTATCGGTTAATAATGGCAATAAAGTGTGTTATCGTAACATTTTGTGCAAATTTCGTGTTTTACGACTTGTCAAGATCTTAACAATTTGATGTGACAGGGTTAATTAACGATTTTAAATTACTTTTAGATGATGACATACATAAAAGAGTGTTTCCTGGAATTAGGGAGATTCAGAACTTCGAAGATGGAAACTTATCAACGTTTTGAAAACGTTCGCTAATTATTACGAGTAGTAATACGAAAGCATTTTAACGAGAAATATATGACATCTGATAGAATAAATACAGAAGAAATATATAATGTTTAAATATTATCCGTAAAATTTAACTAAACTTAAAAAATCCTTTCGACCTTTTCTAGCATAAAGTGCATGGCGCTAACAAACGATGCTTAATTTTATATTTATTTTGGCGCATAGCAAAATAATATGCAGCTTTATCAAATGTACATCCAGTTTATGCAAATTTGTGTGTGCAGTAGTAAAAAAAAAAAAAAAAATTAAGCAAACCATTAAGCAATTTTATATCCAAATTTCCTTGGTAAAATTGATTATTTTATTTTTATACATTTTACGATAACCTTTAGCGTAATTGTAAAATATTTGGATAAGAGATTCTATAAAGGTCTTTTGGGGAATGTTGTAATATAACCGCTATAAAATACTAGATACAACTAGCGATTTTATTTTAAGGATCATGCTTATTTATTGTTTGACACTGCGATCTCATATCTATACAAACCGCGTGAAGGGCATCTAATGTCGCTAGTATAGTAAAGGTGACACTCAAAATATTCTTAATATTATACACGGTCTTTCAATAAATGCATAACAATTTTGTATTTAAATAAAACACAGAATAATTGGGATATTGAGTGGACCAACGACTAAACGCAACCCCATAAAAATAAATCTAACGGCGTTAAATCGCATGAGCGAGGTGGCCATACGACCGGACCATTTCACAAGATTACATGGTTACCGATCTTCCCCTTCAAAATAATTTTTCAACATGGCACGAACTTCATATCGAACTCCATTGACCGTAACATGACAATAATTTTCATCCACGAAAAAATATGGTTCAATCACACTTGTGGGTTTGTTCCATCCAATATCGCATACTATCCAATATCGCATATTTATCGCATATTAATTCGGTACAATGTAGTTTGAGAGATTCCCAAATCCTGTGAATAGCGTGGAATCGACTGGTGGAACGATTATTACAACCGAAAATTGGAGTATGCGCTCTTAAAGTTGCGACCACCGACTCAGAATTGCAGTAGTATTTTTTAATAATTTGACTGACGTTCAAGGGTCCATTCGTGTTAAAATACAAAATTATTATGTCCCTATTTGAAAATCCGATATATTTAATGGCTTTTGATGTCACCAAAATAATTTTTAAACACAATTTCCTAATTATCAAAATATTTACAAAACTGCTTCACAAAAAAGAAAGTATTTTGACAGCACAAAACCGGTTTCCATAACGATAAATAACAAACTTCAAAAATATATGAATCTACAGGGCGCATAAAAGAGAAGGCTCTCTCTCTTCGGTCTCTTTTTTAATTCAACCTGAGCAGGCAGTGCTCTGTCAAAAAGTAACCTGCGTTATTTTAATCAACCTAATAGCCTGGACAGACTGCGGATTAGTTAAACTGGTTTAGATAAAATTCAATCAAGTAACCTATGGAAACACTCAAATTTGCTAGTCGATTTTTCATTTTTTCGTAGTGTGTCGAGCTGATTTGAATTTTATTTTCCTGAGTACTTGACCGAATTTTGCTAATCCAGTTTGACTAATCCTCAGTCTGTACAGGCTATAAGGTCGTGTTTCAATTGGTTTAAATGCCGCATAAAAAGTTAAAAAGTTAAAAATTTATTCGTGGTAAATATTTTTTAACTTTTTATGTGTTTCAATTGGGTAAAATTTTGACAACAACATGGTTGCTTCTCTTACGTTTAATTGTGAACATATATAGACAATTTAAATATGAAAACATGTAAAATAAATACTTTTTAAATATATATTAGTCAATTATGGTCAGTTTACATATACGAGTATATCATTGCAATTTTTCACAAAATTTTTACATGGAAAATTTTTATTTACAAACAAATATTTTTGCCAGCCAAATGTTTTCTATATAAAAATTTTATCAGCTCTTGAAGCGGATAAAAAGTTTGACATTTTTATTCACCACAATTTTTAACTTTTTAACTTTTTATGCGGCATTTAAACCAATTGAAACACGCTCTAAGTAATGTTACCCTGCACACTTGGTCCTACAAATTTTACTCTGCAATGAATGTCAGTGAACGAAGAGTCTGCAATATAAAAAACAATTTATGTATTACTCATACTGGATCACTTTGGCCCTGCACTAACCTTTGCTCGGGGTACAACACCCAGGGTAACCGTGCTTGCTCAGGTTGAAATAAAAAATAGACCCATAATGTTAAGTTAAATTCCGGTAAATTTGATCGTGTGAGAATCATAATAGGGATGTTAATATTATGCTCGTATGTCTAAATTTTACAGAAAATCATTAAATAGACCATAATTATTAGGTTCGAAAAGCGACCTGTTCTAAATTAATACTATCCACCCTAGGATATTATAAGAGATTACCTAGATGAGTAAAAATGTATTCTGCAGTGAACCGATTTTGCACGTATCGAACAAACGAAAGGTCGGGACTGGGTATCGCAGCCACTCACTTTATTGGATCTACATGTGTAAGCGTCCACCGACACAAAGAAACATCTGGTATAAAGAAGTAATAGCATTTTGGTAAAACGAACAAAGTGTTCTTGTTTTTGCAAAACGTACCAATCTTTAAAAAAAATATCTAAAGCAGTTAGGGATAAACTCGTAGCCTGATTGCTTGACAAAATAAAACTACAGTAATATTCAATTATTTGTATTGGGCCCACATATTATTATATTTGACTGATTAATAAATTAACCCTTCGAAGTACTCGTGACCTTGTGATGACTGACTAGAAACACGCAGATATAACAGGGCGAGAGGAGTAAACACTATTAAACAGTTACATTTGGTTTGAACCATGTTGCTTTAGTTCAGTTAAGTAATTTTCCGTTAAAAATATTTGTTCAATTGTCCCATCCCAGAATAAACAACCAAATTGACAAAAAAATAAATTTGCATCTTTTCGAATTAATGACCTTCTCATGTAAATTATTCAATCCAAAGCCAATGATCTCAGCTTTGTTAACGTATTTTTTTTATTTCAACTCTTTTTCGCGAAAGATCATCCGACCGTTTATAATATTTCTGTATGTCACACTAAAAGAATTTCACAAAGTTGTAAATTACATAAGACGTACAAAATATTTTTATTCGAAATTAATCGTTACGTGATTGCACCAAGAACAATACCCTAATATTACCGTAATCTATATATGCTTCCATCCATATACGAATATTGATATACGGGTACTCAAATGACGTCTAGGATAGCACAAAAAAAAAAAATCAGTGATCTTGCTGATAAGGCACAATACATTTTCAATTAGAATTGGTGTGTTTATTAATCGCCACGTGAGACAATTTTTGCTGTCGCATTGTATACCTCATACCTCATAATACGCGCGAAGTGCTGTGATATGATTTTTTGTGTTACAAGGGTAACTCACTAATGGTTTATAATTTTTTTTTACGTTAAATTTTCGTTTAGGTTATATAACGATCACGTGCTATAAATTTAACTTGAAATCTTCATTAAACAATAAATTTTTGTTACTAATGATTTTCCGTTAGACACTGTTTTATACCAAATTTAGAAAATTTCTGTTTGCAAAGCACCCCACTCGTCTAACAATCGCAATTCCAATGTACTTGTATAATTTCTAAAACTATTATTACCATATCTGGTATTAGTTTACACACCAAGATCAATCAACGATCAGTCATATCACGATCATATAGATAGAGATACTTGTATGCGTTATAAAAAAAATCAAGTTAATTAAAGAAAACAACTAGTAATTAATTCATATAACGATATTTTTTTCTTTCATTTCTACTCGAAAGACTCAAGAAAAATAAAAATTTAATTTAATTAGTTAAATATAAATAGAAATTTCATAAATTAAAATTCAATGTCAAGATCACCATCGTAAATTATTTGTATATGCTGCGATGGATGTATATAGACTAGAATAATTTAAATGTTGCCGTTGCTCTGACGGTGGTTTGAGTTTTTCCGAATCTATTCGTTTATTTTGCAACTAGTTATTGAATTCTTCCAAAGAATGTGTGGGTTACACGCTAATACAACAATACCGTGAATATTACTATTTCTTTCTGGAACATCAGAATGACCCGGTTGGCACAGTGTTGCGACATAAAATAATTGTATATACTACTTCTTACGCAAAGAAGCAATACGGCTTGAATCCTGATCTGCAAATTGGTTTGCAAAAAATTAATATTTTGTTAGGTAGCTTGATTGTCGGAATCCACCGATCAGTCTTTACAGGCCGAATTTTGTTCGTATCCATTAGAATTCCATTTGAAATTGAAACACAGGCAGTTTTGTGAATACCTACTCCGTTACTATTCTTTAAAAGCCACGAAAAAAGGCAAAACCACTACCACTCCCAACGTTGTCTGAAATAACCACACTCGACGAACGAACCAGACCATCACATTCACCAACAGTAGTAACAGAAGATTTACGGAAAACATCGGAATCAATGACAAGTAAAGTGGTAGTTTCACTGAAATTTAATTATCGTCGGAGCTCCCTTTTTAAATTATTTAATTTATTTCAAAATTGAATTATCTTGTCAAGATACCTCCGAGTAACTCTTTTATAGCGGTGAAACTGGTTTGGTTTGAATGGAATAAAAGGTGTCCCATCTGTTGGACTTTTTAAGCTCAAAATATTTTTTTTGACAAATGAAAAGTCAAAAGTATGGCGTTTTAGTCATGTGTTCGTTTAAAGCACAACAACGCGCTTTAGTTATCCAAGTTTGTTACGAAAATGATCGTTCTGTAAAAAAAAATCATTTCGCAAATTACGTGATGATTTTGGTCAACATGGTTGAACGTTTTGAAGAAACTGGATCATTTGCAGGTTGTAGAGCATATGAACACCATCGTCCAATTCGTACTCGTGAAACAGAGCAACTGTTGATTTACACGTGCATCCTTACAAAATATGAATAATTCAATAATTGAAGCTAGCTGAACATCAGCATCGTGGTTATTTTGATGATCGCATAATTTCGAAACTTCTGATGTCAATTGGCCACAGATATCATGAAATTTGGCACCACTAGATTATTTTCTTTGAGGTTTTTTGAAAAGTAAAGTGCATAACAATGATATGCAAATAGTTCAAGATCTTAAGAACAACATTAGAGGTGAAATTGAGGCCATTGAGAGCTTTTATTGGAAGTTAATAATTTTGAATTTTGAATTGTGTTTTTTATATAAAAAAAAACTGACAGATGGAACACCCTTTATAAGGCATATGTATCGTTGAACACTTAATTTTATTGTTTATTGTTTTCATTTGGTTCCTTGTCCAAGAAAAATAAAAAAATTGATAATTTGCTTATTTTTAGCAAGATGTTTCAAACTAAATTTTCGATGAACTTTTATAACAGAAGTAATATCCAGTTTCGATCTGAAAGATCATGAAAAAATTCGATCATCTCATCAGGCCATGGAGATGATTACATTTTGTGTTCTATATATCAACGGCAACAATGCATGGGTCTATCTACAAAAATTGTCAAAACGAGTTTATAATGATTTCATAGAGAAATTATTCGGTTGTTAGGGTTTTTGACAGCAAAAACGGCGGCAAAATGTTCATTCATAATTATTCGATTTTGTGTGGGCAGTTTCGTGTATCTGCAGTACCAACCACAAAGTTGGCGCTAGTTGTAAGGTAAGTTTTACGTTAAATAAACGGATTTATTTATATAACGGCACAATTATGGAAGGCGAGGATAGCTTTTATTTAAATTAGCTTTGAAAAAATTACAAGCGCGACAACTAAAATAACCCACATCAAACTAATTTTCTCAATCATTTATTATAACCCCAGCTACTATATTCGTTGGCATTGTTCCTATATTGCCTAAAGTAAGTTTTGCCCGAAAATAAGGTTTTGCCAACTAGCTTTTCCAATTTTGGCACAATAATGTTAGCACAGCAAATGAATTGTTCACAAATGATCTGCAATCGTTTAATTTAAATGACGCAAATGCCATTTATGAAAATGAAACATCGCTGGGAACAGATAATCCACAATCACAAGCCACTAACTTATCAAGAATGAAGCCACTGTACGTGATTGCAATTTCAAATGAAATGTATAATGTACCAAATACAATTTCGATTACATGACATCGGGCATCACATTGTTATGACATGCAACCTGATAGCGCTTCTGAAAATTCAGATTATCATTCCGAAGAATCAGATACACCGAACGAATCTATCTCTTGTTTAATAGAGTCAACTAAGCATGTTGACGAAGACTCACTTAACACAAAAAAAATATTAATAAAACAAGGCTATAGCTCAGCAAATAAATCGAATGCTCGTGCGAATATACCTTGGATTCCTAAAAGTACCAACTTACCAACTGAGGACAATATTGTACAAATTCAAGATGTGCAAAAAGGAGGCTGCCAGATTGCGCCCAAATGTACACCAATGAATCAAGCTCAAAACGGTCCTAGTTGAAATAAGAGATTGCCAAATTTCGTGCAGAGATTGCCAATAAACACTTAACCTTGTTTATACCTGTAAAGAATCGATGCGATACTTGTACACAATACGAAACGAGGTGTTTGTCAGACGAAGCTTATCAAATTAATATTGAAGGAAAAATTCGGGTACACATGGACCTACAGGCGGTAAAAATCTGTAAAAAAATGGTAATTTACATTGTTGACAAATTCAAAATTGACGTTTCTTACCAAGATGCTAACCCATAAAATTCTAATTTTTGAAAAAGTTGTTCAATAGGATAAAGTCTATTGCTTAATAAACACATTTTTTATTAATCACTTGTTTTTTGTTTCGCAGTTAAAAAACAAGTGATTAATAAAAAATGTGTTTATTAAGTATAAGTGTGTTTCGCCAATTGCCTACGGCAAATAGTGTAAAAAGTATAAAGTCTATTGGTCAATAGCCTTGCGAATAGAATAGTTTTATTCCTATTCCGACAAAACTTGGAATAAAACTATTCTGGTTGGAATGAAATCGGTGACATTGTTGTTGTAAAATTGAAAAATTAAGGCGCTTTATTTCTCTAGTTTTATTGCTTTTTGTGTCTGGCTGCCAGAGTACATTAGGATTCATTCGAAAATCAGATTCCTTGCCGTAATCAAGCGTACGTACTACGTACTACATACATCTTGATATACAAACGATAATTTTATAAATCAATCTGTCAAAATCAATTAACAAAAACAATCAATAAACTTCTTTCAAGAAAACCGCATACACCCCGTACAAAACGAACGATCAAAAATAATTTGTAATTAAATACTTGGTGCAAACGTTAAGTCGCGCGGTCTTTCTTCTCGCGCGCCCATAATTAAATTGAATGATTGCGCGAACATCATTTTATAGAAAGAGATCTTCGCTTTAATCTAATTAAATTAAAGAAAAATCGTTATAATTTAAAATAAAAACCATGCGATGATCGCTCATACATGCAAGAACAATTCAATATATGGAGCGAAAAGATCTCATTTGTAGTCTAAAAATAGTATCACACAGCTACACACGTATGGAACATGCTCGCTATGCACATGAAGACATATCGTAACGTATTTTTACGTGCGCATACTAAAGAATGAACAAAATAAAAAATAAAAATAATTAACAGAAAAATTTACAGCAGAGCATATCTCTTTATAAGGCCGGTGACCTCTATAATTCGCAATATCATATTAAGTAACATGAACATATTTGTACCGCGCTGTGCGAATTCTTATTATGATCGATGGATCTTGTACCCTCTTTATATAGAGTCAATTTTCATTTTAATTTTTTCTTAAAAAAGTCATAAATTTACACGTTGTTACTTCTGTGGTTGAAAAGAACAATATATGCACTTATATGATTCCTAATTATTTCGGTTAAAATTTTTTTTTTTTGGTGATTAAATGGGATGTAATCTTGGCCCATTCTTAGGTTGACATTCTTATGGTGGCAATTAAAGCGGGTGTTTAGCAATACAACAATTCAAATAACATAACATATGACGCGACAAATCAAGCCCCTGCACAAATGAATGAAGTTCAGAGGTTTAGCCAGAAAATTTTAAAATTGGGTGACCTCTGTTGTAACGAAAATGTGAAAACTTGATTCTTAGACATTACAAAAAGGTTGTTGTAATGTTACAAGATTTTTAGGCAGAAAATGTGGCAAAAGTAAGGTCACAAGTTTGCTAACATAAGAAAAGTGGTGTCGTAGTTTTGGCCAGCCAAAGCACAAATGGAGCGGTGTATATTTTGTGGCCAACTCTCGACTTTCTTCCATGTATATAAATCTCGAAGTATGTTGTCACTTACGGTTGTGGTATAACCTGGCGTGGCATATCTTTTGAAGACTATAGTACTCTTGGAAATTGGATTGGAGGGGAATCCGCAGTATAACGATAAAGAACGTATAACGATAAAGAAAGTTAACAGATTGTAAGGGACGCTGTTTTGGGTAGCTTGAGAGAACTTTTTAAACCGCAAACATCCGATGGTAAAACTTCGTCCAAAGACTTCATGGTTCATGAGGTACACGTAACAATGTTTCCTAAAGTTGCGCAGCGAACATGGGGGACAAAAGTCCCGCCTGCGTGTAAAAATTGAATAAATCTTTTATTTACCATTATTTTTTATTTTTATTATAAAATTTTATTCATCAAACCTTGTTACACCAACATGCAAAATTACACAAACGAGCAACGAAACAAAGTGGTTGAATTTTACCACTTTGGTCCGTTGCTCGTTTGTTGAAATTATTTCAACATCAGAAATATACATAGCCAAACCGCAATTAATCGTTTAACTGCCGTTCAGTATCAGACCTACAACAAACAGGAAGACCGAAAATAGTGCAGAACCAGGTGAGCATTGATCGTGTACAGGACAGTGTTAAAGATTATCCAGAAACATCAAGGCGAAGACGCTCTGGACAACTGAGCATATCCAGAACATCACTTCAGCGGATTTTATCTCGGCATTTACACATGAATCCATACAAGGTCCAATTGGTCCAACAACTTTTACCAGTTGATTACCAGCCTCGACTAATTTGGGCAACACGCTTCCGCTCAGAAAATAACGAGTTTCTTAACAATTTAATTATGAGTATTGTAGCACATTTCCATCTTAATGGATCATCACAAAGGGTTATTGGGCGCTCCTTCTTTGAGAATGAAGTTGGTAATGCAGTGACGGTAAATCGGAATAGGTATCGTACTATATGATTAATAATATTGTACGCCCTGTGGCAGCCATCAATTGGTTTCAGCAGGATGGAGCAACAGCACACACGGCCCGTAAATCTCGATCAACTTAAGCATGAGTATGCTTAAGTTGATCGAGATTCTCGTCCTCTGACCAAATTTTGCCAGCAAAATGAGCTCCTTGCTCGTACTCGTCTAATTGCTAAATGTGCTGTTCACTTTGCTGTTTTACTTTAGCATCTTGTTGGTCTAGATTTGTAATGGATTTGGAACACTCAGAGTTTCAAGTTACAAGCTTTATTTACCAACACCATTAACTTCTTCAGCAAATTCACTATATCAATATTTATCACTGTTCGCACTAATTCACTTTTATTGTTCATGTTGGCTACACATATTTCACTTTTTCTGTTCGACTTGTATTTACTGTTAAATCACAACAGTGACTGCAAAAATCTGACCTGACTTGTTGAATATGCAACGCGAAGTTTCAATACCACTTTTCCATATTTCTCGAACGCCAGGTTAACCAGCATAGGTGCGAGTGCACCTCCCTGTCGCATACCATATGTTATTTCAGATACTGTCAATCCACTAAGATACTATACACAGCGAGTCAGATTGCCATGTTGCATCATGTTGCGAGATGTTGTCTGAAGTTGCGGCCTGTTGAATAATGTCGCAAGATGGTTGCAACATATTGCATTATTTTATCGTGTTGCGTTGTATTTCATCATGTGTTTTGCGATAAATAACTCGATGTCTGGTGTTAGGTTACATCATATTTCGTAATGTAGTGCCGTATTGTCATGGTTGAAATACGGCAATTTTTTTTCAGTTATCTAAGGTTCAATTTCAGGAAAAATCTTTTAGCGGATCCTCGATCTGTTGGTACTACAAAAATGGATTGGAACAAGACTCCGGGTTCCATAAATTACCCATTCCGTAAATGTGTATAAATTAGTACCCAGCAGTAATAAACAGGAAACAATAATAACATTACAGGAGGCCATCGATAGGGAAGGTTTAGATCTGGTAAACTACATGATCGAAGAGGAATGATGATCCCATAGAGAGTGAAGCATAGAAAATGATAGTTCGAGAAAAATATACGGCAATACGGCCAGTGTTCCAGGCAGTATAATATAATTGATCGAAATGTGTGAGATAAAATAATTTTAACATAAACAACAACATGATCACAATTACCCTAAAGTTATAGAGACCTTTAACGACTGTAAATAGATCGGATTTTATTTTGCCAGCAAGTTGCTGTACGTTACCCGGATATACCCTGCAAATCCTCTTATTGAGTTTAATAGACTGTAATAGACAGAGCACTTGTTGGTGGAATCATGAATGCCACACCCAAACTATCTAAACTCTTCAAGATGATATTGAAGATCTCCAAGTTAGACCTATTATTTTTCATTTTATCTAGGCGTGTCGGAGTACAATTTCCTAGGTCCTTCTAGAAATGAATCCAACGAGAGTGTTCAAAGTCGTTGTGTAGGGTTCTCAACTTATAGGCTTTGACTATAAAAAGTTATTAGCCTCAACCAATATTTTACAAAATTTAGTGACAAATAGTAGAAAACTGTTTGTCACCAATTGTTTTGTCGGTATTTTTAAATTTTTCGTATGAAATGAATTAAAATCGGAATTTATGTCAATATTTTATACTATTAATAAACCGATGGAAATTATGATGCTAATGGTATTGCTTTGACGGCACCAATGACTAGCCGTACGTGTAGTGTCGCAGCCTGTAATTGGAACTAACAACCGATATATTCAATTTGAATATATCGACTAATTATTTATAGTTACCGCGAAAGCAGTGCAGATCTCTGAAATTTGAACTTTCGTCCCCCTCAATATCTTCGCATAAAAATTTTTAAATTGCCCTTTTGTTAAGTTGGTTAGTATAAATTTTGTCGGATTGTTTGGCTGGACTACGCCCACCCTACGTTACACTAAGAAGAAATTGCCCAAAATATGAAAGCGTGGTAGATAAAACTTTTGAGATATGTACGTAGAAGTCTATACACGATGTTTTGTAAATATTGAAGCGGTCGGTTTACGGGTGGGTTTACAATAATTAGTACCAGAGTTACATTGTTCAAAGCTATTGTTTCAATTATTAATCTTGTAGTTATAGTCAAATAAAATTTCCAAACGTATTGATAATGCAGAAGTCCCAATTATTGCTAATGAATCACATGTCCGTCGATTTTATAAAATACCAAGATTACACCACACAAACCCAACCATCATTATCTGGCAAGCCAGAATCACAATTATACAGAATTGATGATTCTCTTTCCACAGTGTTGCCATTCTTCCATTTTTATCGACTTTCGATTATAAATATATAAAAAATTATAAATAATCTTCCCACAACTAATATATTACCGGAAGCTATAATCTTCAATAACTTTTACAAGAAAATTACGAATATTAATTGCCAAACCTCTTGTCGATTTCGAAGATATTTCCTTTTCGCATATAATTGATATTCATATAACGTTTATGGGTTCTGTAAACAAAATAACAATATAATCTATCATTCTAAAACAATTAGCTACCATAAAATTCCATTTACAGCATTAATTTATAAACGATATACGTTCGTACGATGATGAAACGAGTAGTCATGAGATCACTTAAATTTAGAAATTGTTGTGCTCTGTTCCAAAAACAATTCAAAACACAATCAGCAATTCAGCCAACGAGTGACTGTACAGTACATAAATATGGAAATAAATTATAAGATATGTCATTCTGAATTAAGTGAGGGACATGGCTGATAAGACTATGGCACTTGAAATAATATTGTTTTATCTGCTTTATACTCAGTATTCATACGATAATGGAAATAAATAGGAATTGTATGTGATATGTTGTCAGTGTCACGCGGTTCAACGAAATACATGCGAAACGGGTTATATCCTCTTTTAATCATCAAACGGTCGATCTATATGGTTTCTTATCTATTGGATTTATAATTAACCTTCTCCTCGTTCTTTCATAATGACAATGTGAATATTCCATTCCACATAAAAATGTAATTATTTTTACCAGAAATACCTAATTTAGTATTCTAGCCTCCTTCTTATCGCAAATGCCATGAGCAAGTTCACAACAAAAAAAATTATTCATTACTTCTACTCTTGACATAAATCCATTTTTATCAAACATTTCGTAATTTTCTATGTAAACACTTCTAAATGTGTTTATCGTTTTAGCTATCGCGAGAATTGGCTGCGAGGTTGATAAAATTCGTGCCTTTAAATGGAGATGTACGTTGACTAAATTGTATATAAGGGGCGGTCAGTACATTTTCGTTTACGTAATTACCCGATGACTATCTTATGCGATAAGATATTGGATTGCCGCGTGCTTTAATTATTACTCAAGTTCCATTGAATTAAAATTATATTTTGTGATTACACCGCATAACGCAAATCTGTATCTGTGAATATTTATCAATCATTACATTTAAATATTTCGATTTCAAAGTGACCACACCTTGGTCATTTACTTTACACCATTATGTTTATGCTGAATGGACGTATTCGTATTCTGTGTTAAAAGTTATGCTCCACTAAATTTAAGAACGCACCTTATATGGTAATTTTTAGTGTTCGACATAATATGTACTCGTATGTCGGAAGATAATTTTGTTTAATCGATATATATGTATTATGCATGGCGCAGGTGTTCTAACAACGGAAATATTTGGATATGGTTACCCCACACGAAGATTTACCATAAGCCCATAAGTAATGCCATTGATCCTTAAAAGTAATTGCGACTTAATAATTTTCTATGACAAACAATGTTTTTTATGTAATTTTATCAAAATTCATAATATTGACTTAGTAATTTTAAATACTTCAAAATATGATAAGAGTTTTTATGTGTTTGGCCGTTAGTCAAATATTTTCTGTTATCGGCTTGGATATGCCATAAAAATATCAATACATAATAGTTTATGCGGTATTTACCCATAAGTCATGAGCCTAACCCTAAAGTTAGAATTATTTTGTTTATTAGTTTATTGAAGGTGGCTTATATTCAAAAAATTCCGCACTTAATACGATTTGGGTGGTAAATGGAGTAAATCGAGTAAGCTATCCCAATTCGCAGTAGCTGTTCGTTATCATTCCCCAATGAAACCCGTACTGAGGTAACCTTAGATCTGCTTCTACTGTTAAATTGTCTATAAAGATAGAGATAGAGGTATTATTGAAATAGTTAAGGCGGGAAAATATTTTCGGTCGTTGACCCGTTTAGAAACAATTCTGCAATATCAGCTTAGAAGCATCACCCACATTATGTGTGGCCGCTATACCCACTATGCAATAATATAGAAATGAGCCAGTAGCATTTTACGACTCCTTGAGTTTTGTGTTACGAGTAACTAAGTCGTGACATATAGCAAATACAAAAATTAGCAATATTTTATACGCTTGGAACAGGAATATTCTTATTTTGAATCAAACAATACACAAAAAGTAGTTTCTAAAATTGCACATACATGAATTTTGGAACCATTAGCATAGTAACATGTCGAACTGTATTAGTCAATTTGATATTCATTTAGGAAGAGCAAACAAAAGACAATCATACTAACTAATTTTCGTACACAATTTTTCATTGAGCACATTTAGTAATTCAATTGAGTCGGTTGGAAACAAAAGCTGTGTTGCTTTCAAAATATTACAACAATAATTGCATTGTATTCAATCCGATTGTTTTAAAATGTTAAGAAAAAAAATTTTAGGCTTAGGGGAAATAAAATCATTTTATGGTTATGGTGTTTACCGCAAGGCGTTATTTTTTCTATTTTCTAAAAAAATTTATCTTGTAGAATAATTTAACATTTGTTATTTGATAGCAAAATACCGAATTTAATTTGTTCTATTTCACAAAATAAAAAAAATTAAAATAAATATTAAGAAAATGAACAAACACAGAAAAATTAAAACGCATTAAAAAATTAAAGCCAAAAGTTGTTGCTTTCAAATTTCTTAGCTAAACTAAGCGGATTAGCGAAAGCAACACTGCTAAAATCTGATGTCCCCACATCAATCAGAGGTGTCATCTGTCGGTGAGCACTCCATTAAACACAAACATTTATTTATTTATTTATCTTAAACTTATATCATTAATACCATATAATAATAATCATAAAAGTGTAAATGACTACTAGTGGATTATATATACAGCATATAGTGTCATAGTGATTACAACAATAAAATACAAATATATAACAATATAATTAAATTTAATTAATTAATAATGAATGGTATAATAAATCACAAATAATCTTTAACTGATGATAGCAGATGAGATTTTAACATTCGTTTAAACATAAAAATATGTACTCTTAATATTTTCAGGTAATTTAATTTAAACATACGTCGGGTAACCCCATGCACATACTACTAGTTGCTTTCCAATCGACCACCGCAAGTACTTGTAAGTGCGTAAAATGTGTATGGGATAAAGTGTAGATTAGAAAGCACCAAAAATGACAACAAAGTAAAACATAACCTACAAATATGTAATTTATTTGTTCACCTCGTAAAGTCTCAACAATTGATTTGTTTATTTCAAAATTATCTGATAGCGTATCTGATTCATATTTTTGATAGAAAAATACTACACCCCTCTAAATAAAATGTACCGCTAGCGTAATGAAAAAGTAGTGATTAGCCCATGCAACTCCTCGCAGGCGTAACACTTTAACGTAATGAAACCGAACCGGCCGCGTTACATTGAGAATAAGAATTTTAAAATAAAAATCGTAACGCCAAAGAGAATCGCGACATAATTATGTTACGTTCAATTGTAACATTTTACTTACGACGAAGCCGAATTTCGTCGAAGCGTGATAATTCAAAACGCGATATTTCGAAACGAGATATGACAAATTGAGATATGGTACAAAACGCATATTTCAATATGCGATATTTCAAAACGCAATACGATACAAAACGTAATATGGTACAAAACGCGATATTTCATCGACTGTGGATGTAGGGATAGAAAGTTGAACCTGCGCTCCTCCTGCACATTATTTTGCTTTTTCTGGCGTTGTTGATGTTGTGGATGTAATATTTAAGCTACGTTTGGATGCATTTGGTGTTGTTACTGTGGCGGAAGTGGACGCAATATGTCTGCCAGTAGTTTTATGATACTAAAATTGTTTTTTAATAGATTTTTGTGTGCTGGAAAATGGTTTAATATTTTGATTTATTTTTAAGAATTCTATATAATTATCACTGTCATTAGAATTGAAATCTTCATCACTATATATTGATGTATTTTGCGGGTCTAGAAATATAATTAAATATGTAAGTAATAGCAAGAGCAAATATTTGATTTAAGGGTATTAAAATTATATTTACCATAAATTATGTTTTCCATATCATATTTGCGTCCATTGTGATTTTGGGGATTTTAATTTGCTGTAAAGAATAAACGAAATGTCTATAAATGTTGTAATGGAATGTAAATATTATTTGAGCCCGTTTTTAATTTAACAACTTTTTCTTAATGTCAATCAAGATTTAAAATTTTCAATGCTTTAAAAAACGAAATGTCTATAAATGTTGTAATGGAATGTAAATATTATTTGAGCCCGTTTTTAATTTAACAACTTTTTCTTAATGTCAATCAAGATTTAAAATTTTCAATGCTTTAAACTCCTTTAAACTATCACCAGAGTACTATTAAATTATAAAAACACTTGAAAACCTATTTTTTATTAATACTCAATATATATTTTAGTTCGCTAAATATTTTAATAAAGTCACAATACCACATTGTATTTCGTATCACATTAAAATATAAAGTAAATAAAACAAAATGGCTGAAATTTACGTAGTAAATTATAAACCCGCCAGAGACGCGGCTGTGTCTTAAAATTGTATTCAAAAGCATAACATTTATGTAACGTTGTTGATGTATACATTTTTTTGTTGAGAGGGAAATCGTCTCGTTTGTCTACTTTCTCAACTCGCCCCCACATTTTAGCCCTTCGAGCCAAATAAACTTACCGTATCCGTGTTGTCAATAAGTGGTAAGAAAGTAAAGACGATTTTTTTTCTTCTGGATTTTTCCACAAGAGATGATTGGTCGAAAAAATGATCGAACGAACGAACGAACACCAACCATAAAGACGTCCTAAGAGCAGGTTTATGGTTTCGTTCGTTCGGTCATTTTTTCGACTGATCATCTCTTGTGGAAAAATCCAGAAGAAAAAAATCGTCGTTTTTGAGCAATATGATTGGCCGAAAAATTATCAGAACGAACGAACACCAACCATAAATCCGGGCTTTATATTTGTTATACAAATCCGCGTTGTAATAATGAGAAGTTTAGAAGATTTTACTTATCCATGGCGCCGTATTTGTTTCATCTTTTACCGAATCACGTTAAAATGGTCCCATCGGAGGAGAAGCACAAATTTTTCAGGGAAGTTCGGATTATAACAAAACCACAAACTGTATACTTGTATATTATAGTAGATGTTTGTAAATTTTTTTTAACCAAATATTACCATTTAAATGTTAATTATAAATTTTTATTAATTGCTCCACTACAGACATAAAGGAGATTTACTTTATTTCAAATTTTAAGATGTATATTTTACTCAATTTTGTATTTATTTTATTTGAAATATAGATTACATAATAATAATAAAATAATAATAATAAAGTTCACAATGCGCGTACGACAATTTTATAAATAAAGTGAAGTGAAGATAGAGCTAAATTTCATGTATTCGTCGGAATGACCAGTCGGGCGAAGCAGTCGTCACTACCGCGAGCTCTTAGATAAATGGTAAAGCGCATAAAAAGATTTCAAATAATCTTGGATTCTCCAACTTAAAAACTATAAAATTACAAATACGCCCTAGTGACACTATCGAAAGATCGTAAGACGCGGTTAAATCTCCCTCCACGTACGCGTACCAATCGATCGACACACCCTTGCTTCGAATAAAGAATCCAGAGGCCTAATTATTGAATTCGAGCAAGCGTAGAAACAAAAGAGAAAAAAAAAATAAAAATTGCATACATTTTACTTTTTTCTTCTTTTGTTTACTATAGCAAAACGATAGCCTTCGAAAATGAATGTCGAATTCAATGGTTAGGCCCCAGTTTTTGATGCCTTTTATACGAATTGGACGGAATTAAAAAATCTATTTTGTACTATGTAAGCATTACTAACGCCTATAACGAGGAAGGTCATACGTCGGTTCATCATAAACAGCAATCGAAAGTTTTGAGGCAAGCCGGTATTGGAACATAGATCTGCCGAGGTATTGCAAAAAATTGGTTTCAGGGGTTTACAAAATAAAGGCCTTTTCAAATTTCTCATTGAAATGGAGAGCGCTGCCGATAGCGGCTCCCGATAAATACGTAGAGCTAAATGTTTGTATATCGATTTTTAACTAAAAAGTTAAATGAAAATTCTTAGTTTAGAGTTAAATAAATAATTTAAATGCAAAAAAAGCGCGATAAATGTCAAAACTTATTGACACATTTTTCCTTTGTTTTGTTACTCTTTACATTACATACTCTTTAGCTTAACACAGGTTTCCGATGAAAACTGATTTGGTTTGTTTGAAATAAATAACTCTTTATAAATATAACATTATTATTATAATTATTTTTTTACGGCACTCTCGCGTCAGTCGTAAAAATAATAATAAATTTTGTGATCTTTATTTATCCGTTCCATAGTTGAAAAAAAAGCCTGTAGCAATCATATTTCTTAAAGATATATTATTTTAAAATTTCCAATTTCTAATTAGACAGGTGCGATGCAAATTATGTATGAAGAATCTAAACTGTATATGATGCATCTGTGCACATTACAAATATAATAAAATATTTTTACCTGATCGATTTTTACCACGACGCGACTTATACTTTCGCGATCCGGGTTGCTTGCTTTTAACATTCTAGCAGATAGTGAAACTCATTAAATAAAGTAGTTAAGTCGATTTAATCAAAAATTGATTTCAATTGTATGCTAACTGTTATATTATTCTTCATTAATTTTTTGGCAATCTCAATCTTGACCAATAATAATAACACACACAAAACACGAGAAATACATTACATATGTATAAAATTAATGTCGTATTTATTAAGAAAGTGGCACAATAAATATTATTTAAAAGAAATGTGATGTTAAAATTAATATAACGTTTAAATTTTAAGAGATATAATGTTTAAAGATGCTTATAATAACGATCTATCTGTAAACAGTTAAATATCGTAGCAAACTTCAATTAATACATTAAAATGGTGTCAGTCTACTGCGGTTGCCTTTAATTTAGATATTCGATTTCGAACATTCGTACATAGCTGTCTGTTGACAATTGAATGTTACAAACAAAATGTTCGAACTATATTTGAATAGTATGCGGTATGTCAACTAGATACACCAAAAATGGACACCGCGATCGAAACTTGTTTGTATAAAAGTTCGTTACGGAACTGGCGTATTAATTTTTATGTTTTATGTAAAGGTTTAATATTTTAATAATTAGCCACGGCCCGGAAATGTGTGTGTCGTATACGTATATCTGATAAGCACAGAGGAAGTATATATGGTAAGCTTTACGCATAAACATGTATGACACACGAATAAGGTTGTTGCAAACTCTGCGGTTATATTACATTTTTCTTTGCATTCTTAATCGCAATGAAGTTAATGACTAATTGCCGCATTGTCATGCACATTTATTTATTTACATACGACTAGGTAGTATGTATATGGCGGGCAGCAAGCAATGAGCGACATACATAAAAACCGCATACACATTTCGCGTTTTACAAAAAGTAAGTCAAAAACGTGTTGTATACTTGTATATGGTTAACTGCCCAAAATGAGTAAACATCAAACAAAAAATGTATGACATGTCAGACATTATTGTGATCTAAATCATAGTTAATTGATTGGGGTCATCGCCGTCGTTTTGTGAATTATATAACAGCAAAAAACAAGTTAAAGTGTTTTATGGTTTACAGTGGGAGTTCGGATATACTATAAACCGATTTTTTATCGAGGAATTTTACACATACGGCGTAACATAATTTAAATAAAGCAGTAAAATATTAATGATTTAGAAATTTTACTCATCAGATTGAGCATTGGTAGTTAATTTAATGATTCATATTCACATGAGAAAAATTATCTGTATTAAGATCTTGCAAATTGCGTTTTGCAATTGCAACAGTTTAAAAAGCGGTAAAAATGTTCAATTTAGTTTATATGTGCGCTTATCTCTTTATGATAAGCATAAGATTTTGTTTGAGGATTTATAAAAACTCTGCAGTATAACTGATTTACATTTTTTTATACGGATTTATGAACTAAAACTCTCTCTTTCTCTCTAGCTCTCACATCCCTGAAGGGATTTTGCCTGGGATACTTAATTTTGTATGTAATAGATTACATATGAGACTGGCGGGTAACTTGCCCTCTACCTTATGAATTACATTTTTTGCCACAGATGTGACTATTTGATTACTCTTTCCGAAAATATTTTAGTTTCGCAAAAATATTCCAACTAAAGAAAACACACTGTTTTAACAAGTACTATGAGAGTAGAACAATTTAAAAACGACGAATCAATGTCCTGCAGACTAATGAATGCTGCTTTAACCAAGGCATACATTATTTGATTGGGTTCCCTTCCAGCGCCTATGTTAACTATAGTAATTTTACATATACATATACATAAATATTCATTGATAAAATCAATCATTTACTGTACAACAAGCATCACCAAAAATGTACTCAAGGAAAGCAGCTTACAAACAATTCATGTAAAAATTTTGTTTTTCTACTTCCTCCAGTTTCCGAATTAAACTACAAGCCGTAATAATTAATAGAGTTTAATATGAGTTAGTGATCATTTGGTCAGTAACTGCTTCGAATAAATCGTTTTGACAAATTTCAATTTAATTTAATCATCATAATCACCTCGCGGATTACAATACGCCCACACCTGCCTGCCAAAATGTTAAAATAGTTTTGTATGGTTTTATTTTAGTTTTGTTAAAATCCATGATAAGCGCCAATTAAGATTGTGCTGTTTCATTTAACAACAACAACAAACAGTGGGACAGTAATTCGTGTTTGATGAGGAGGTGGAATTTAATCTATTGTTTTATGTTGTCTTGGATGATTTGATCAGAATAACTTATTTTGTACCAGAAATCAATAAAATTTTGTTGTGTGAGTGTGGCTTTGGTCTAATGGATAAAAATGAAACATTTTATTGCCATTAAATGATATTTTTGGTTATTCGGATCATGCGGTGGAGTGCCCGCGAAGTTAAGTTATAAATTATAAAACAATTTTAAAAATTATACGTCTATAATTTAAAACAGATTATAAAAAATGTGTAGTAGGATTACAATTATGGAAAATTTATGTAGAAATTCACCTTTTATGAGAAGTTAACTTAGAATGAAATTGTTTTTCAAATTTAGCATACAAGTTCCGATTTCATAACATTCAAGACAAAATATATTATCTTTAAAACTTACTTGGGAACGAAAATTGAGTTCCGAGTTTAAAGAAGATAGAAGATAGAAGATAGAAGATGGAAGATAGAAGATAGAAGATAGAAGATAGAAGATAGAAGATAGAAGATAGAAGATAGAAGATAGAAGATAGAAGATAGAAGATAGAAGATAGAAGATAGAAGATAGAAGATAGAAGATAGAAGATAGAAGATAGAAGATAGAAGATAGAAGATAGAAGATAGAAGATAGAAGATAGAAGATAGAAGATAGAAGATAGAAGATAGAAGATAGAAGATAGAAGATAGAAGATAGAAGATAGAAGATAGAAGATAGAAGATAGAAGATAGAAGATAGAAGATAGAAGATAGAAGATAGAAGATAGAAGATAGAAGATAGAAGATAGAAGATAGAAGATAGAAGATAGAAGATAGAAGATAGAAGATAGAAGATAGAAGATAGAAGATAGAAGATAGAAGATAGAAGATAGAAGATAGAAGATAGAAGATAGAAGATAGAAGATAGAAGATAGAAGATAGAAGATAGAAGATAGAAGATAGAAGATAGAAGATAGAAGATAGAAGATAGAAGATAGAAGATAGAAGATAGAAGATAGAAGATAGAAGATAGAAGATAGAAGATAGAAGATAGAAGATAGAAGATAGAAGATAGAAGATAGAAGATAGAAGATAGAAGATAGAAGATAGAAGATAGAAGATAGAAGATAGAAGATAGAAGATAGAAGATAGAAGATAGAAGATAGAAGATAGAAGATAGAAGATAGAAGATAGAAGATAGAAGATAGAAGATAGAAGATAGAAGATAGAAGATAGAAGATAGAAGATAGAAGATAGAAGATAGAAGATAGAAGATAGAAGATAGAAGATAGAAGATAGAAGATAGAAGATAGAAGATAGAAGATAGAAGATAGAAGATAGAAGATAGAAGATAGAAGATAGAAGATAGAAGATAGAAGATAGAAGATAGAAGATAGAAGATAGAAGATAGAAGATAGAAGATAGAAGATAGAAGATAGAAGATAGAAGATAGAAGATAGAAGATAGAAGATAGAAGATAGAAGATAGAAGATAGAAGATAGAAGATAGAAGATAGAAGATAGAAGATAGAAGATAGAAGATAGAAGATAGAAGATAGAAGATAGAAGATAGAAGATAGAAGATAGAAGATAGAAGATAGAAGATAGAAGATAGAAGATAGAAGATAGAAGATAGAAGATAGAAGATAGAAGATAGAAGATAGAAGATAGAAGATAGAAGATAGAAGATAGAAGATAGAAGATAGAAGATAGAAGATAGAAGATAGAAGATAGAAGATAGAAGATAGAAGATAGAAGATAGAAGATAGAAGATAGAAGATAGAAGATAGAAGATAGAAGATAGAAGATAGAAGATAGAAGATAGAAGATAGAAGATAGAAGATAGAAGATAGAAGATAGAAGATAGAAGATAGAAGATAGAAGATAGAAGATAGAAGATAGAAGATAGAAGATAGAAGATAGAAGATAGAAGATAGAAGATAGAAGATAGAAGATAGAAGATAGAAGATAGAAGATAGAAGATAGAAGATAGAAGATAGAAGATAGAAGATAGAAGATAGAAGATAGAAGATAGAAGATAGAAGATAGAAGATAGAAGATAGAAGATAGAAGATAGAAGATAGAAGATAGAAGATAGAAGATAGAAGATAGAAGATAGAAGATAGAAGATAGAAGATAGAAGATAGAAGATAGAAGATAGAAGATAGAAGATAGAAGATAGAAGATAGAAGATAGAAGATAGAAGATAGAAGATAGAAGATAGAAGATAGAAGATAGAAGATAGAAGATAGAAGATAGAAGATAGAAGATAGAAGATAGAAGATAGAAGATAGAAGATAGAAGATAGAAGATAGAAGATAGAAGATAGAAGATAGAAGATAGAAGATAGAAGATAGAAGATAGAAGATAGAAGATAGAAGATAGAAGATAGAAGATAGAAGATAGAAGATAGAAGATAGAAGATAGAAGATAGAAGATAGAAGATAGAAGATAGAAGATAGAAGATAGAAGATAGAAGATAGAAGATAGTAGATAGAAGATAGAATATAGAAGAAAGAAGAAAGAAGAAAGAAGATAGAAGATAGGAAATAGAAGATAGAAGATAGTAGATAGTAGATAGAAGATAGAAGATAGAAGATAGTAGATAGAAGAAAAAAGATAGAAGATAGAAGATAGTAGATAGACGATCGAAGAGAGAAAAGAGAAGATAGCAGATAGAAAATAGAAGATAGAAGATGGTAGATGGAAGATAGAAGATAGAAGATAGAAGGTAGAAGGTGGAATAAGGAAGATAGAAGATTAGAAGATTAAGATCTTGATCTTATTTTTGTTTTTAATAACAATATTCTCGTGGTATCAAAAAGAGAGAAGCAAAATACCAACCAGTGTAACAATTATTCCAAGGATTACCTGAGTGGTAAAATGAATGTTTTCTAATAACACTCTTGTCTTTCTCAGTCACATTATTATATGTAAATATATTCTGCCATCTGATTCAGCATCACGAAACATACAAAAAATATAGCAATGGTTTAATCAACTACCATCGATTTATCCCAAAACTCGCAAAGATCCATGCCCCAATTCATACCGCATTTATGAAGCACCATTCATATATTGAACGGGAAAATTTCAATATATCCGTTCCAGAAACCATTATAGGCTCTTGGCCTTAAATAAGACTATTATTTTTAAATCATGCTTGGTCCATTCAAGATGCATAAACATTTTGAAGATAATCTCTTGGCAATAGCAAGGTCAACTAGGACAAACACCATCCCAGATCATACGTTGAATGGCAAAATTTCATTATATTACGTTCTAGAAACCACTGTACGCTCTTAACCATAAATGAGAAAAATATTTTTGACCCTGTTGTCGTTTCATTATAATTGAAAATTTTATGTGACAATATTGTGCTCTAATAAAAAATGTTCACTTTATCAGAATCTACCCTCTGGGGTGGATTTTATTTTATTTCATACCGAACTGTTTGTACTTGATGTACCAAGCATGATCCAAAATTTTTTCTAAAATTTAAGTAATGAATTTTGCTCATTAGTATGAATTTCCATTAAGCAGATTTTGGTAAACTTTAAAATTCTTATTGATTCATTTTTGACTAAATGGATTTTGTCAATCACTTTCAATTTTAAATGTGAAACAAATTTTCAATACATATTGATAATATCGATTAACTTAATTGATCATTGTGGTTTTCAAATATTTTTTTTTGTGTTTCAGTATTGCATTAGTTGACCGATTTACTAATAAATTGAGAGATTTAGGAAAATATTCTCTTTCGATATTACAATAATTGCAAAGACTGAAGAGAAGAAGAGAATCGGCCCCCCAAGAAACAATCGCCCGTACATTCTAGTATCATTACAACGAACTATCTTCGACACTCAACATAATATATCATACCCAAGTGTACGAGCTACTTGAAACCTCGTCACTTCAAGATACTGTTGATCCAGTAAGCAACACCGTAACCCTGGACGAAGTCTTATTTATCTTATCAAAAATGCTAAGCGCAACGTCACACGACATAACCGCATGGGAATTTTAAAAATTCCACCTGTTAAATTCTAACCAAAAAATCGTTGTCATCGACTGTGTTAATTTTAATAATATAAATGAAAATATCTACACATCAAAGCAAACAAACACGCAAAAAAATCTTTCCTTTTGCGGAGAATGTGACCTCCTTCCAAAATAATAATGTTTTGCATTGCATATCATGTCTTGTTATTATTCCTTCCTTAAATAAATTTATTAGGTGACGGTCATATTTATGTGAGAATATCGTAAGCGCAAGGTTAAACTGTCGCAAACTAAAATTGTACATAATGTTTATTGTTATGACTACACACATACACACACAGACACACTTAAAGTCAAGTGCAAAACTGTATGTACAAAAGATACGACGGATCATAACGATATAAAATTTGCATTTGCTGCTAAATCTCAGAAAATTTTTCATTCACGATCATTACAATACTCATGTACTGGTATCGTACAGACAAAATGCCCTTGTCGCTTGTAAAATGTATTTTTTGCTTTTTTTTATTAAGAATCATATAATCGAAAGTCAAGGAATTTCTAATAATAAAAATATATGTTCAATGTAAGATATCTGCGAGATTATATATACCATATAAGTCGGTAATTTTTATTGCATTGCAGACTTACTTAGTCTTTGATTTTCTTTTTAACTTTTTTGTATGTAGACGTTCTAGCTACATGAATGTATGCCGGCCGTACTCATATAAGTAAATCTTTATGCATATTATAAGAGGTCAAGTCAATGCCTTTATTATTTATATGGTCATGTTGTATATGATTGGGTCACACACGCATTGATGTCAATTTTTTCTTGTTGCATTTGTGGCTTGGCTTGGAGGTTAAATACATAAAGTTGTAGTTGTTGTTGCATATTCCAATAGCCATATATGAAATGTAAATAAGCGCGGTTGACAATCCGTATATTTCTTTCGTTACAACAAAATAAAAGTCAAATCCACCTTATGTTTCAGTGGCCTCCCACTCGTTCAAAACTAATTTGTCGCCCTCAATTTTCAATAATTAATGTCTAATGATTGTAAACAAGCCAGTATGTAATATACTACACACGTATTATTTTATTTTACGACTGCAGCTATTAAGTCATTTATATTGTCTTGTTATGTGTAGACTTGGTGGAGGCTGACTTCATTTTCATTTTGATTTTCTTCTTTTTTTTTTGTAAATCATATATGAATCAAAATGAAACACTTTAGTAAAAAACTGACTTGATCGTCGGTTGTCGTGAATTATATACAGTTTTGGTTTGGTATATTTACATATCTACATTTACAACATTTCTTACATTGCATCTCGATGGTAGATTACAATCTCGCTTGATTTAAACGCCTCAATCTAGCAATCTATTACGGTATAACGAAAAAGATTTACGCCATTGGCGGTGTGCGAACGATTAAGTATTCTGCAGCACAGCCGATCTCACCGGTTTTTAGCGAGAGTGTTGCTGACTGAAGTAAGTGCAAATTTTCGACACCATACTCATGCAGCAACAAACAAACTGGTTTCACGTTTCTTCAACTGGTCTTTCTGTTGGTTAGTCGACTTTTACCAGAGTGCATGTAGCGCGCTCATCCTTTTATTGAAATCCATGTTAGTCTCAAACAGGGGGCTCAGCTGTATTATAATCTCCTCGTTGCCATCGCACAAATTTCGGAATCTGTTCCTGTCTAAGAAATCGAAGACTTCATTACACAACAGCAGGTACAGCAGCAACAGCTTTCTTTTGTAGCAAACTAAGTCATCCCGCTCGTAGTTACGATATGTTCATGATGTTACTTCGGGTGATCATGTCTAAACGATCCCGCAAAAATGCGATGGCAACACTAAAATACAAATATCGCGATACTTTTCAATATCATCCGAAAAAATATTTATATCACGATATTTTTGACTGTCATCCCGGAAAAAAATGTCATAACAGTTTATTACTGATGCTAACCGATGCTAACCCGGAAAAGATTATGTCACAATAAATACTCAATTCCCGTAGACGTATCACTTCATGCGACGTGACTATGGATCTTCTTGGTTACTAGATTTTAAAGTTTACTAAATAATTTTGTGCAAAACTCCTAATGAAATTTTTTTAAATCTGAGTTGGCTGCATCACTTTGAGTGTTTTTTATTTATTTGTCACGTGAAAAGTGATAGAAATTATCGTTTGAAGTGATAGCAGTCGTAAGAAATATTTATAAAGCAGCATACTAAGATTTGAAAAACAGCCGGAACGATTTTATTGAACAATTATTTTGTAAGTTTCGATTTAATAATCTAGTAACCAAGAAAATGAGTAGTCACATCACTTGAAGTGATGCGACTAGGGGAATATGGGTGCAAATTTCCTAACAAGAAAACAAATTATTTTTGAAAAAAAAAACGTGTATGATATCAAAAAAAACATGTAATGATATTATAAAGTTAATAAAATAGGAAAATTAAGTAATACGAGTAGACAGAAACAATAAAATAAACCAAAATAATAAAACAACAACACAAAAAAATTCTATGATTTAGAGCTCCGCTATAGTCGTCTGAATTATACTAATAAGAGTCAAAACCCCATTCTATTGGGTGCATGCATTAAAAACCGGAATTTTTTATGAAATTTGAGTCTTTATTGTAGAAAAATGTTACAAGATTTTTTATTCAAAGTATTGCTCATCACTACCCACTATTTTTTCCCATCTTTCTGGCAAGTTATGGATTCCATCCCAGAAAAACTGCGCCGGCTTGACGGCCAAAAACGAATCGAGCCAATTTTCGATACCTTGAACTGAAGTGAAGCGTATTCCTGATAGGGCATTTTGCATGGGTCGAAATAGGTGGTAGTCAGATGAAGCAAGGTCTGGGCTATAAAGCGGGTGATTCAGAATTTCCCATCCGTTATTCTCCAGGTAATTTTTGACCGGCGCCGCAATATGTGACAGAGCGTTATCGTGGTGGAAAATGATTGACTCGTGTCTAGTCGCATACGTTGGCCGCTCTTGTTGACGGTTTGACGATAGAGTTGGGAATTGATGGTTTGGCCACTTGGCAACAGCTCAAAGTTGGATCACACCTAGCTGGTCCCACTGACAATACGATGCAAAAACGACTTCTTTTTGTGGCGCTCGAGCAGAATTTCGGACATGCAATATCGTCTTTCCACGTCTCTTGGCTTCAACTCGTATGGCACCCAATTTTCTATCTTTTTGATGAATCCCAAGGCTTTCAAACGTCTGGAAATTGTTGCTTGATCAACCCCCATTGATTCTGCAAGTTCATCTTGCGTTTGACATGAATCTTGATCGAGTAATGCCTCCAATTCTTCATCCTCAAACTTTTTCGGCTGACCAGGACGCTCTTTGCCCTTGATGTCAAAATCACCACTTTTGTAGCGACTAAATCACTCAAAGCACTGTGTTTTAGCGAGAGCATGCTCACCATACAAATCCACGAGCAAACGTTGACTTTCAGCTGCAGTTTTGTTTGCGAAAAAGTGACTCAACAAAACTTCCCTTTTTTCGCAAATTTGATAAATCTTCCATCGTTGAAATAGGTTGGATGTGCACAATCAAAACAAAAACTTTTAGCTGATTTTGACAGGTATTGAATAGGGCTTTCAATTGACATATATGTCCATGATGTACTATAACGCATAAACTTTCAAAATACGAAACTTGCAATAATCGCAATTTCTTTACGCATCCTACCGGTAGTTTCGGGCTAAACATGTTATATACATTACCTATAATCATTTTGAACCGGAATTTCAACAATAAAAAGTCAATTTTTTGCGAAAATCCCTGATGGGATTAGGGTTAGCCTTACTTATTTTGAACGGATAAAATTTATTGTCACCGATTCCGAATGTTTCGGTTATTTTGGATTAATGCTGTAAGTATGAGTAGATCAACGTTAAATTTGCTGCAATATGTCGCCTCATTCGCCTGCAATCCAAGTTCGATTACAAATGTGGCCGAATTTCATACACGAAACTTGCAATAATCGCAATTTCTTTACGCATCCTACCGGTAGTTTCGGGCTAAACATGTTATATACATTACCTATAACCAATTTTTTGCGAAAATCCCTGATGGTTAGCCTTGGTTTTGATGAGCAAACATATAAAATAATGAATATTTAGTTAGAATCTGAACTATATATGTAATCATCAGATTCATTCGTGGAAGGGTTATCTGAGTCATAAATTAAATCTACTTCCTTTTTAAATCAGACTTTCCAGCTTTTGCGGCAACTTTTAAACGAGTTTCAGGAATTGATAGTCTCTGTATATCCTGTCTTAGTGAATCATTCCAAGTGAAAATAGGTCGACCAATTTTTCTATAATTTCTTGTAAACTTCCTTGCTGCATGTAATAAATGACCTCTTGTTCTTCTAAGAATATGGCCCCAATAGGATATTCGATATGCAGTAACTTTACGATTGATTGTCTTTCCCTTCAAAACCCTTCTAACACAAATTCTTAGAGGTCGATTAGTACAATACTGCAATAATTGTATTAAAAAGCTTTTTTCATAACGTGCTAATCGTAAACGACATGCTTTAGTCAAAACAGCGACTCGTAAACCATATGTCATGATAGGAGTTACTAGTTGTTTATACATCTGTATTAGAATCGGAAAAGGTAATTTGTATTTTAATCTATTCTATTTTAATAAAAAAATTTATTTATTTTTTAATAAAATAAAAATATCGTTTTTTTTTTAAAAAAAAAAAACATAAAGTATAAAGGTAATTTGTGTTCACGAATAAATCTTGTCAACATTTTCACAGCACCATGTGCTTGGCGGCAACGTTTTCGGATTGTCTCTGGATGACTTAATCCGGCAGTTATATAAGTGTCTAAATATCGCAAAGTTGAACTAACATGAAAGTTCAGACCACCTATTGCTACGGTCATAATATTATCATTATTCGGTCTTATGAGAATTTCAGATTTGCGTTCATTTACCTCTAATCCTATTGAGTGTAGTAGAGGGACCAGTTCTTCTAGAATATTAGACAATATGTTTAAATCATAACTAACGAGTAACAAATCAGCGGCATAGGCTAATATTAATGGCAATTTAATTTCTTGATCTTGCGAAAGTTGTAAACCAGGAATGACTTCTGCGAGGGTTTGTAGAACGGAATCCAATATTAAATTGAATAAGGTAGGTGAAAAGGGACACCCTTGTTTGAACCCCATGCCACGTTGAAATGCCCTAGTTCTTTGTTTATACCATATGATTGATGTTAATTCATGCATACAACTTCGTATTATTCTATTAACAAGATGATGGGGATTTCCAATATGGGAGAGAATAATTGTTGCTTGGTTAAGATCAACTTTATCGAAGGCCTGTTTTAGATCAAGTGATAGGATATAAATTGTTTTTCCTGTTTTCCATTCCTCATCGATAACACGTCATATAACAAACATATGGTCATCGGTCGACCGATTGCGGATAAATGCAGCCTGGTACGATCCTACCTCAGTGTGGATCTCTTCAAACCTAGATATAATAGGAATTTTGCATATACCCGATACCCAGTGTCTGACATCTCGAATTTTACTAATTCATTACTTGGTTGTTCTCTTGCTGAATTCTATGAGTTTCGAGTTTGTTTATACATTTTCAAGTTCTTAAAGTATAAACAAACCCACCTATATTGTAGGGAAATTGGTTTCGTCTTCCAATCGTCGCATTCATCTTTTGACTCCGGCTATAAACAAATGTAATCTGATGAATTCATCATTTTTTGTGAGGGCAGTTAGCATGTGGAAATCGTTAAGTAATAACGTTAAGAAATCTAAATCCCCTGCCGTGTTTCGGAAAAAATACTTTTCTTCGCCTTAATAAAATCAAAATTCTATTTTTTGCCAATTTCAAGTTGATGAATCGCTAAAATGTTGCTGCACACCTATAGGTTAATTCAATTGATAAATTAGAAATAAATTAAAATAAGTAGTTGCCAGTAATGTAATAAGTTCATAAGAACTTCAAACATTTATATTAAATAAAATAAATAAATGGTAAATGGTAAAAAAATGGTACCGTAAAGAACAAAATGCTTTTACAGAAATAAATTTACGATTATATTAGTTCTTATTATGAAGTTATAAATATCTTCTAATAAAACTTACCCAAATAGTTGATAATTGAGAATAATCGGTTAATACCAATGATAATGATTATTTGATTTGAATTTAATATTATATATTTTAATTAATTTGTTTTTAACTTTATACACTTTAATATAATGATAGCTTTATAATAATACGTACGTTCAGGTTAACGTCAGAATTAGAATAGAAGGACGCTGAATCCACATTTACAATTGGAGGATTTTATCATTTTGTAGTTTATGAATTTAATAATAGATGTCACTTCGTTTTGTGAATGTTTGCTCCATTCTTCCGCTAGGTGGGTTATTATACATAAAGAGACAAGTTTCTAAATTAATCAAATGACTTCTAAACGTTCTAGAGCCGAGACATTTCTGGATTGTTTTGTCTATTAAATTACGCTTTGAGGATAAACTCAATACAATTAAATATGTTAACGATCCAACTTTTTGCTATGGAATGTTGTTTTTCGACGATGTTTCTGGTTGAATTCAGGTTATGTTTTAGTGTAGTTGTGTGAATGTTAGATATAAATCAACCCTGCTTTTAATTGGATGAATTCAAATATAGGTAGCTAAATGACAATACCGAATTTAAATTTAATTTTTTACAATATTAACGGAATATTTAGGTCATCATATGTATGATAATGCTGTCGAGTCATTACGAACGTGAAGTCCCTCGGTTAGATGGTGTTGGGTGGGAAGATAGGGCAAAATAAGGTTACAAACAGCATATGATGAGATGACCCGTAGATGTGAATTAAATAACCTAACCAGTCTATTATGACATATGATGAATATTAGTATCCTTTATCTCAACCACAACTAACCTAAATTAATAAACTAGCAAAATCTAATCTAGAGTGTGAATTTAATTGAGACTAACATTTTAATATATTTAAGTAGGCTGCAAACGACTTTGCTGCGGTTCGCCCTAGTTGTTTCTGTGACTAACATCCTTTCCTAATTAACCTTATCTGTTAAGGATGCAGGCGGGGCCTGGGCCCGCATGATGTTGAAATATTATTCACATTCAGATATAATTTGTTATTTGATTGTTGATATTTCAGCATTATGGTAACGTACCTAGGATCGCCGTTATGGCTGGCCTGTACGCCTCTATCATATCATATCATATCATATCATGATGTACTATAACGCATAAACAAGTAATGACATCTAGTATAAAATTCTGGTTTTTAATGCAGCACCCAATATTATTTAGAGCTCCGCTATAGGTTTCTGGTAATGGACAATGGACATCTACTACGAATTCAGATGACTATAGCGAAGCTCTAAATCATAGAAATTTTTTACCACTTATTGTGTAAACAGGCAAACTGCAATTTTTTTGCAATTTGTTATATAAATAGGCCAATCCCTGAACTATAATACTTTGGTGTACACAGTAAATTATATTCGTAAGTGTATATATTAAATATTAATTAAAGTGGAATATTGACAACTTTTAGAAGAAACCAAATTTTTGTGACATTGTTGTTGTTTACAAACTTAAATATTACTTATTATATCAATAACCCACTCCTTTATATATAATTGTTATCTTGTCAGTGATTAGCTATATCGCAAGTTAAAATATGTCAATCGATTTTTATTTATAATGGTCGCCATTTCGTGTACTATTTTTGATAATAATTTTTCTATAACTATCGTTATATTTTTATATCGTGATAGTTGTAGTTTCATTATAATTTCTTAAATATATAATGGTGTTGCCATATTTAACTATAATCATTTTCCGGGATGAATTTACGGGGAAACTTGTCAAAGGTCGGGTGTACCACGAAATCCCGATTTTGAAAAAAAAAAATTATTAATTCGGGTCGGTCGGAATAATATAATTTTAACATAAAAATAAGATATCTTGCCCAAAAATTTACTAGAAAAAGCCTTTAAAATGCAATAATTCTTCGCTAACTTCGATAACTCTCACAGACCCCCGCTTTGCCCTCCGAGGGGCTTTAGTTTTGAACTTCGAGGGACGTAGGAGCCGGGATCAGCAAACATGTCGCACAGCATGCCACACGTAGGAGCGGATTATAGAATCTATTAATGACACCTACTAAAAATAAAAACAATTGCACCATTTTGCTATGCAAGATTTTGTAATTGCGTCATTTTAGAAATCCGTTTCCATCGCACATGTAGAATACAAAACACAACAAAATCGCTACAACAAAATCGGTTTACAAATGGCCCAGTTCCATCTCTATTGACCGCCTTAACGAAAAATCATTTTAGAACCCCCTTTCCATCGCACGTATCGAATTTCATCAAAATCTGTTAAGAAATGGCCAAATTCCATCCCTATTACCCATTTTCTAGAACTTTATCGCAAACTCATTTTTGAATTTTGTCAAAAATCATTTAAGAGTCCCATTTTCTTACATGTCAAGTTTTAAAAATTCAAACCGGGATTTCCTAAAAATCGGGATATTTTATACAAAAAGGGGATTTTGAAAACCAGTAGACAAATTTTGTACGAAAACCGCGACTTGAGAGTTGGGAGTTTTCTGTTGTTTCATCAGCGCACTAGATGTAAATATAAAATTTAATTATTATTTACAACAACAATATTAATTTTATGCGTCTAGAAGTCTAGTTACTTCTCCACACTTGATCGTATTAGTCGTCGTCAACAATTGTCAGTTAGTTCGTAGATTTGCACAGAGTCACTCGAACTGTGTCTAAGTATACGAGTCGATATTCATGGATTCTGGAAACAATAATCCGCGGCAAGTAACTTTAGTTGATTTAATCTCTGATATCGCACAGACGATATACAGTCGAGTTTTGCAATCCCGTAAGTTACTCTCGTATGGGCATATTTGTTCACATTTACTGACTTATATGCTATGGTTCTTTGATAAATGTCACTGTTTTAGTCACTGAGTTATGTTCCTAATCCAAAAATTCTTCTATTTGAGTGTCTCTTGGAATATGCAATACTGAGTTCGGTTGCAGTGGAGTTTATATCGGCACTCTTTCTCGCGCAATACTCGTTGGGCGGTAAATCTGTAATTTTGTTTCCTTTACTCAGTTCTTAAACAACTGCGTTTGTGCAAAATAAATTCTGTAATTTCGAGAATTTTTGCTTAAATAAGGTTAGGATTGCGTGAAAGTTAACCCGAAATCAAAATTCTCTTAACACTCACAGGAGAACACTGGATATAGGTTCTTATAGCTTCCAAAGCGCAGTAAGACAGAATAAACTCAGAATTTTATTTAGTGTTGCGGAAGGTTAAGGCCACCAAACCAAAGCCGCATACTAAATTATAGGTCTTCAATATACGTTTTTCCGCGTGTACTCAAATTAATTAGAAATAAGTTTAAAAGCAATAAGTGGATCGATATAGTCACAAAATAATCTTTTTTAGAACAGTCTCTGTAGATTTTCCAGTCTTCTAATTGATTTAGAACACAATACATGAATTTAATCGGTTTGTATGGCCTGATGGCCTTGGGGGATTTTTTCCCCACTTTATGTATGAAAATAACTCGTGTGGCTCTCAAATTTTAGGTCGACAAATAGAAGCTCACACAGGCGTATTGTAAGCGGGAATCGACTTCCTTATTTTTCCTATTGAAAAATCCATGTATAGTGTATAAGAAGCTCTTCATCATTACCGTTCTGTTTGTAGAGAAGCCTTTAACAACAAACGGGGATCACCCGGGCATTAACATATGTAGGTGTGGACGAGTCATTCATACGCTGAATGTATCAAATGGTTAAGCGCAGAATCGTGATAGCTGCGGCCTATGTGAATCCTACATTCCTAGATTTGAGACACTCCATAAGGTGGGGTGCTATCCATCTAGTATTAACCTGCTACTGAACCAAGAACGATTTGGTTTTAGATTGTGTCTTCGGTAAATATCCTAGCAAGTGGATAGCACAATTCAGTTTATGAAATATTATTTCTAAAAATTTCTTTCCACTGATTTGTTTAAAAGCTCTTTTTAAACCTGTGCCTCTTCTGAGCGATGTGAGCTAATTACTTGCATTCTCCATGGTGAAAATGAAGCATTTTATTGATTTGCTGCACAGAGGGAGTTGACCAGACCTTGATGCATTAACACACATCCGAATAAAAATTAAACTTCCAAGAATTTTTTATTACCAACATTTGTGATAAACAAGCAATAATTTTATTCATCAAAACATATTGGAACTGGACAAAACCAAACAAACAATCGCCTGACTCATTCAGTCAAAATGTGGAAGTAGTATTTCATGTCTTTTAAATTCGAATAAACAACACTAAACAGCTTAACCATAAACAAATAAAAACGTCATCATATACATACGATTTGAATGGCGTTATGAATAAATTATCTCGTCGTATGTATGTATATAAATAATAAATTATTAAATATTCTGAACCCATAGTACCCAAGACAACTGCTAACTATATATATAAATATTTTGTCATCAAAATATACAAATATGAGCTGATTAAATAATCAGTTGATATGTAGAAAATAATATTTTGCATATGTAATTCCATGATACGATGAATCATCGAACGTGCGTGTGTTGCCGCTTTTTAAACAGATCGGTTACGTTGCATTTAGCTGGAGGTGGTGGTTTCGCGCGTTATTCACACGAAAATCATATGTGTTTCGGTGAAATGTGTGATGTCGTCATTTTTGATATAAAGTTGTTTACAAACGATTTTGTGTGGAGTCATACAACAGGAATTGGATTGGGAACGCAGACGATAGTGTCAACAATGAACAGTAAAGAATGTGAAATTTAGCAAAATTTTTTCCGCCAAATTAATAACTTTGTTAGTGTTGTGTAATTTAAAGTTTTGTATAAATTTATTATGTATAGGGTTTTTGACCTTTAAAATGTTATGTAACAATTATGATACAATAGAATATAGTAAATTATACACAGTGTGTGATCTTGATTAACCAAGCAATTTACTATACGAATGCGCGTATTTACAATTTTTATGTAAATAAAGATTTTATAAATGGTATAGGAATTACATGTCCGTGGGAAGTTTGAATTTTGAAGTATATTATTATGGTTTATATTGTATTAGGAAGTCTGTAAATAACATGACCGTGTGGCCTAATGGATAAGGCGTCGGACTTCGGATCCGAAGATTGCAGGTTCGAGTCCTGCCACGGTCGGCCAAATTTTTTAATTATTTGTGGCATCGAACTTATTGTGGGTCTACTAAAAAGTAGGGTGTCTTAACTGACTGATCTATCAACGTTCAGCGTAAACCGATGAACCTAGAAATATAAAATATCTTTGTGGACAGTGGTTCTGTAACGTAGGCACGTAAGAAGGGTTATTGCGAAATTAGGACTCAAACCCGGTGACAAGTTGTAGAACCAGGCTTCACTGATCATGTCATATCATTGACATGCAAAAATTATTTGTAAATGAAGCTTTTTTAACATTTTTGCAACGCTTATAACATTCGATTTTTTAAGTTAATGAGTCTACCATTAAACTATTGAGGGTGGGGGGGGGGGGGGGGGGTGTCAAGATGATGATTGATATTCGTTAGTTTGTGCCCCACACAGTTTGTTTTTATGAAGAATGTTTGACTTATTGTAGATGTTCTAAAGTATAAAGCGGGGAGCGAACTCAAAGATTCATACTTTCGGTAGTACTCTCTGGGTAACAGGGAAATTGTAAAGCAAAATTGTGCTGGGTCAAGCGGCTCAAAGTGTTACACATTAGATGTAATTGCACTACAAGAGCTTAGATGGTCTGGGAATGGGATCAGGTGAGACACCACCAATGGTTACATTCTTCATTACAGCGGCCATCGAAATGGAGGATAGTTTGGAGTTGCCTTTCTCATCCATCGGCGTGTGCAGTAACATATGATCGACATCTGTTCTTTCAATATGCTGATATGCACGGTCAGGATATCACTATCGTTAATGTACATGCACCGACAGCACAATTTAGTTGTATCAAGTACATTTTGTCCTCCTAAGAGAATCCACAAAGTAACGTGGAGATCGAATGAGGGAAGAACGGAAAAACAAATCAGTCTCGTGATGGTCTCTAAAAGACACTCTACCAGCATATCCGACGTTAGATCTATACAGAGGAGGCAACATGGACAGTGATCATTTGCTTGTCAAAAATATAAATGCAAACTATCACCTACATTCAATAGACAAGCTCAAAAGTACGTTCGTTGGAATGCCGATGCTTTAAAAAATGAAGCAGCACTGCATAGTTACCAATCAGCTGCCACTGACTATCTAAACCGATAAAATAATAACGAAGAACCTTCTCCTAATATTCAGGAGCAGTGGCTAGCTATTCAGTCAACCAAAGCTACAACGGATCAAAATACTATCAGGTGAATATCACCGAGAAACCCTCAATGATTGGTGTGATGATCAGATAATTGACGAAAATATACAAAACCTGCGTGAAAAGTGGTGCGTAACACTAAGAAGCTCTATCAAAATAGCTCGGTGTCAGGAAAAACAAGAACTGCAGCATCAAAGACGGGAATGAAGAGCTGAAAACAAACGTGACTGATGTTCTTGAAATTAAATATCAGTAGCTTGAGACACATTGTATTCAATAGTAAAGCACATTTTCTTCTTTCTTCCCTTTCTGTTAAATCAGCTGTTTCTAGACAGATTTCAAACGCCTGTTTAAATCGCCTGTTTCCACCTTTCACAGAGGTTACCACTGAATTTAATAGATTTTTCATTTTTAGGTTTACCAACACGCGGGTTTATTTGTAACTCACAAATTTGTGTATTTTTTTTATTTCAATTACTATTTATTAGTGAGGCAGTACCAAGTTATGTTTATTTATTTTTATATTGTAATATAATAAAATACTAATAATTAATTTTATAATTCTATTATTTAATCCAACACTTCTTAGACCAACTTTTAGATGCATTCGCTCTTTCGGTTTTCTTCTTATTTATTTGTACTACGAAACCCTACAAACATATTGCTGCCCAAACTATTTGTTAAAGGTGTCACTACTTTATACATCAAATAAAATTTAGTTCCGGGTCAAAATCCCAGATTATATTTGGAAGATAGAGAAACACCGAGTACAACCACTAAATCCGTTGATTTTGTTGTATTAATAACTTCATCAATACCAGGTTGCACAATGATGATTGGATGATTAAGTTGGTTTGGTTCATTTTAACGAAGGTAGGCTCCTGGAGGTTTTCTGTGAACCTAAGTTCTGTGTGCCGGGTTTTAATAAACCTTCACAAAGTACATCAATAAGGTTGCGTTTTGGTTTAAAATCGATTTTGAGTTTCACACTGTTGAGGTACAAACTTATTAATCAATCTTGGAGCATTGCAGTAGTTTTCTCAACTTGAAAAATGAAATAAGCCGCCATTTTAATCGCACACTGCATCTCCGATTTTGATGGTATCAACTCAGATGTAGACAGCTTTCCTATGTGATTGATTAATACGTATACCTTCAAAGAGCTGTTTTGTCCCGACCATTCTTTAAACTGGTTATTTATAACCACTTGTGAGTAGCCGAATTATTTAGTATTCTGTTGGTCATATTAGGATTTCCTTGAACGCTTGACGCCTTTGCCTATACATACGTATAAATTCTTATGTCACTTGTACGATGAGTCACGGTCATCCAATTTTTATATCGTTTTATATAGCACAAACATCTTTACATGTACTTATATTAATAAAAATCCACCTTGAATAAAATTAGTCTTACATCGGAATTTATATGGTTTTCCTTTCAGTTTTCTTTTAACTATTACGATTATTACTACCGTTGGTGCCCCTTTTATTATTAAATAAATATTATGCTTGAGGCACTTAAACGACATATTATTATCAGTCTTCGCACAAAGGGTATAGACAAAAAACCTGCTACCACCAACGATTTTAAAGATTGATCGAATTGACATAATTGGAAGTTTTACATACTCATGTACTTTAATTATCGAAACAATCTGTAAAATAACTTCATATAGCTGTTAATTAAACTATCGAACGATTAATTATGTGTATTGAATAAAGCTAGGTGTCGATTGTATTTATATGAATAACACAAACCTCTCTCTACAATTAGTAAATGAATACTGAAAATAAATAAATTGGTTTTAGGTGTCGTAAATGATGTAAATTGGCAATGAAATGACAGATAGCTATCTAGTTATTAGATTAATCCATTATTATTCATTGCTATAGTTTGATGTGCATACCTAACGACATATTACTTGGCATTACAATAGTCAAGTAGTTCTGAAAACTCTAAAGGACAAATCAATAATAGTTGTCAGCAAAATTTTTATGAAGAACCTGCGATGAATCACATACGATTATCTAAATAGAAAGCTGAAAGCTAGATAATAATTCACGATTCTAAAGATTTAAAAAATGTACAAAACTAATTAAAATTCCAATTAGCACCCAGATAAGTTTAATGATTTTTACGCCTAAATGGCGATTCAATTTAAATATGTATAATGGCTGAAATTTATCAATAAATAATCTGTCCAAAATTGGTGGAAATTGATTTGTGTACGACCAACATTAAAAAAACTTAATTATCATTTCTAAAGGGTGTTCCAATTATTTTAACACCTATCAAATAAAGATATCTTAATTTTTATTTTAAGTTATAGTCTTATAAGTGATCTCCTGCTGCTGTACAGTAAGCTACCTTTCTTATATTACAATTTTCGATGACATTCTGATATTTCCACTAGCCCAAAAATACACAAAACAATCACTATTTGAAAATTTCAAGTTTTTTTTTTGTATGGCCCAATTAGAGAATTGACGAATTCTAAAGCCTGATGGCTTTTTGTGTTATCTGAATCTTGCCTTCAAATGTAGATCTTTATACAAAATTCTGAATGAAGTGGTTAGTGGAACATTTAATTGCTGATACGATGACGTATTTATGCTTCTGGACTCTCGTTAACACATTTAGCTTTTTCGATCCTTTACCGAACCAAGTTCACTAAATTTTGCAACAATTTTCCTAATGGTCACAATTGAAAAACAATTTTCTCCTCCACATTCTGTACGAATTTGTATACAACTCGCTATTCAATCGTATTTAACTCTCCATTTTTAGTAACCGGTATGTTTCTACTTATTCTGACATATAATCAATTAACATATGGCTCTAGTACAAAAAATATAAGTTTCAAGTTCAATGTTAAGAAAAGTATAATGTTGATCGTCATTGAGTACAAAGAGAAGACTTCGTAAAGAAATACGAGTTTTATTTCGCGGTTTCAGCTTGTTGAAATGAATTGAACCAGGGATGATGTTGTCGGTACTATAGTACATTTTTTGATATTTTGGCTGTATACTTTCGAGCAATGTTTAGTCTTTTTGAGAAAATTCAAGAAATATCATTTCGAAAAAATAACAATAGTTCAATCCATTGGGTTTAATTTAAAAATCAGGACGCTCAACAGCTCTAATTCACAGAGTTGATGATTCAAGCTACTAACGTTGCTTATTACTCTGAGAGAAGTGTAAAATTTTTTAAAGTCCCCGTGCAAAATGCAACTCTTTCTACTGGAACTCTGTGATATCAAAAGATTATTCTTTTATTGGTTTAAATGAAAGATCTACTATTGAGATAATAAATTTAAATTAATTCTCGGTAAATTTGTTTCTCGCATAATTGAATAATTATATTCTGGTAATGCTTACATAAACGAAACCTACTAGTTAGAGATGAAGAAGTCATTAAATGGCCTTGATTAGTTTAATCCCATTTCGATTTAAGGTCTTGGCGACCGTGTTTAACTTTGAAAATAAGGCAGCAGCACATACAGTATCAATTCAAAATGGGGAAAATCCTCAACATAAACGATCCGCTTTGAGGAGATACAGTCTGAACGATCACTATATTTTGTAACTTTCCATTAAAATTGTTGTTTTTCGATACGCAGGTTTATATTCTAAATGATCTGGTCCTGCTCTAGTCAAGATCTTAATAATTTTGCATTGCAAGAGATTTTTTGATCCTAATCCATAGTTACTACAGTCAAGTAATATATTTCAGATACAGAGAATAACCAGCCCTAGACCCTATATTTAATCAATTTTGAATGAAGAGAATTAAAATTTCTGCAGCGGTTTTAATAACAGAAATTTGTGTTTCAGAATAGGTGACAGATTGCGACAGCCGATTTATGATTTGTCATTAAAATAAGTAATCCAACGTCAACCGCTTAGGTTAAGCCAATTGGGGTTCGAATTTAATTTTGAGTCTACCATATACGTAAAAAATATCTTACAGTTGAATTGAGTGTTCAAAGCGATTGATAATTAATTAGAACTTACTTGGTGCCACTCTTTCCAGTCTCAAATTCCAGGATTAGTGATAATAATTGCTGAGATTACGATAAGATCTTCAATGTGGAGCAATAAGGTTTCATTACCAAACGAGCAATGCAGGTCAACGACAGCAAATGAATCTAGTTAAATGATTGCATTGATAGGTGAGACTAGGAAACCGAAAAATGCGGTTTAAGCTTCCATCAAATATTCCAGACGATAGAAATTCATATAAAAATGGAGTTATGTCGCTTCTGTGTATATTCTGTGGCTAAACCACTCCGTCTCTTGAGAAAACGTTCAGGTAAAATTATTATTCTGTCCGTTGGACAAGCCTTTTATATGTACGATGACTGATGGTAATCAAGCAGCTTACTTGCAACAGGCTCATTCTTTTCGTACAATGTTTAATTAAAAACATAAAAATTTCAAAAAGACATTCATAATATATTACAATTTTGTGTTTGGTTGGTCGAATAAATTTTTAATCGATGCTTAAGTATGCCTTAAAAGTTATATGAAAAATTAATTAAGTTCCGCCTGTGTTTCAATAGCATAACTAAATAACATCGCTTTTATTCAAGACTGGGATGTTGTACTATCACAATTTTCAACTTTCGAATTCGTTTATGTCTCATTTTTAACTAATAAAATTGTATTTTCATTTCACTTGTATTCCAAATTACTTAATTTTCTAGTTTGTCTGTCTCAAAATCTTAATTTTTCGTGATACGTTTATCAAAATGTAAAGCTCACGTCAAGGACGATATTGGCAAGAAATCAAAAGTACTGAATTTTTTAGGAACAGAGTATTGAATCCAACCTGAAAGTACTATGTGCACCTTGAATGACTCCACCAATATTTCAGCAACTTTACTAGCAAACTTCAAGTTGAATTGATTTAAGTATGATTAGGTTCACATCAAAATAGCATTTATCAGAAGCCATAAGCTGCAATTTCAAGTTAAATTAATATTAATAACATCAAGTTAAATTAATATTAATAATCTAGACCACGTTCATGTCAAACAGTTCTTGCTTTTTACTTTAAGACTGCGTACGCGACATAAGGAGCTGGTTCACAAAAAATACCATGGTATAACACAATGTATTAAAACAACAACAAATATTTTGGAAGCTCTCACTGGTACTGTACCAAGCTAAAGCAGAAGAAATTGGTGAAAATAATTGAAAAGTACTACTAAACAATTTGCGGAACCTATAAACATTTTTTCTTTTTATAGTCACCCGATAAAATTGAGAATCCAGAATAATCAGAATTTATGAAATTTTTTAATAAAAAGCCGGAAATTTCCATTAATCAACAGTTGTTTTATTTTTAAAAATTTCAGGCCAACTACATCCGGCATAAGTGTTGTTATGAACACAATAACTACCGCCAATTTTGGTCGATGCACGCCACTGTTTCGTTCAGCGTACGGTTGAAATGAGTATAATGTGTCTTGTCCCTGGAATACTTCGGTTAGCTTTAACCGAATCATTTTCATCAATAATAATGCTCATTGTTTGACAAACGATCGCGAAGAATTTGACAGCAGTCGAAGAGAGAGAATTTATTTTTACACTACTAAGACTGTTAATGTTTACAAAATGTTTTTTTTTTTTTAATTTAGAGTCATCTATTGGCGAACGTGGCAAGAGTATTGTCAAAAAGAAAGGTTTCTAACTGTCGTTTCTGATATATTCTGTGGTTTAGCCACAGTGTATTTTATTAGGTTACAGAATGTGACGTTGAAAGAGGTACCCGCCAGTCCTGGAGGCATAAAGTACGGCTCTGGACAAAACATTGTCCATTTAACGAGCACATTGGAAAAAATAAGGAAACCATGAAGTACGTAAAATGATTTCGTTACAATTTAATTTTATTACAAAATTAGGAAGAAATTAATTTTATTGCTCGTGCCTTATTTAGAATTTTACAATTCAAACGATTCCTATATCTTATTTACTCTACTACTGTTCAATTCAAACTCTACGTTCTTCTTACAATTGACCAAAAATGGTAAAAATAAATTCAGATTTACTATGTAGTTAGCCAAAATCTATTGTAAAAGTATTCAGCGATGAATAAATCCGTCGCATATTATAGTGCGGGGCCACTAACTAATTACGATATATTTATGAAATTCAGTCACGCGTGATGAGCTTTCATTCTGCGTCCTTAACCTAAACTTATTTATATTGATTTATGTATACCTAACTATAGTTAGATAAACATATAATTTATAAATAGGTAAATACTATAAATATATTGATTAGTTTATAAACAACAAAAAAATGAATTATCTTATTTCATTATAGCAAGATACATAAAAAAGGCCAGGCATAAGTTGCGTGTCCAGCTACAGTACAAGCATTAATATAGCGTATCGTATTCGTGTCGTAAATACAACGATATGTTTGTAGGTCAAGCAATAAAATATCCTTTAGAAAATATTTTGCATTGATCATTGATGATTGAAAATTACTAAAATGATTGTTTTTATTTTATAATAAACTGTAGCTAGCTGTACCCCATTTACTTTTTTATTTAAAAACAATGAAGTATACATTTGTACTAGTATAAGTGTATTAGAATTCGCAATGATTTATAAATCCGAATGTAAAATTTAACGGGAATTTGATTAGAAAATAATTTTATAATGGGTGTACCAGCCCATGTAGGCATCACTAAAAATCTCACTAAATGATGAAGATATCTTAATGTTTAGTGAGGCAAAAACTTTCTGTCTACTTTTGAGCAGATATTTTTGGTTTGAGCCTGTACCTTAATTAACAATTTAGGTTGCTTTATTTTAACTTGTTTTTCTTCAAGCCATGAAGTAATAAATTAAGGAATGTGATATTTAGACATAAACCCAAAATAACATATGTACATACATATTGCATTCAGCCCAAATAGAATTCTACAACTGAGGCAAATCTACAATTGAGACATCTCAAGTGAACCTACATGAGCTGGCATCTCAAGTAAACCTACATATACCCAATGCCGATTTAATTAAATTATCATAAAATTGCTAAGCTACTTGGCAACCACTCACTATTACTTATTTCAGGGGTTAGAGAACTTGTTTATGCATTACATTCCAGATTCGCCTAGATTTATGATGAGGTGAATGTTCTCGATTTTGTAAGCTTTCAAGTACTAAAATAGTTGACAAATATAAGCCCAAGCGAATACACCCACGTATCGGCCGTATAAATCACCAGCAAATTTATAGGCCTATACCGAAAATTAAGATTAGACAACAAATGGTGATAAAAGTGCATCCAGTCAATTCGAAACCACGGCATCTTTCTATGGAAAAGCTTAAAGCAACTAAAGCTGAATTTGAAAACGTAAGCAACCAGAGCAAAATTGTTTCTCAAGGAAAATTATCAACGCTCAGCTGGGAGATACATCCAGTTAGTGTGAGGAACACCGAAATGAGAGATTCAATTTCACTTTCTCTGGTACAATGTAATAAACGGAAAACTCTAAAAACAGAGAGATGTAGTAAGGGTAATCGTTTATGCAAATGATGTAGCAATAGCTGACTCCGGGAAATACTCACGACAACACGATTAAAGAGATAATGCTGTCTCTGTCATCAGATGATTTGCCATCAAATGTAGATAGAGATACTGCATCAACCATTCCAAGACTGAATTGATTCTCTTTAGTAAGAAAAATAAAATTTCAACAGTTAGCTCTAAGACTATAAACTAATTAGACTCACGTTGCTTATAACACAACATTTCTGGACACTGTCTTGGTCAGTAAGCTGAGATGTAAGCCGAACAGTAGTTAATTACCATAGCTATGTACTAATGCAGGATTGCCTTCGACGAAGTAAAGGTTTGAAACCGGAACAGGTACACTGGCTTTAAAATAGCCTTAGTTTCGGACTTCACTCTTCAAAATAATTTTTAAAGGCAGGTCTATTCTCTGACCGTAGCCTGTGCAATTTTTCGTAGACGGCTCCGAATTAGACTGTATTACCAGGGAGGGGTCTTTTGTTCGATTTCCTGATTAGAACCGTGCATGCTTGCCAAGGAGAAGTGACAGTATAATTGAGGAGGTTGAAGCTACAGTATTCTCGGATGATATTATATTCTTTGTTGACAGTTAAACGACAATCAAGTCTCTGGCATCGCAGTTTAACGGCAGTGTTAATCGATCGAACCCCTAGGAAATAAGTCACTAAAGGATTCTAAGTAAATTTTTAAGTAAACCCAAATTAATATAAATACAGACGTAAAGGTAAAAATAAGTATCTCCCCTCCTCGCAATTTTCAGCAAAACTCATAAGCAACATACAAGGCATTCGTGCCGCAATGATATATTTATCGGATTGATGCAAATAATAATTAAGTTCAGTTAGAAGTTTATGACTTTAAGGGTTTTCGAACCACATTAAGATATTTTAGTTGTTCTTCGTTCGTTTTTTGGCCCTATCCACAGACTTGATCGCTTTGACTTAATTCATCCAATTATAGTAGAAGGATTTAACCCCGCAGTAATACCATGGATGATGCTGTTTCCAAGCCTGTTTAGTGATAATTTTTTGTTCTCAGTACCTAAGCATTTTCGGTATATCTTGAGGATTTTATGAATTATAAGATATTAACTACATCGAAATCGATTAATATATGTCACGTCCTGGACCCATACAAAACTCGTGAAAAAAGTTGATGCTGTTTGATAACAGGTCTTACTAGCTGCTTGTAGATATTCAGTTTTGCTTTGTATAATATTGAGCAATATTTCAAGATCTTGATGTTTCCGAGAATTTTTCGATAAGCAGTTACGACTCGTGATGTCCATGTAATTGGCTCTTATTTGTTCTTAACAATCCTCAGTTATTAATGAAATCTGTTGTTGATATGCCATTCTGAAGCGTCTCATAGCGGCCGTGTAACAGCATATGGGAACTCCAAGTAGCCAAATAATCATCAATTGCCTATATATTCAAATATTCAGACCTAATTCGAAACGACAGATGCGCAATTTAAAATTCCAAATGGGTGTTCGCTGAAGATTAAGATCGTATGTTGTTAAAAAGCCGTAGGTAAATTTTGCTAGACAATGGTTATAATCGACGTGGCTCCTCATATTTCAAAACGCAAACTTAGATTTCCTTGTGGCTTTTTGAATGCGCTTGTGTGGAACGAAAGTACTGAAAACCACAAAATTATTTAGTACAGCTAGATCAGCAGTTCGTGTTCCGTTATTGACAAGGTATATATTGAGTTAGGGCAGTAGGTGCCTATATATACTCTGTAATCGAATTTAAGTTAACTTCGGTATCGGTATCGCCATGTTATCAGAATAACGTTCATGAAACCTGAGTATCTAGACCATATAACTTCAATAACTATTTGCAGAACAATTTCAATGAAAAATTTTGAGATGTCGCTCCAATCGCTTATCGGGTTTCAACGCAAATGAATTCAAAATATTTTGAATTTTCTGCTTTTCTTAGTAGTTCTTTAGCATACAAAATTACTATATTCAAGTAAAAAATGAAGTTTTTATTAATTATACGAGTCGAATAAACAAAAGCAATGATCAAACGTTCATTTAACTTACTAGTGCTGCTCCCTTAAAATTTGCCACATGTGGGTGCGATTTTTTTATATCTTGATTCATAGTTATGTAGTTATATGACCCAGATTCGACTATTGATATGTGTGAAGGCTACCACGAATTGGCGATATTATTACCCATTAGTATTATTGCTTCCGGTTTGGGCAGTTTAGGCTAAGTATCTTCCATGTTTTAATAGGTTGTTTTTCTTCAAGCTTCAAATTTATAAGAGGTTTATCTTGAAGTGTCAAAATATAGATAATAGTTTTTCATCGATTAGGTTGTTAACACAAATAAAACTCCTGTCGAAAAACCCAGCCACCGACCAAATGGCAAAGTGGTTAAAGCTTTGGCGGTTGGATCGGGAGGTACCGGGTTCGAATCCCGATAGGGGCGAATGCAAAGTGAAATTTCATCAACAGATTACGATTTGTGGTGAAATGTAACACATCTATGACCCCCTGTCGGTGCAGATGCATAGGCTGGCATGGTGCTTGCAATGTGCAGATGGTCTTAAATCGGTCCTATATCCTGCCATACGTCCTCAAGTTGGCCGGGAGGCGTAAAGTAAGGACGTAAAAAGCCTAACTACAGAAGAGCAGGTTGAGCCTTGAGCCCATAACAGATCGCATAGCTAACAATAAAAAAAAAAGAACCCAGCCCTCATAATATTAAGCCACCCATTTTACGTTACAGAACTGAGAAGACGTGTAAAACGAATTATCTCAACTGTAGGGGTACATTAGAAACAAGAAGTCGGGATGCAAAAATAATGTTGCGTCATGTAAAAAGCCTTCAAAAGGGTAATAAAAATACTGATTTTAAATGCGGATTAATTGTTAATAACTTCGAATCTCTAATAATCTCGGGGTAGCTCTAGCCTCGTCGGCAGAAGACCATCAGTCACGGTAACCTTTGCTCCCACGTGTCTATGGCTTGAAATTCCGCACGAACTCATTGCCATTTCTCAATTGGTTGTTACCACGTAATTTCGGTAAGTAATAGTACAAATCAGTGAAATTATATTGCCGCCCCGGTGGCAAAGTGGTTAGCATGCATGCTCCAGCAACCGCAGGTTGGGGGTTCGATTCCCGGTGGGGACAAGGAAAAAATTCACAGCTGGTTTTTTAGGATCAATAATCACTCATTATCCGAAATGAAAATATGATTATGAAACCTCATGTGAGGCGGCCAAATCCGTTGATGGGATGTAGTGCCAAAGAGAGAGAGAGAGAGAGTGGTGAATTATACTACGAATAGTTTATGAGACCAAATATTTCAAAGTAAACGGTAAATTTAAACAGGTTTAACAAGATATGCTTTTAAGGGGTGATTTGAAGCAATCTAGATAAGTTAGCTCTTTTTAGGAGGACCCTGAACCAAATAATCTCTAATAAGGTCTAGATTGACCTTTCTCCTTTGGCTAGAATATCATTTGTTGCAAAGTAAATTTTGATAATGTGGACGAATCAAATATTAAAGGTTTGAAGGATAAGATTTTAAAGTAAAAAATCTAAAAAAATCAAACTCGTTGGTATTGCAATGCAAACTATATTGAAACCGTCTCCCGCGCATCTTGGCATATACATTGTCAATTTAAAACAAAATCTGGAGGAGAAAATTATGAGCTGAACTTCATATAGCATTACGAGTGCAAAAGTTCAAGTAAAATATTTTAAACCAAACATTTGTTCGCCAACAATTTACTTATTTTTTTATTGACTACCATTTTCTAAAGTCTACATAAATTAATCTAATAATCATTAATTCTACCCCATCTCAAACGATCCTTTTTTATTTCCGTCTTCAACCAAGATGGTACTCCTTTTATCGAATGAGCATTTGGAAACCGTAAATCTGGCTCGGGTCCTTCGAACGGATGTGTTTTCGCCAGTTTCTTTTTAACATACTCCTTAGCCAATTCTTTCTGATCCCGATACTTATCCATATATAGATTAAACGGTTCCTTTAGCGGGAACCACTTTTGATCCTTGATATACGCTTTCGGAAAATCATATTCATAAATAGGCTCGGCCATATTTAGAGTTTTATGATAGAATTCGGTTAAACTAGATTCCCATTCAGACTGGAAGAATGATAGGCCAGCTGGTGTAATATTATCCTGATGCTTAACGTAGAAGTCAAATGTTTTGAACGTTCGGGATTTTAGATTATTCGAATCAGTCACTTTATACTCGGAGAAATCCAATTTTTTATCATGCCTGTACAAAACGAAAACAAAACGTTGATAACCAGTCCCTTTAGCCGGAAATGGTTGAATATAAGGTACAATTCGTTCACCAGCTGCAACATCTCCATTCGGAATGTTGCCTACAAACCAATGTATATATTCTTTATCGTGTTCGTCCAAATGACCATCGGGATTTGTGAGGACTAGTGACCACCAAGAATCGTCAAATTTATCGTCCGGTGATATTTTAAAATTTGAGTCAAATATTACTCTTGGCTCGGCATTTGCTTCAGACGGTTTAAGTACATTTCCATTGTACACTGGATATTCGGTCTCGTTAGAATTATACTGTATTTTAAGTGGAACGCGGGGTACGAAGTACCCGGTATCGAACAAATGTTCATAAATGCCATAGTGTTCTGCAATTCGTTTTAAGTGAAATGGGCCACCTGTGCTTAACCAATCGGCGCGTACCACTTCCAAATCAGCAACCACTGTAATTAGATAATAACATAATACAAGTTAAAGATGATTGAACCTCGTTACACCGAGTTACTTACACGTATTTGTTCTGGCCAATTTCTCGAGTTCTGGATTCGACTTTTGTAATTTCAAATATTTTAATCGTTCCTGTAATTGTGAGCTTCGCGATGGTGTTATTTGTGGAAATCCTATATTTATTTTAGGTTTATTTTCAGATTTTGCATGATTTTCTTCTGAAATTTGAATGTGAATTTTACAACATAACCTTAAATTATAATTTTGTTTAATTTACCTGCCAGTCTTTGGACTAAAGTGCGCGCAACTGCCGGTGGACGACCCCTTAAAGTATGGCCATCACGTTTTATATAAATTTGTAGGGTTTTCTTTAAATTTTGATTCAAACGCAGGATTGGATTGGCCATAGTGTGCAATGTTTTTGTTGATTTTTGGCAAATCGGAATTTGACAGTGAAAAGTACTGACTGGAATAGTAAAACATTAATTAACAAGATAATAATGTGATGTTCTTTTGAATTTTCAAAAACTGTCGATGTATTTTTACTTGTGGCAGTAATTTTTTTTTTTTTTTTTAATCGTGCCATGATACTAAAAATTGAGATGCTTCTATTTCTACAAAGAAAATATAATCGCTAAATTGTTATTTTTCAGGTAGTACAGAGAGGTAAAATTTACTGTTGTTTTACTCAAAACAACAATGAAACGCCGTTTTTCGATGTACATACAGCCTCTTTTATCCGGAACGACTGGGGCAACCAGATAAAAGATTTTTTAATAATTTCATAGTAAAACAACAAATTTTTATATTTTTTAAACTTCAGTGTCATTTATTAAGATTTAAATTTATTTTAGTTAATTACATAGTAAAAAAAATTATTTCATTTTTGGAAAATAAGGTAAATAAAAGAGAAAATGAAAGAATACAAAAAAAACCTTTTCCGGATATTAGATATTATTCCGGATAAGAGGGTTCCGGATAAAAGAGGTTTCTATGTACTTCAAAAACAACATAGCATTTTCGGGGCAAAAGAACATCACATAAATATTCATTTCATTCTATTTTAAGTTTGGTAACACTAATTTAGGATCAGCTGTTTTTATTTTTATTCAACATGTCATTTCATTTGTTCCATTGTTTACGGGATATTTGAACGCATTTTTATCGCTTGTTTTCTTCGAATTAGTAATACGTAGATAAAATGTGATAGTTTCGAATCGAACTATAATTAATAATCAAGTGTTCTGTATTAGTTTTAGTATTTTAATGATAATTTTATAGTGTTTCAAATTAAGATATATAGTAAAACTCCATTTTGTGATGGGTTCCACCGACAAGGATACAACAATTTTACTCGATGACGAGATAAATATAATGACACAGGAAGCTCCTCCGGGACCACAAGAGACTACAGTGAATTTACCTCGATTGCATAGACTCTTGCACCGGCCACCTGCATCGTTATATGAAGTATGTATGGATGGAAACTTGTATGCGACGGCGATGATTCATCCAAAATTTTCTTTTGGTTTGATTTATTACAGAGCTTGGATTATGAAGTGTGTGAAAATCAATTATGGAAGGCGGATCAAGAAAAACTTAAGAATCGAGCGTTTGTTGTATGGAAAAATTTCACTCGGTGGATAACATTTTTACTCATTGGTTTGTTTCCACAGTTTTGGGGTATTCCCCAGAATATTACATCAAAATTTTAATTGACAATTTTAATTATGATTAACAGGAATATGCACGGCGCTTGTTGCATGCATAATCGATATTACGATAGAGGAGATTGCTGAATATAAATACGGATTCCTTAAAGAATGTATCCTTTAAAAAAAATTACTTGAGTACATTGACTTATCGTACGTAATTAACCCCAACTTCTAACGAATTTTTATAAATCTGTATTATAATTCATAAAAAATTGAATTTTATGTTTACAGTTCTTATCAGTTAATTTGATTTAACTTTTATCGGTAATTCCGTACTGATTTTATAAACAATTTTTTGTTTATACTACATAGTTCGAATGTGTGTTTTTCACGACAAACAAGTGTGATAAACGTTTGTCTATTGAATTCATTTTTGTGTTTTTGAATGTGATCCTCATCAGTTTTTATGTCATCAAATCGGTTTAAAACAATGCGGATATGTGTTTGTTATAAGGTGCGTCTTATCCCCAGTATGTACTTAACTCCAATCGTCCGGTGTAGAACTTCCCAATATGCGTTTCGTATGCTTAAACGTGATGTCAGGATGGTTAACAACAACGCAATCTTCATACTAGTATCACGTAATTTCAGGTCAGTAACGTCCACATTGTATTATTCTCATAGGTCGTACCTTTCACATACAGTCACTTCATGTGACGCTATATCGCCCAATTTTTTAAATGAGAAAATCTTTGTTGAATCCATCAAAAGTAAACAGAAAATTGGAGTAGAAGTATGGTTTTATTTCGCGTTTTTAAGCTATATCACATTGTTGAAGGTGGGTCGCCTTGAATCACTAGCTATTATGATCTTTTCAATAGAGGCAAGAGCCAAAATCGATTATGGATGGAATACAACTTCATTCAAGACTGCACTGGCTATATAGCTTGACAGTAGTCCTCATGAGAACCAAATTTTTCAGTACATTTTCGATGGTTTTTGGTTTTATTTTTAACACCAGCAATGTTGTGATAAAGGCCTGAATCGTATGTGAAACGACAATTGTACAAAGGTACAGGTTTACGACTATAATTTACTGATCGGGAAAACTCAAGCAGGCACAATGATCCCCATTTGCCAAAGTAGATCTTTATTCCTAGTTCTTGCATTTAAAAAAAATTATAAAACTGCTGAAAAACCAAAAAGTAAAAACTTCATGAAGTAATTGCAACGCATGGGTTCGAAACCCATCAGAGGCTAGATGCAAATCGAATTTTCATCATCGATTACTATCGGTGATGTTAATAAACACAACTAAGACCCTCTGATGGAGTGCGAAATTCAGCACCAACCAACCGTCCATGTCAATGTATAGGTTGACATGGGGCTTGTAATGTGCAGGTATTGTATGTAGTTGTGTGAATAGGTGAATATGATGTGGGTTGAATGCGCGTGGTTTCACAATGGGCCAAAAATGGCCTAAGTGTCAACCATTGACACAGGACCTAACTAACTGCAACGAGAAATTAAAATTACAAATTATTTTGTAATCAAAGAAAATTAGAAAACGCAAAAGAGATCCGTTTTCCTTAACATAATTTCATTTACAGCGGTCGAAAGTAATGTTATAAATGGTGATCTGTTCAAACCATATCTATGGTGGATAGCATTCAACGCAATATTTGTGGTAATCGGAGCCAGCTTGGTTACCTATGTCGAACCGGTGGCGGCGGGCAGTGGAATTCCCCAAGTTAAATGCTATCTAAACGGTGTCAAAATACCACGAATTGTTCGAATAAAAACTCTAGCAGTTAAAACAATCGGCGTAATAACGTCTGTACTTGGTGGATTAGCTGGCGGAAAGGAAGGACCGATGATACATTCCGGTGCTGTGATCGCAGCGGGTATTTCTCAAGGAAAAAGCACAACATTCCGACGCGACTTTAATGTACTTCGATATTTTCGGGACGATCACGAGAAACGTGATTTTGTGGTGGGCGGTGCGGCCGCTGGTGTATCAGCCGCTTTTGGAGCGCCAATTGGTGGTGTACTATTTTCGTTGGAGGAAGCAGCCAGTTTCTGGAACCAACATCTTATTTGGTTAACAGTATTTGCGTCCGTATTCAGCTCCTTCACGTTAAATTTTGTGCTTTCAGCTTATCATGGCCTTAACGATTTTCATTATCCCGGACTTTTTAATTTGGGTGAATTTGAACCGCTCCCGTTTTCGTATTATGAGCTACCTCTGTTCGTTTCTATGGGAGTAATTGGTGGTTTACTAGGCGCCCTGTGGAATTCAATAAATATTAATTTAACGATACTGAGGCGCGAATACATAAAGAAGAAATGGGCCAAAGTATTAGAGGCGGTTTTAATTTCGATTTTGACAGCTACATTCGCATGCGCCATGACGTACTCGATCAATGATTGCCGTTCATTGGGACAGGATCCAACACAATTTCCGGTACAGTTATTTTGTGGTGATTCGGAGTATAATGCTGCCGCGGCCCTGTGGTTCCAGACTCCTGAAGCTAGCGTCAAATCATTGTTTCACGATCCACCAGGATCACATCGTATCATGACTTTATTTATATTTCTCATAATCTACTATCCACTGTCCTGTGTTACGTTTGGAATGAATGTATCTCTCGGTATTTTCATACCAACATTGCTAGTCGGAGCTACATGGGGTCGCCTATTATCCATGATTGGATTGAGCATATTCCCGAATGCGGTAAGTTTACTTTTGAACATATATTTTTATTTCATTAACCGATCGTTTCTTATGTAGGCCTTCTTTCATCCTGGAAAATACGCGCTCATCGGTGCAGCTGCACAATTAGGAGGGGCTCTACGAATGACCATTAGTTTAACAGTCATTCTAATAGAGACCACAGGCAATCTGCAATTTGCGTTACCTCTAATTATAACGTTAACTTTCGCGAAATGGGTTGGTGACTATTTTAATGAAGGAATTTACGATTCATTAATTGTGTTGGCTAATGTTCCGATGTTGCCATGGTCGTTACCCGTCAAGTGCAATTTAATGACTGCCTCGGAAATTATGAGCCAGCCTGTTGTGTGCATTCGTATTAAAGAGAACGTCATGTATATCTATGACATTTTGATGAAATATCCGCATAACGGATTTCCGGTGGTCGACGATGTCGGAATTGTGAGTAAGCCATTGCCTATTCCAAACATTTTAAAATAATTATGCATTTTTTTTTATAGCATCGTGAAGGGGGTCGACTTCGCGGCATAATGCTACGGTCACAACTGGTAATCATACTCAAGAATAGTTGGTTCGATGAGAAATATAACCTATGGAAAAACGATGCAACAATCGAAAAATTCCGTAACGAATACCCGCGCTACCCCTCAATCAAGAGTCTCAAAATCGACCGGGATAAAATGGACTGGAATAATTACACGATCAATTCAGAAATGTTCATGAATCCGTCGCCAAAATGTGTACTCGGCACGGATTCAGTGCAGCGGGTATTTCAAAATTTCCGGGCGCTCGGCTTGCGCCATATGCTGGTAGTTGATTTGGAAAATCGTGTAGAAGGCATTATAACTCGCAAGGATTTCATCCGACACTGACATATGAAACCAAGAATATTATTTTAATTTTTAATTTATTTTACTTATAAATAAACAAATAATGTTTGTCTCTTAAATGAAAATTACAATTATATTGTGTTTATTATCTAACGAGGTGTTTGGTGGAAACAACAACAAAACAATATTTTTTTATTAAAAATTACTTATGATTTTTTTATTAATTAATTAAAAAATTATAACAATAAAAATCTAATAATGAATTTTTTATAATTTTACTTGCTTATATATTTTTTTTTCTAAACATAAAATTTAAGTAGGAACCCATCCTGAGAACAGTTGTCTTCTTTCTAACATTCCATTAAATTATTTGTATCGGCAAAGTAGGTATCCAGTAGTACGCGTAGCTCTTGTTGAGCATATTCCTGTGGTAGAGGTAACTTTTCTAGGGCCATTTTGATCACCAGACATGGATTTACGTCTTTTGTTATTAGAATTCCTCGGATGAGACAGGCTAGTTTTTGGGCAATTTCACTTTGACACAAGCGATGTTTTGATGTGGGACACGGGAATAGCATGATGCGGGAACATAAATCACCCAGTTGTGGTTTAAGTGCGTCCCAATATGTTTCGAGCTCCGCCTCAGGAATAGATTTAAGATTTTCAAACTAGAAATATAAAAATAAACAATTTGATTAGGTCTCAATAAATTATTTTCATTACATTTAGAGAATTTAATAGTTTTAATATTTATGTATTTCTAGACAAAATGTGAATTGTATAGATAAGGCATTAAGTTAGGTAAGAAAGGGTAAAGAGTATTTGTGAATAGTTTTTTAAGAGACTTTTCTAAAATTATTCTGCTCGCAAAAGCCATTACGCGAAGAACTAACAGTCCCCTAGCGGCCATCAGTATCTTCTGCTTACGGAGAAACCGCAAAATCAGCCACGCACAAAGTAACTATATAGTTCGTCCGATTTCATAAAACCCTATTGGAAATAAGGAATGTTATCTTAAAGCTTTCTGCTCAGTGGTATTTTAACATTTGCACTGCTAGGCGAGACAAGTCGGTTATAAATGAACAGCTCATCTGTCTTTAACTTCCACCTAATATTGAAATGCCCTAGCACCCACATCATCAACTGAATATTGAATTGATTTGTCATTCTGACGATCTGTAATCTGACATCGATTTAAATCATTTGTGGCGACCGGAGGATTCGAAATTGATAGTTTGCCAAATCCGGCAGCCTGGAACTGAAATCTGAATGTGAATGTTGACTGCGCGTCTAAGAGAATAGAAGCTGTTACGAAGAGCGTATTATTTTTTTTTGTTTTGTGTCCTTTTAAACAAAACTGTTTTGTGTCCTATGTTACCTAATGAATGATGAACTGTGAAAATATTTTATGATACGTTAGACTCAATTAGAAAGAAATAATTGTAAATAAGACTTATTATTATTGTTTTAAATTTAATCAAAATAATTGTTTTTGAGTTGTATGCAACATTTTTATTCGTATTATTAAGCGATAATTTTTTAATCCATCGATATTGATAGTAGGGATAATAAATATGTAAAATATAATTTTTTAATTTTAAAACTAAGGAAGAATACACGTGCCAATATTATCTTGTCCTTACGAGTGTGCATTTTAAAATCGCATATGAACAAAATCGACCTTGAACTGGTTTATGAACTAGACATTTTTGTTTTATAAACTTGTCGAATACCGTCGATGACGTAAAACTAGTTCTAGCTATAAATAAATAAATTTTTATCTAGCCATATTCCAGAACTTCTTCCAAAAATCATTTAAGAATCCCATTTCCATCCAACATACCCAATCCCACCATAATCAGTTAAGAAATTGCCGAGTTCCGACCCCAGATGGCCATATTCCAGAACTTTTTCCAAAAATCATTTAAGAATCCTATTTCTATCCATCATCCCAAACTCATCATAATCGATTAGGAAATGGCCGAGTTCAGCTATAGATGGTCTAACTCCAGAACTTCTTCCAAAAATCATTTAAAAATCCCATTCCCATCCAACATACCCAATCCCATCATAATCGGTTAAGAAATTGCAGAGTTCCGCCCGAGATGGCCATATGCCAGAACGTCTTAAGATGGCCATATTCCAGAACTTGTTCCAAAAATAATTTAAGAATCCTATTTCTATCCAACATCCCAAACTCATCATAATCGATTAGCAAATGGCCGAGTTCAGCTATAGATGGCCTTACTCCAGTACTTCTTCCAAAAATCATTTAAAAATCCCACTTCCATCCAACATATCCAATCCCATCATAATCGGTTAAGAAATTGAAGAATTCCAGCCCAGATGGCTATATTCCAGAACTTGTTCGAAAAATAATTTAAGAACCCCATTTCCATCTAACATACCAATCCCATCATAGTCGGTTAAGAAATTGCCGAGTTCCGCCCCCAGTTAGCCATATTCCAGAACTTCTTCCAAAAATCATTTAAGAATCCTATTTCTATCCAACATCCCAAACTCATCATAATCGATTAGTAAATGGCCGAGTTCAGCTATAGATGGTCTAACTCCAGAACTTCTTCCAAAAATCATTTAAAAATCCCATTCCCATCCAACATACCCAATCCCATCATAATCGGTTAAGAAATTGCAGAGTTCCGCCCGAGATGGCCATATGCCAGAACGTCTTAAGATGGCCATATTCCAGAACTTGTTCCAAAAATAATTTAAGAATCCTATTTCTATCCAACATCCCAAACTCATCATAATCGATTAGCAAATGGCCGAGTTCAGCTATAGATGGCCTTACTCCAGTACTTCTTCCAAAAATCATTTAAAAATCCCACTTCCATCCAACATATCCAATCCCATCATAATCGGTTAAGAAATTGAAGAATTCCAGCCCAGATGGCCATATCCCAGAACTTGTTCGAAAAATAATTTAAGAATCCCATTTCCATCCAACATATCCAATCCCATCACAATCGGTTAAGAAATGGCCGAGTTCCGTCCCAGGTGCCTTTATTCCAGAACTTCTTCCAAAAATCATTTATGAATCTCATTTCCGACCAACATATCCCTTTTTCAACCAAGAAAACAAAAATTGGCTTTAAATTTTCCATCTGACATCACCCGACAGAAAAATTGTCATACGACAAACCTACACACACGACCTGATTTTATATCTGATCTGATCTAACCAGCCCGACGGCCTAACCAAATCAGGTCGTGTGTAGCGTGTAGGGCGTATTATTTTGCCATAAACTTTAACTTCACGCTGTCATATTTTTGAAGTTGGTGTTTGACCGTCGACGAGAACAGTCGACTGTCAAATTAAATAAAATAAAATTTTTATTTATTATTTTTAAATTTAATTCAATTTATTTGAATTTTGTATTTGTGTAATTAATTATTGATAAAAATACATAAATGAAGTGAAAGTTTTAGATGTGATTGTGAGTTATTATTTACAAGGATGCATTTACCTACTTGGTAAGATTTTTTGTTTAAAAGTTATTTTATTATATACCTACATTTTTCTATTATATTGTGAATAAACATTAGATATTTTTGTATAAGGAATGTGAATATTTGAATAGGGTCGAACGAGACAATATTTTTTAATATTCGTACTAAAGTACACATGGTGTCATTTTTCATTTTCTGAATTGTAATCTTTTTTATAAATATGTAATTGGAAAATATTTTTTATACTATCGTTTCTATATAATACATAAATAAATTAATGCATATTTAAATTCGCCGCTCGCCGTCGACGCTTGGTGTCTTAAGTCCTTAAGTGAATCTGACAGCAAAAAAAATAAAACTTGTAGGGTATATTTTTTTGTTTGTTAATTTTTATGTTCATAAAGTATGCCGTGCTAAAATTTCATGGAAAAAACCCTTCGCCGTTCCATACTTTGATTCTTTCGTCGTGATTCTTTCCGGGTTTCCTTCTCCTTCACGTACAAACTGTTGTTTGGTAATTTCTTAACCGATTATGATAGGATTGGGTATGTTGGACGAAAATGGGATTTTTAAATGATTTTTGGAAGAAGTTCGGGAGCAAGGCCATCTATAGCGGAACTCATCCATTTCCTAATCAATTATGATGAGTTTGGGATGTTGGATATAGAATTCTTAAATGATTTTTGGAAGAAGGAATAAGGCTATCTGTAGCGGAGCTCGGCCATTTCCTAATCGATTATGATAGGATTAGATATGTTGGATGGAAATGGGATTCTTAAATGATTTTTGGAACAAGTTCTGGAATATGGCCATCTGGGGGCGGAACTCGGTAACTTCTTAACCGATTATGATGGGATTAGATATGTTGGTGAGAAATGAGATTCATAAATGATTTTTGGAAGAAATTCTGATATAAGGGCACCTGGGACGGAGCTCGGCCATTTCTTAACCGATTATGATGGGATTGGATATGTTAGATGGAAATGGAATTCTTAAATTATTTTTGGAACAAGTTCTGGAATATGGCCATCAAAAGACGTTCTGGCATATGGCCATCTCGGGCGGAACTCTGCAATTTCTTAACCGATTATGATGGGATTGGGTATGTTGGATGGGAATGGGATTTTTAAATGATTTTTGGAAGAAGTTCTGGAGTAAGGCCATCTATGGCGGAACTCAGCCATTTCCTAATCGATTATGATGAGTTTGGGATGTTGGATAGAAATAGGCTTTTTAAATGACTTTTGAAAAAAGTTCTGGAATGTGGCTATCTGAGGGGTGGAACTCGGTAATTTCTTAACCGATTATGATGGGATCTTGCAAGTTGGATGGAAATGGGATTCTTAAATGATTTTTGGAAGAAGTTCTGGCATATTGCCATCTGAGCGGAACTCGGTAACTTCCTAATCGATTAGGAGATTTTTTGATGGATATTTTGGTCGGAAATGAGATTCATAAAAGATTTTTGGAAGAAGTTCTGGAATAAGGGCACCTGGGACGGAACTCGGCCATTTCTTAGCCGATTATGATGGGATTGGATATGTTAGATGGAAATGGAATTCTTAAATTATTTTTGGAACAAGTTCTGGAAAATGGTTATTTGGGGCCATTTCCTAATCGATTATGATGAGTTTGGGATGTTGGATAGAAATAGGATTCTTAAATGATTTTTGGAAAAGTTCTGGAATATGGCTATCCGGGGACGGAACTCGGTAATTTCTTAACCATGACGGGATTTTGCATGTTGGATGAAAATCGGGTACTTAAATGATTTTTGGAAGTTCTGGAATATGGCCATCTAGAGCGGAACTCGGCCATTTCCTAATCGATTATGATGGAATTGGGATGTTGTATGGAAATGAGATTCCCTAAATGATTTTTAGAAGAAGTTTGGAAGAAGGCCACCTGGGACGGAACTCGATCATTTCTTAACCGATTATGATGGGACTGGATATGTTGGATGGAAATGGGATTCTTAAATTATTTTTGGAGAAAGTTCTGAAATATGGCCATCTATAGCAGAACTCGGCGATTTCCTAATCGATTATGATGGGATTTGGATGTTGGATGGCTGTTTAGGGGCGGAACTCATACACGACGAAAAACGCCAAACGACGAAAAGCAGCCTATCATCCTTCCACAATCACATCTAAAAGTGAATCTGGTAATCCCATATGAACGCCATAACACAACAATGCATGGCAGCACCCAAATTAACATTAGCACATATCCAAACAAAATATTGAATTATTCATGGTAGAAATCTTGTCAGACAACACATAGCTAAATGTTTAAGATCGTTAATCTGGGGGCCTATTATGAATTTTTTTTACTTTCGTAAAATTCGAAAATCGTATGAAACAAAAAAAAAGAATTTTAAGAAAAATCAAATGTCAAAATTCGATTGCTCTATAGGTGACGAATATCGTATTTACGAAAACAATAGCGTATACTTATTATTTTTATTTAAAATAAAATACTTTAATTACTTTTTAAAACGTAAGTTACTCAATTATTTTATAAAAATGGACTAGTTTAATTTATTACAATTTATTTGAAACTTTATTATTGTATTTTCTGTAGGTCAATTACCAATGGTCGCCAATTTCACATTTTAATTTCTTTTATGGAAAAAATATTGGCACAGTCAAACATTTTTTAAATGCACCTCAATATAAAGACCCTATCCAACATTTGTGGAGTGAAATTACAAACGAATTAAATTCAGTCGGCCCATCTATAAAATCTGTTGATGGTTGAAATTTTAGCTAAAACAACACAAAAACAGCAAACTTCATGGTCTTAAATTTTACGACGAAAAAAGGTTTCATAATAGAGATATTCGTGGCGGATCGAATTTACGATTTCGTATTTTACGAAATCGAAAAAAATTTCATAATAGCCGTATAGAATACGATACGAAAACGAAAATACAAGATTCATATTTGAATTGAATCAGATTCGTACGATTCTTATTTAAAATCGAATAAGAATCTTGTACTTTCCTTTTCGTGTCGTATTCAGGAATAGGGCAGCTGTCTTGCGAAGTTTGGGCTGTTTGTCATAATAAAATAGTAAATTTCTTCTGTTTGTATAAATTATGAAATTGGAATTTGGTTTTCCCTGTAAATCGTCATTCAGAAACTGAAATTTCAGTGTAGTCGGCGATGGTTATAATCGTTTCGTCAATTATTTCTCAAATTATTTGTAATTTGAGAGTAGTTGGTTTATGGCAGTGTTTCGTTTCTTCGGAACAAAAATAACATATTAGTTATCTGGTAAAGTATTGAATTTTCGAAATAAATGAACGAGATGGTCCAACTCTCAGACTAGATGGTAAAATAGTCGATCGGTTATAGTAAGGTGAATACTGGCCCAATAATTCAACCCAAATAATAGAATAAGTAACTTATAACGTAAAAACTGAGTCACATCCCGGAACTGCAATATGTGTGTGTCCCGAAGCATAGTCATAAAACGAATGTGATGCCATTCATGTATGAATTAAAAATTTAAACACAATTTTCTGTCATAAAACAATAAATTGGTATAGCGTTATCACTAACCTTCTCAACCATATCGATGTAATCCAAAATAACTTGTCCCTGTATTAACCAACTTGAAATTTGTCTTGAATTCTCAAACACCTCTAGCAATTCTTTAATATAACTAATATCATCTGAAAAAGATAAAAACAAATTATTCCGATTACTGAACCCATGTTTACATTTTACCCACCGTTCATTATAGCATCGGGTATAATATGCGCCATAATAACTTCATGCGCCAACGACCACTGTTTCGCCTTTAGTAAAAATTTCGCCTGATCATGATACGCTTTTTGAGCACCAGCTTTCACTGCCTTCGCCCAGAAAATCCATTTCTCCGATATTTTCAGTTGTGTTTGTATAAAATTCTCTTTTTTTAAATATTCCTCATCGTCCGACAGGCTTACATATTTATATAATAAATTCTGTATGCATAATTCTCGTCGTGATTCATCTTTTATGTGCAGCAGGACAAAAATCGCCCAATGCCACAAACCATTACTCTCGAGTTGATTCGAAAATGATAAATGTATTTGCGATTCGCTAAGCTCGGAACAATGATTGTACCCAAGAGATTCAAGTGTTTGCAGCACAAGCCAACTTAATCGGTAGTCCATGGGATCGGATGTGTATGTACTCGGATTTAATAACGGTTCTAGTGGATAATTACGTCGCGAATATAATCGGATCAAATGAAACCGTAAATCATATGCATTTTCTTGTAAATTTATTTTTAAATCTCTTTCGGCGTAAAGCGGCCGAGGTGGTGCAGCGTAAAATTTTTCCGATTCAAACGCTTTCTCGTAATTTACAAGCGCCTCGGTTAGAGATGCGGTTGGAGTTAGTAAATACCAGATGTATAGTGCAACTACATTGACCCAATTTAGATTGTCAAAAACATTTAATACGCCGTGACTCGAATCAAGGACGGGAACATTAGCGATTAATTGAAATATTTTTAAACGTTCTGGGGCGATAAATTTATCCGCTTGCACATACTGCCATGAAGAAAGTTGATGGTCGATTAGCTGCCGGATAGCTGGTCCACCTGATATTTGAGCCAGTAGAAGAGAAAGATTTATATCATCATTCTGGAAGGCTAATTCACAACCTTCCGCGATTTTATGCGACATTATTAGATCCCAAAGAGATTCTAAATATTCCGACGACTTCGGATCTAAATCGATTTTAGTACTTTGTGTGTTTTCTTCGAGCCACTCGGACAATAAATTGCGACGACACATGATAGTGGCATGATTGGTCGGTTCCTGATTTTCCAATTCCTCGCGATCACCCCAAAGCACCCGGATTAACGTGTATACCGAATTTTTGTAATCCGAAAAGTCATCGTAATGTGCTACAGTGTCGGCCGCATCAAAATGATCTTCTATTGATACTGTGCCACCATTCGCCTGAATATAAGGACAATTCTTTTCTTCGTTCTCAAAATGAAATGTCGCATAATTTAATTCAATTTCCAAATGTTTAGCAATAGAATCAAAAAATCGACAATCAACTTTTTTAGTGAATGACGATACTTTAATGTGTTGCAATACACACGCAGAATAATCAGTAACGCCACGCTCTTTAAATAGCAGCTGCGGTATCAGTTTTGTATTGGTATCGATATTATGTTTTGTATTCATGATAACTAAAGAATTTTGGAGGGCCCATCCGACCCGAAACTTTCGTCCAAGCATGAATCCCACATCGGCTAAATAATGACCCTTGATTTGAGAAAATATTGAATGTTTTAGTGGAACGATTGAGTCGTAAAATTTAACAGGCGCAATTTTTGGTTTTACAATCACAATACGATTTATTTGGGGTGGCTCATCATCACGCTTTTCATCTTCAAATATATTAAGTTTTTCTTTTGATTTGTACGATGACATAACGGTTAAATCTTTTGAAGTTATTTCGTGTTCCATGAAGTCGGAGAGACGTGACTGGAGTAAATTGTTTTCGAATGTTTTCGTACTAAATAATGATTTCGTGGGCACAATTTGATCAGGACTTTCTCGACCACCACCATATTCGGAGAATGCTGCAAAAAGATTATAAGTTTATCACGGGTTTTAATAAGAAATGATGTGGTATGACGTCATGCACACTTCATACGAAAAAAAGTAAAATAAACAGCAAAAAAATGTAAACATAAACAAAAAAACACGTCATCAGTGTGTTTTCACATTTTTGTATTCAAATCGAGGTCAATGTGACGTATCGTGATGAAATTCACAACCAAAACATTTACCTCGTTACATCATGCAATCGAAACTACTTATGGCCACCTATTCACGTCATATACACTCACCTCCTAAAATAAATGTTCACACATTTTCTCCCCCAATAAAAATTTTATTTAATTTTCCCAAAATACAATTTTCCATTTTTACGGTTATCTTTCTTAAATAATGTACTTACTTGATCGTCGATCGTAATTATCCTCGATGAAGAAAGACGCCTTCATCAACTGTATTTTATGCGAATCTGCCCCAATATCTCGGGCTATATCCGTAGTTGGGCTGATTGGCATGTACATGGCACGCGTTTCACTCATTGAATTCTTGTTTAAATCTATGTTTGTATTATCCTGATCCATGCTAAATACTTGGCTTGTGACATCAATTTGGAATAGCCCGGTATTTCCGTTTTGAACATCAGTTGAAAGAATCTTGGATGACTTTGGAATAGCTCCCATAGGTTTCTTTAACAATTTAGCTTTTTTAGCATCGGTTGGAACACTATCCTCCTCATCGCTATCCGATAGCAGGCCATACTTAGAGAAATGATTCACTCGGAATACCCAACTTCCCGTTTCGGCACGATACTCAATAAATTTCGTATCGTGTTTATCACAAACACGGCGCAATTTACCTTCATAATCCATTTCAGCTAAACGCTCTGGATCTTTAATTGGTTCGTGGATTGTTTTATCGATCGGCCATACTTGATCGAGTGTAATTTGGGCCTTGCGATTTAATCCTTCACCTTGCGGAGGTTTCGTATCATCATCCGGATAAATTGTAACTTCCTTGTTGCGGAAGAACACAATATCATCCAATTTCATACCAGCAACATCGATCGGTTCATTAAAATACACGTTACCATATCCTTTCCGACCCACTGTAAAATTGGGCACAATACAGGTACCATCATCTTTGAGATACGTGCTGATCTCATCAAGAGACGGTATTGTATAATATCCGGATCGCCGGAGTACAATCCCAGTAGGATGTGGTTCATAATTTAGATTTGTATCAATCACAGTTAGCGATTCATTTACAAAAGAAGCGGCTAAGACCAAACTATCAGAAGACGTTTGGGCCACAAATCGGCCGGGTGATCCTCGCGCCCCGCTTGATGATTGACCAAGCGGACTTAAATTCTCGCTATTCACTTGCGCTGACGTTAACTTCTCTGATAAAGGGTTTGTATTTGTATCGGCGGCTGATTTATACTCCAAAAGGGTATTATCATTGGCCGTTGGCGAATGCTCCGCATTACGATTGATTTGTTTCAGCTTCTCGAGGCCGTGTACATTCAACCAAGATTCTCGCCGTGTACTTTCTGAATTCGGATTCATTAGCGGACTGTTCTGTAATTCCGTATTAAAATCTTCGCGTGGATCATTCGTATTTAAACTTGTGTTATTATGTAAAGACATTCGACCTTCATGATGTGGGAGTTTTGGTGTATTAGGCACGGATGATTGTGGGGTCGATAATGGTGATACGTTATTCGACTCGGCTGACGATAGATTTAAATTATTTCGGTTCTTCTTCTTGATTATTAAGCGCCGTGGATTTACGGCTAAGTTGAAATTTTCTTCGATTGTGCTGTCATGTTCTTCGAGCCCGTCGAATAATGATTTTTTGGATAGTATCCCCACTACTGGTTTGGTTTTTATTGAGGCTGTCGGCTTAGGCGACACTTTATATTGATTTGATTTGCTTTCGAGGATTGCTTTTTGGGCGGCCGGATTAGTTGCCTTTAATGCGTCCTCAGACATTCCACTTGATTTTAAATCTTTAAATATTGCTGAGTCGCCATATGGTGATGAAGTCAGCGCCATAATTTGTTGGTGCACTGGGTATGAGGTTGGCGCAGACGATGCTCCTAGTCCATTAATTCCTAAGTTTGAAGTACCAAAACCGCCGAGTGAATTACCATTACCGAAACCGGTATTGCCAAATAAACCGCCTGGTTGAGCAGTCGTATTACCAAATAAACCACCGGGTTTGTTTGCGTTATTATTAAAAAATGATGTACCTCCTGCCGCGCCCATTGAAATACTACCTCCTCCGCCTAATAGCGGTTGATTCTGTTGCGTTGTGAAGCCAAAGTTTGATGTAGGAAGCTTAGCCCCAAACGCGTTATTATTATTAAACAGCCCACCTCCTGGGTTCTGTTGACCGAATCCAGTGAATCCGGTGCTACCCATTGTGTTTTGTTGGGAGGTGGGTGTATTAAAACTAAAATTATTGGTGGGCTTTGCTAACCCAAAAGGCTGAGGTTGGGCCACCTGAGGTTGGTTTGTTCCAAATGAGGCAAAAGCATTTTGCTGAGCGGGCTGTTGACTCCCAGGCAAAGGGAACGCTTTATTGTCAGTATTGCCAAAAAATGAAGCTCCTGGTTGCGGTTGTGGTTGTGGAGCTCCAAAGAAAGTAGTGTTTCCAAATGTTGACGTGGTTGATGTAGCTGGTTGTGCTTGACCAAACAGGCCTGTAGCTGTTTGTCCAAATGGTTTTTGTCCAAATGGATTATTTGCTGTCGCTGTTGTATTACCGAAACCACCGAAAGTTGATGTGGGGGCTGTTGTACCTTGAAACGTTTTATTAAATATGGACGTTTGACCGGGTTGTCCAAAAGCAGTAGCCTGATTGAACGCGGTTGTGGTTTGACCGCCGAACAAGTTTTTATTTTCCTGAGGCGCAAATAGTCCGCCAGGCTGTTGTTGACCAAATACTAGTCCTGTGTTTGTTGGTTGGGCTCCGAAGAGTGCTGTTGATTGATTGTGGACTTGACCTCCACCTTTACGGTTCTCTGAATAATCCTCAAGACGGAGTTCTTCCAATGATTTACCCTCGTACTCCTTCATGGCAGTAATACAGTGTTGTTTGGTGTTTATATTAGAGGTATTTCCACTTTTCACCAAAGTATCGGTTCCGAGTGAAGGTTGATATTTCACCACGGCAGTGCCAGTAGATCCTGTAGCACCACCAAATGGGGTTTGGGTATTTCCAAATAATCCACCAGTGGCTGGGGTTGACCCAAATATCCCTGTAGTACCCGGTTGAGCCGTATTAGCCGCACCAAATAGTGATGTACTCTGAGTCCCTCCGAATGGTGCTGGTTTATTGGCCCCAAATCCAGACGTGGAGAATAATGATGTATTTCCTTGCGGTGATCCAAAAAGAGGTGCATTTTGCTGTGGTTGACCAAACCCTAGACATAAAAAAATCATGATTACATTATTAATACGCAATAGTATGAATCATTTGTGAGTCATACCCCCCCTCCAAATACTTATTATATAACTTACCACCAAATCCTGACTGTTGCGTTGTTGCTGTGTTTGCTCCAAATGCTGGTTGCTGTTGGTTCGCACCAAATAATCCTGTAGTTTGTTGTCCCCCGCCAAATAAGGAAGTATTCTGTTGGCCAAAAGAAGGCGCTTGGGCGAATCCGGAGGTTGCTGGTTTTGTAAATGATGATTGACCAAAGGGACTTGCGGCCGTCGTATTATTAAATCCAAATCCAGAAGTTGTTGTGTTTACACCAAACGATGGCTTAGGCCCTCCAAACATTTTGTATGTTGAATTTTTACACTAAACTGTGGAAATTTCGACTTAACCTCAAAAAATGTATCTGCATCCAAGAATACAAAAAAAATTCTCAAGATTTAAAAAATGTATTATTACAAGCGGATTACCTTTATTTTAGCATTAGATGTAGTTTTAGAAATTATACGTATAATTTAACTTATCAGAAAAATAATAAAAATTTACCAATCAAAAGATAATGCGCCAAACAATTTTTTTTCACAAGATGTCACGATGTTGTCAAATCAAAATATTCTTTACAAAAAAAATATTTGCATGAGTTTTTTATCACATTTAACTTGTGTATGAACAGAATTTTAACTGTTTCCAATATTATAAACTAGCTTTGTTTTTATTTTGATTGAATAATCGAATAATAATGTTATTACGCGTTTTTTTCTGAATGTTTTCACCCAAATTGTGAAATTCAAGTTTTTTGTAAAAATGTAAATACGTACTTAACTCGGGTGCTCACCGTGACTTGGCGCTAAAGTCAAATTCGGTAGATGCGGATATTTTAAAATTTTATGGTAGCATAAAAAACGAGGTTCAAACTATAAAAAATAATTAAAAATTTATTTTATTCTAATATGTACCTCTAAATATTTCCTTACATATGTATAAAATTAATAAATGCATTAACACTTTTATCGGAACTTAGAAATTGTTTTTAAGGCATCATACGCAATGCACCGTCCAAACGAATGGTTTCACCGTTTAGTAACGGATTTTCTACGATCGCTTCAACTAGTTGAGCATATTCCGCTGGGTTCCCCAATCGCTGTGGGAACGGTACAGTTTTAGCCAAAAAAGCACGCACTTTTTCAGGAAGAGATTGCAGCATTGGAGTATCGAATAGACCCGGTGCAATGGTGACTACACGAATACCGTACGTACTTAAATCACGAGCAATTGGTAACGTCATGCCAACAACAGCCGCTTTAGAAGCAGAATAGGCTGCTTGTCCAATTTGCCCATCATATGCTGCAACTGACGCTGTGTTAACAATAACACCACGCTGACCATCAACATTTGGTTGATTTTCGCCCATTAATCCGGCCGACAAACGAATAACATTAAACGTTCCAACGGTGTTTACGGTAAGTACACGGCTAAAATCCTCTAATTTATGAGGCAACTTCTTGTTAAAATTATACGTTTTAAATGCGACCGCGGTACCAGCACAGTTTACTGCAACATCTAACCGGCCAAATTTCTCCTTGGCTACTTGTAGCGCTTCCATGACGTCTTTCTCAGATGTAACCTATCAAAATACAACAATTAAATCATTTATTTTTAACGTACGTAAAACACTTACATCGACTGGGACAAAAACAACATTGTCACCTATACTTTTTGATACTTCACTGCCCTTCGACGTGCTTAAATCACATAACACGACCTTTGCCCCTGTTCGTGCGAATCGTTCAACTGTAGCGCGACCTAAGCCAGAAGCACCACCGGTAACCAAAGCAACTGCATTCTAAAATTATATTTTATTAGAGTATTTTGATATTTTTGCTTTTAAATATTTTACTTTTAACATTTTGTAGTAAAAATGATCAATTTATTATGACAACTACCAATATTGACGAATGGATGACTGATAATAATTTTGCTCGTGGTATAGGCGAATTATTAAAAGGTTATTTTAATTAATTTCAGAGGTGGAATCTGAAAAATATACGATACAAAAAAGTGCTGTAATGATACTATCACGATATAAATGAAGTATGTGTTGGAAATATATCTTTTTTAAAGTGTCACTAAACCACTCTTTATAAAAGCTTCCAAATTATGCCAGCAGTGACAAGTGAATCTCATTTAGCCAGGTCACACACTGTATTCTACAAACAAAACACAAGCAGCACTTGCCCCTCCACGCAATATACAAATGCGGCACGTGTCTTTGTTTTTTTACCAACTTCCGTGTGTTCACTGATGGTTTCCTGACATAACATAAAAAATCGGTATATTGCCCGGTTTACATGAGAAAATTGTTTTCTTCTGCAAATTTTTGCAGGTAAATAAGAAAGAATCCGCTATATAAAAATAATCAATGTGCCAGAAAGAAATAAACATATATAGTAATGGCGTAATTTTTTTTATAGAATCATTATTAATTTACTTTCAATGAATTCAAATGCGAAATTTACATTTTTATCTATGGCGTCTGTTTTTATTACGAATCCTCAACATTTATAAATGTGAAATAATTTTTTTTCTTGTTGATTTTAAAAATGTTGCCATAAAAATACTCGGATCGAATATATTTTATGGCAACATTTTCATTTTTATGGTCATTTTTGCTCAAAAATTCTTCTGCAAAATTTTGTTGGGATATATTGCTTTTCTTGTCTCTCATGTGGAAAAAGTCAATGTTATATCTTATTCATTTTGCAGAAGAAAAATGTTGGTCTTATGTAAACCGGGCATATTTTTGACATATTTTACTCCGGCTAACTTCGCTTCAGTAAAATATCCCAATTTTTTTTTATTACACGAGTGAACGCTTTTATGTTTGGCTTGGCATATAAATTTGACCGTTCAGTATTTTAAACGTAAATCTCCTTTACAACTTAATATATTTCCTGAAGTATTGTTTAAATTTTAATAAAATATTAACGAAAATGTTTATGATTGAATCAAGTTTAGCCGACTATTAAAAATTGAGTTTTTTTTAAACAAAACTCAGATATAAAAAAAAACCCGAAAAAATCTAAAACAAAGTGGAGTTAAAGGCGATGCCACATACACATTTCTACGGACGACATCTAAAAACAGATTTCGCATTTACGAATTAATTAGAGCATATTTTTGACTCAAATTAATGAGATAATATGTAAAATATCTCAAGTTAGTAGCTAAAATAATAAATTTGGAATTATATAATAATTTTAATTGAAAAATTATCAATTTTCTATTTACCTGTTCCTAGAAACGATTTTTTCTCTGAATGGTATAATTTTACACGTGAACGAACGCACGAAAATCTAAAACGATTTTCGAACTCATCAAAAAATGTTAAACGATTTTTTTCTCTGTTGTCTGTGAACTTCAACAAATGTCAAAAAATTCCAAAACAAAATATATACTAATATAAATATATACACTTATATAAATATATACACTTTGGATAGAAATGGCGGTATAAACATTAAGCTCATAAACTAAATATAAAGAATTGTTGTTGTAAAAATCGTCTGTATTTTTTTTTGGTATGTGGCGAGGGAAAATAAATTTACGCACGAATCGTCTGTTATTAGATGTGTATGTGGCAACGCTTTAAAAATATACCGATTTATAGGGTGCGGGTTTGTAGCTCAAAAACCCGGATATTTTATTATCCTCTTGTACATGAGTGAACAGTAGGCTTGAGTACAATCTCACATGAAATTTGCTCAAAAAATTCGTCTACAACTGTCATGCGAGTTTTAGTTTTGTAATTGTGTTGTTACGTTCAATTTCTGCTTGGTTTGCGACTATGTAGATTTATTTTAATTTATTCGAATACGCGGATGTCTGAGTAGTACATAGGCATATATCCGGGTTTATAACTAACACACTTCTATGAAAAAAATTGCATCCTATCAGTTATGGAAAGATACATTTCTTGTTTCCTAGCCATACTATTTGACATAAATGAGCTGTTTATTACGCCGCCGAATATAACCTAAATATAATGTTACTTCAATTATGGTCCATACATCCATTTCTCATTTGCATTTCTCTTGCGCATCGATTAGGATGGATTATTTAGATTTTCTTTAGAATTCAATACTCGAGTAATATGGAAAAATAACTGTCGACAGGTTCCTAGCTCGACAATCGCGATAGCAATTATAGCATCTTTGCCAGTAAACAATGTGGTCTCACCCTTAGAATAATATTATGCAAGTTTTGACGTTAATGACATAGTTTTTTGTTTACTTCAATTTGGATCAACATATTAATGCTAATATAAAAATTGTACATAAAACGTGTACATAAAAAAGACGAGCATTTATTATGCAAAAATCGAGTGATATTAAAAATTCGGAGGAATGGACAAAAGTTCAATCAAAACGACATCCCAATAAATTTTATTATTTTAACATAAAGACTGGGGAAAGTAAATGGGCCAATGACGGCAACGATCCCAAACCAAACGAAAAGCTTGCATCACCAAAGGAAAGATCCTTATCACCAAAAAAGTATTATAATTCAAAGGATAGACGAAAGCGAACACAATCACGCGCACCAGCTCAGGACCGCTTAAATATTCTACGAAAAACGATAGAAAAAAAGCACAAATGTAAATCGGACTTGACTGTGAGACTAGGCTTAAACCAAGTTGTGACAGAGATTAAAGCTCAATCGAATGTATTAACAACAAATAAAAACTTAACGACAAATAATATTGCGAAAATTACTGTACCGAAGTGCAGCGTCCAAGATCGATTGAAAATTAAGCCAGTTGCAGAAGACTTATTATTAAATGATGGTGACACAGTGATGAAAGACGGAATTAAATCTAATCCGCCTTTACAAGAACCTGATGAAGATGACCCGGAATATATGGATTGGGAACCTATTCCAGATGAGATCGTACTATCTGAGGTAATTTATACTTATATTAGTATTTTGAATCTTCGTTAATCCGTTTTATCCATTGTTTAGATATCAAATATGCGGCAGGTCGACAATACGTTGTCACAGAAATCAAATGAAGTAATCAACCTGCATTCTCTAAATGCCAATAGTAACAATTTTTATATAGTTGTGGACACAAACATATTTATTTCAAATTTAAAATTTCTTGAGAACTTAAATAATTGTATATTTCCACAATTAAAACACTCATTTCTTGTTGTGCCGTACGTTGTACTGCAGGAACTCGACAACTTAAAACATCGTCGCAATGATAAAATTTCCAAAATAGCGTCACACGCCATAAGTTTTTTAAATCGCTCATTTACATCACCTTCAAGTACATCACGGCTCTGTGGCCAAAGTGCCATAAAATGTAACGAACATCTAATAGAAATACAGAATTCTGACGATAAAATAATAAATTGCTGTTTGCAAATTGCAAGAGGCGGCAATTGGGTGATTTTAATGTCAAACGATGTAAATCTTCGGAATAAGGCGCTTTTCAATGATATTAAAGCGTATTCAAAAGAGGATTTGGAAAATAATAAAATTAGTTTGGCGGAAGAACTTAGCAAGTTCCATTAGTAAATTAAGTTTTGTACAGACTTCTATCGACTGAATCGGGATACATATACATACATATAATGTTTTAATTTGAAGTTATTCGGGTCTGGTAGTCTTTCAAGTATGTCTAGTCCGATATTTTTGTTTAATTAATGTATATTATATTATTATATTGAATTGTTAATTATTGTGTTTAAGAATTTTTCTACGTGAAATTATAATTTTAATTTTAAGATAACCGTGGCTTTTACCTCTCAATCCCATTGAAAAGATTTAAAACGAACAGATACTGAAAAATTCAGTGCCATTAGATATTTAAATAGTTTTCTTGGCCTGAATTATAGAAATTTGGAAAATTAAACAGTGGACATCTTTACGTAGAACATAAACATCGCAAGTCAAATATGCTTACTCGTCTCGAAACAGTTTCCGCTTCGTTCTGGACTTTCTAGTTCATTAATGTTTGAAGGTTCACTGAAGATGCTTCTAAATAGTGGAGGATGTGCGATGACTGTCGAATAGGGAGCTGGAAGTTCCTTGCATTTTCTTTCAAAACTGAACCTGTATGAAGTATGTTGCACCACAAGTCAGATGGATGGCACATCAAGAAACCTTGTGCAGTTAAATGTAAACAGCGCATTTAACAAAAGAACAAACCGTTTCACGACAATTACACGAACCAAAGTCAAGGTGAGCATCACCGTAGTAGAGAAGACAGCAACCGATCCTTGTGACTTATTAATTCGGAGTACGACGGTTTTCCTATGTGCGTGGGGTGAATGTGATTTTAGAAGAGTATCAAATAGACGAGGCTACGCTTGAAGCTGTTAATTTCCTTAGTCCACGCTTATTATCTAAAACACCACTACCGGTCTCACATACTTAACCGGTTTCACAAACACCTTTTTCAAACGCTTCCGCATAGTGATACAAAAGAAGTAAATGGCCGTTTTGGAGCCGCCATGATTGTATCGATAAAATTTGCGTTTGTCTCCTATATCTTGATTTATATCCTCACTAATAGTCTCTAGCCCTGTTATTTAGCAGTGCCCAATAAAAATGATTGATATCCCACAGTAGAGGAAGTAGACGCAGCTATTAGTCGATTGAAGAACGGCAAGGCACCCGGTCTCGATGGAATCCCCGCAGAATTAATTAAACTCGGAGGCGCTACTCTTGCAACAAGTTTATACGATCTCATCGTATGTATTTGGGATCAAGAAGAGTTACCGGATAATTGGAAGACCGCGCTCATATGTCCGTTGCATAAAAAAGGTGACAGTCTTAAATGTGAAAACTTTCGTGGCATAGCCCTATTGAACACTGCTTACAAAGTGTTGGCTAATGTTGTACTTGCCAGACTCATCCCTTTCGCCGAAAACATCATTGGCGACTATCAGTGTGGCTTTCGTACCAACCCATCGACCACTGACCAGTGTTTTACCATGAGGATGATCTTGGAAAAATGTTGGGAGTATAACATAACCATTCATCAACTATATATAGACTTCCGGCAGGCATATGACAGTATAAACCGCGATAACCTTTGGGCCGCGCTCATATGCCTAGGTATTCCAGAGAAACTTGTTTCTCTGTGTAAATTAACAACGTCTGGATCTGCATGTAGAATTGTAATTGAAGGATCTGTGTCAGACTCTTTTCAAATAACATCTGCGCGCGTATTTTGATCCAGAATTGGGAGACGAAACCACAAATTTGTGTATACGTCTACGACGTATAATACGCGTAACAAATGACAGCACACTTATTCAAAATTCTGTATTATACGTCGTAGACGTATACACAAATTTGTGGTTTCGTCTCCCAATTCTGGATCAAAATACGCGCACTGGTGTTCGACAGGGAGATGCACTCGCGTCTGTGGTGTTCAATTTGGCGCTTGAGTACGTAGTGAGGAAAAGCAACATTGAAACATGCGCTGTATATTCAATAAATCAGGCCAAATTCTTGGATATGCAGATGATATCGTGCTTCTTGGCCGAAGACCTAGTGACATCAAGGACAGTTTCATACCGCTCAATCGCTGCGCAAGAAGACTTGGTTTGGAGGTGAAGAGTACCAAAACGAAATTCTTAACAACACCCAGGAACATCTCAATGGCAAATCTCGAAATTGGCGACCATAACTTTGATAGCGTCGAAAATTTTAAATACCTCGGGTCACTTATAACATCCTTGAATGATATGCAGGCAGAAATAAAAGCCCGAATCGCTGCCGGACAACGAGTTTTCTACGCCCAATCAAAATTATTGCGATCTAAACACCTATCGCAGTCGTGCAAGCTCGCACTTTATAAAGCACTTATAAGACCTGTGCTGACTTTCGGAAGCGAGAGCTGGACCACGACCTCTAATGACTGTAGATTATTATCTACCTTCGAAAGAAAGGTCATCCGTTCAATTTTTGGTCCTATTAAATTTGCGAACAATGAATACCGGATTCGCATGAACCACGAAATAAAGCAACTTCTCGGAGGTAGCGATATTATCGGCTTCATCAAATCTAATCGAGTGAGATGGCTCGGCCACGTTGCAAGGTCTCCACAACAACGAATGATTTACAAAGTGTTCCATCAACAACCAGCCGGAGTACGTCGTAGAGGAAGACCCCGACTGCGCTGACATCGTATTAGGATGTCGAAATTGGAGGACGAGAGCGATGGACCGAGAAGGATGGAGGACCATAGTGCGGGCGGCAAAATCCCTTCATGGGATGTAAATGCTAGAGAGAGAGAGAGAGAGAGAGAGAGAGAGAGAGAGTGAAATAAAAATGATTCTGCTGTACTTTTAAGTTGTATCAGTTTTCCTTAGAATATAAAAATCATCTGCCCTATAATGATGACGAAAAATAATGTTTAATAATGCAAACAAACGATTTATCTCAACTCAAATGAAAGCTACATCCGTTGCTTACTTAATGGTATTAAACGAAAGTCCATCAAAATTGACCACGAACTCGACTTTTCCAATTACATATTTCAATTTTTTTTTTTACAAACTCAAGTTTGCTAGATAGTCGTTTATTGGTAATGTTTTATGTAAATGTTTCGATCAATATTTCTCGAAATAATGTAAAATAGCCGTTAAGAAATCCTCCGTGATTTTACCCTTCTAAAGGGCACATTATACTATCAACTTTCCATGTGTCATATTGAGAAACTAATGGGAATTGGAGAGTGTAAAATTGGTATTGAGCAAAACTCTGTAACGATCAATGAACTCAACTCGAGAAAGAAACCTGCTCGTTACTAATTTAATACTTGGATAGAATAATAAATTAATAATAATATTACAAATTTGTCTAATAAAAAGCTACCTAGTTGTATCAGCAGTATGACCTTTGGCCGACGGAATGTGGCTTAAAAATTCCAACGGCTAACACATTCCATATTTCGTGACATACCCTTTCCCACTTTCTCCTATATCGACGATCATTTGATTGCATCGAAAGCCATAGATGATCATGTCAAGCGTACGCAGGTTTGGTAAGCAACATCAATAAGGCGTTTTCGTGGCCAAAAAAATAAGTTTTCTCGGTTTCGTTATATCGGCAAAAGGATTTCTCCGGATAAGGTTCGCATTGTAGCGATTACAAGTTTTCCAATACCATCTACGTCCAAACGTGTTTTAGGCATGATCAATTACTACCGAATTCTGCTATTCTGCTAAAGCGGCGTACGATTAAGCAAATGTATCCTTCATTAAACGTGAAACTCGCTCATTTGGTCGACGCCTCCGGGGCAGCAGTAGGCGCCGTGTTACATCAATATTCCTCAGATGGCTAGCTTGGCAGTTATTATATTTTCTTCCCACGAAAACTTAACGACGCCGTAACTGGCGACTTAAGCGGCAGTGAAGATGTTAAAAATTTTATGGAAGATACAGAATTTATTCTTTTCTCCGATCACAAACCTCTAACCACTGTTTTTTGCTCCAACCAAATCCTGAAGAGGCTTCACTCATTCATGGTATCGAAAATATTGTAGCAGACGCTCTTTCGCGCACGAGGTCGGACTCGCAGAGCTTATTTGTTCACAAGGCACCCTAAAATTCGAAAAATTTCTTATTGTATAATGTGTCACATCCTGTGGGTCGAAGCACAGCATAAGTAGTCACAATTAAGTTCGTTTGGTCGTCGATGAACAAGGAGTCGGGAATATATTCTCCGAGCAGTGAACGGTTTACTTAAATTCACATCGATTTGGTAGGGTAAGATTTCATACCTATACCAAATATGAAGGCGGAAACAGTCAAGGATGCACTATCACGGATAGGGGTGAGTAGTTCGATTCTGTTATTTATGAGGAGCTATCAAAATCACTGAGAATGAAGCACAAGCGAACCACAGCGTACAATCCACCCGGTAATGGTAGGTTCGAACGTTGGCATCGCAGCTTGAAAAACGCAATTATGTGTGCCGTTGAAGTTCAATGGACAAAGTCACTCCCTTTGGTACCCCTCCGGCCATAGAACAGCATTTCAGGAAGATTTTAAAAGCACGTCCGCAGGGTGAGTCACATAAAGTTAACTATTTCGACGTTCTACAATTTTTATTCTCGTGCCGTGGGGACAATTTTATAAATCTTAGAACTCATACAGGGTTATCCAATTCGAGGTTGATAAAGTAGAAATCTGTATACCGACATCTGTCAAAGATAAACGTCAAGTACGCTGTCATTTATTTAGTTGACATTCTGCCATTTAAGAATATGGAGCATTTAACAATCGACCAACGCGTTAAAATTATTAAATCTGTTGATGCTGATTTTTCGAACAAAATTTTCTTCAGTGATGAAGCTCATTTTTCGCTTGGTGGATACGTTAATAAGCAAAACTGTAGAATTTGGGGCTCAGAAAATCCACAATTGATTGTAGAGAAGCCATTACACCCGGAAAAAGTCACTGTTTGGTGCGCATTGTGGTCTGGTGGTGTGATTGGGCCGTATTTTTTTGAGAACAACCATGGACGAACCGTTACCGTCAATTCTGAGCGCTATGGCCGCATGTTAACCGATTATTTTTTTACGAAAATCGAAGATTATGATCTTGACGATATGTGGTTCCAGCAGGATGGAGCAACCAGTCACGTAACACGAGCAAATCGAGATCTTTTGCAAGAGAAATTTCCTGGACGTTTGATTTCGCGATTGGCTGATGTCAATTGGCCTCCAAGATCCTGTGATTTAACGCCTTTGGATTTCTTTTTGTGGGGCTACGCGAAAGATCGTGTTTACGCAAACAATCCTCAAACTCTTGACGAATTGAAAACTAATATTCGTAAGGTAATGGCCGAGATACCGCCCGAAATGTGCCGAAAAGTCATTGAAAATTACCTCAAAAGAATCAAGGCCTGTAAGAAGTCCCGTGGAGGACATTTGAATGATATCTTGTTTAACTAAAAATGGCAAGGATCAATCTGTAAAATGAAATAAAAATTACAATACATTCCGAATATTTTGTGTGTTTTTTTTAAGTTTACTTTATCAAGCTTGAATTGGATAACCCTTTATATCAGTGTTCAACGCTTTCGGTTTTCGTGTCCCAGTTCGTTTTGCGTTTAATAAGACGAGCAGCGGGGCAGCTCGATTATGGCTTTTCAGACCAAAGTTTGTAATATAGACACAGTCTCTTTAACCCAGTTATGATATCTGTCGTAACTGGATGCTTTGCTTAAAAGTTTAATTAAGTTTTTTTTTAATTGTTACGAACTCGCCTATTGCCGAAACAATTCAGCGTCTGCGAGACATTTATTCAGAGAAAATTGCTCCTTTAGGGCTGTATGTGTGGTACTCTTTGTTAAAATGGTCAAAAACGATGTTTAGTAAAAAAGTAGTTTTTGACCATAAAATATTGTTACGGTGACACCTAGATTAGAATAGAATAAGTTAATTTCATTAATTGTTCAATTACGTGTATAGTTTATACTCAACATTTAGGCGTATTTCTATACTAACATATTTGCTGCGCATTTAGGATTATTCTAGAAACAAATATTTTGGTATATAAGGGCGCGCGTTGACGTGGAATGCTGAGTCTTATTTTAAACGTGATACAGTGAAGGTTAAATAGAAAGATTATTAAAGTGATTATTAAAGCGATTATTAAAGTGATAATTAAAAAGTGTGTTATAATTATAATAATTAATTGTGAAAATTGTGTTGTATAATAAATTGTGTTGTGTAAATAAAATTGTGTGAGTTCAAAATTGAAGCAGTGTATTTATTCACAATCCAGTGATTCGAACCTTGATTGACAAGGCAAAATCGTAACAATTGGTGACAGCGGTGGGATTGTGAATAATAAGAAAAATGATTCTCTACGAATTAAAGCTTGCGCAATTAAAGGACATTAAACATCAAATGAAACAGCAGATGGAGCAACAAGGGGCGGACATTAAACATCAAATGAAACAACAGATGTTACAAGTGGAGCAACAAGGGGCGGACATTAAACAATCGAACCACGAAATAAAACAGCAGATGTTACAAGTGCAAGTTGGCCAAAAGAAAATGGACGAGAGGTTTATGGAGTTATCTTCTACATTACACGGTAAAGTGGAAAAACTGCAAACAGAAGTACACGCAGAAATTCAAAATGTTAAAGGGACGGTTCAACAAAAATTTGAATCGGTTAAACAAGATTTTCAAACGGAAGTTAAACGTCTCGAGAAGGAGCTCCAAGATGTCAAGGCGAATGGAACGACACACCAAGTGATCCAGACAGTAAATGCTGTTAAGTTAAAACCACCAACATTTGATGGAACTACATCCTTCAGTATTTTTAAGTTCCAATTCGAAACGGCCATTAAGCAAAATCAGTGGAATGAAGAACAATGTGTTGGAGCGTTAATTGTGGCTCTTAAGGGCGAAGCGGCGGAAACACTACAAATCATTCCTGAGCAAGAACGGAACGTTTACAACGGAATTATGAAGGCATTAGATCGAAAATACGGAAGCGACCACAAACGAGAAATATATCGCATGGAATTGAAGGGTCGATACCAAAGAGCAGGAGAATCGCTACAGGAATTTTCATCGGCAATTGAGCGGCTCGCGCATTTAGTACATTCAAATATGTCGGCCGATTACATGGAGCGAATTAAAATGGATGCATTCATTGACGGTATTCGAGATCCTGAGACGCGCAGAGCGGTGATGTTGTCACCTAAGGCAACTTTCACGGAAACCATCGCTTGTGCGTTAACAAACGAAACTGCGCAAACCATCATCAAACCAGCAATGAAAATTCGTCGAGTGGAGATTGATTCCAGAATAGACACCGCGCGGGCTACGCCAAGGTTCAGAGATGGAAGTGGCAGGATTAAATGCTGGGTATGTGATAGAATGGGTCACATCTCACGAGACTGTTGGGAGATTAGGAAGAAACGAGCAAGATCGCCATCTCCTATCAAGCGTAGACCAAACGAACAGCAGAGAGAGACCAGAAAGGAGGGTCGGACGACATTGGAGTCCTTAAAAAGAGAGAGCTTGAAGGAGCAAACGCTGACTCCCACAATCGATTGCCCCATGACATCCATCCAAGTTTCGAGATTAAAAGGAAGCGGTGAGAGCTTGACAAAAGAAGTCGATATTGAACATCGAAAGGGAACCGCACATGGAAATGCCGACGCATTATCAAGAAGACCATGTCCCGTGGAATGCAATCATTGTGGGCGTGTGGAGGGTAAGGAAAACATCATTGATATTCGGCTTATGCAAGTGCTACCTGATGAGGAATGGACTGATGAAATGATCAAGAAGGAGCAATTACGGGATGCTGACCTATCATTCATCATGAAACATAAGGAAAAAGAACACCGGCCCACATGGAGTGAGATAGCTGACAAAACTCCCATTGTAAAAGCATATTGGGCTCAATGGGATAGCCTCCACATAGAAAATGGATGCTTAAAACGAAAGTGGGAAAGCACGGATGGTAAAGTAAAACAATTGTTGGTAGTGGTGCCAAAAGATCGGATAGCGGAAATCCTCAAGGAGTATCATGGAGGAGCAAGTGGAGGTCACCTAGGGATTAATAAAACATTGGCCAAAATTCGCCAACGTTTCTACTGGTCCGGATGTAGACAGTCAGTAGTAGAATGGTGTCGAAGATGTGACCAATGTGCGGCAGTAAAGGGACCAGCACGAAAAAGCCATGGAACCATGAAACAATATAATGTCGGGGCACCATTTGAGAGAATTGCAATGGATGTGGCGGGGCCATTTCCGACCACCGAGAGCGGAAATAAATATGTGCTAGTAATAATGGATTATTTCAGCAAATGGCCGGAAGTGTACCCCATACCCAATCAGGAGACAACAACAATAGCTGATGCCGTGGTTAACAATTGGATTAGCAGATTTGGTGTACCTATGGAAATTCACACGGATCAAGGAAGGAATTTCGAATCGGTGGTATTTCAGGAGATATGTCAGATGCTTGGAATCAATAAAACAAGAACGACGCCTTTACACCCACAGTCGGACGGTATGGTGGAAAGATTCAATGGTACATTGGAGGAATATCTAGCAAAAGCTGTGGAAAGGAACCAACGCAACTGGGATCGACATATACCAATGTTCCTGATGGCCTACCGATCAGCGGTACATGACACAACAGGAGTGACACCAGCTAAAACCATATTTGGGAACAATCTGCGATTACCAGGAGATTTAAAATTTGGGGCTGTTCCATCAGCAGCTCTATGCGGACAGGATTACGTCGACCGAATGAAAGAGGAACTTAATGAAATACATCAATTTGTACGGGAGAAAATTCGAATATCAAGTGATCGAATGAAAGCTCGATATGACATACGAGCAAATAATCAAGGCTTCGAGGAAGGGCAATTGGTATGGCTTCACAACCCGCAACGGCACAAGGGATTATCACCGAAGTTGCAACCCACATGGGAAGGACCTTACACTGTCATTAAAAAGTTGAACGACGTGGTTTATCGCATACAGAAAGGACGGAAAGGTAAACCAAAGGTGGTGCATTTAGAGCGTTTGGCGCTCTACAGAGGAGGTGATCTGGATCCTGTTCGGGACGAACAGGCTTAGGTGGGGGGTAGTGTTACGGTGACACCTAGATTAGAATAGAATAAGTTAATTTCATTAATTGTTCAATTACGTGTATAGTTTATACTCAACATTTAGGCGTATTTCTATACTAACATATTTGCTGCGCATTTAGGATTATTCTAGAAACAAATATTTTGGTATATAAGGGCGCGCGTTGACGTGGAATGCTGAGTCTTATTTTAAACGTGATACAGTGAAGGTTAAATAGAAAGATTATTAAAGTGATTATTAAAGCGATTATTAAAGTGATAATTAAAAAGTGTGTTATAATTATAATAATTAATTGTGAAAATTGTGTTGTATAATAAATTGTGTTGTGTAAATAAAATTGTGTGAGTTCAAAATTGAAGCAGTGTATTTATTCACAATCCAGTGATTCGAACCTTGATTGACAAGGCAAAATCGTAACAATATTGTTACGGTGACACCTAGAATAGAATAGAATAAGTTAATTTCATTAATTGTTCAATTACATTTATAATTTATACTCAACATTTAGGCGTATTTCTATACTAACATATTTGCTCCGCATTTAGGATTATTCTAGAAACAAATATTTTGGTATATAAAGGCGCGAGTTGACGTGGAATGCTGAGTATTATTTTAAACGTGACACAGTGAAGGTTAAATAGAAAGATTATTAAAGTGATTATTAAAGCGATTATTAAAGTGATAATTAAAAAGTGTGTTATAATTATAATAATTAATTGTGAATTTTGTGTTGTATAATAAATTGTGTTGTGTAAATAAATTGTGTGAGTTCAAATTTGAAGCAGTGTATTTATTCACAATCCAGTGATTCGAACCTTGATTGACAAGGCAAAATCGTAACAATTGGTGACAGCGGTGGGATTGTGAATAAAAAGAAAAATGATTCTCTATGAATTAAAGCTTGCGCAATTAAAGGAGCAGCTAAAGCAGCGAGGTTTGGCTAGTGAAGGCACAAAAGCTAGTTTGGTGGAGCGACTACGTGAGGCCATGGAGAAGGACGGTTTAAATCCAGATGTGTATGATTTCGAGGAAGACAACACGGATGAGATCAGTGTGGACAAGAAAGAAAAGGAAGAACAAACGATGGTCGGACCACCACAAAACCCATCTGGAAGTTTCGATTTTTCGCAGTTGATGGCTGCTATGAATATGATGGGACAACAGTTGAAACAACAAGGGGCGGACATTAAACAATCGAACCAGGATATGAAACAACAGATGTTACAAGTGGAGCAACAAGGAGCGGACATTAAACAGAAGATGGTACAAATGGAGCAACAAGGAGCGGACATTAAAAACCAAATAGAAGTTGGTCAAAAGAAAATGGACGAGAAGTTTCTGGAGTTATCTTCTACACTACACGGTAAAGTGGAAAAACTGCAAACAGAAGTACACGCAGAAATTCAAAATGTTAAAGGGACGGTTCAACAAAAATTTGAATCGGTTAAACAAGATTTTCAAACGGAAGTTAAACGTCTCGAGAAGGAGCTCCAAGATGTAAAAGTGAATGGAACGACACATCAAGTGATTCAAACGGTTAACGCAGTTAAGATAAAACCACCAACATTTGATGGAACAACATCCTTCAGTATTTTTAAGTTCCAATTCGAAACGGCGATTAAACAAAATCAGTGGACTGAAGAACAATGTGTTGCAGCATTAATTGTGGCTCTTAAAGGCGAAGCGGCAGAAACACTACAAATCATTCCCGAGCAGCAACGGAACGTTTACATGGGAATTATGAAGGCGTTAAATCGAAAATACGGAAGTGACCACAAACGAGAAATCTATCGCATGGAATTGAAGGGTCGATACCAAAAAGGAGGAGAATCGCTACAGGAATTTTCAAATATGTCGGCCCATTCAAATATGTCGGCCGATTACATGGAGCGAATTAAAATGGATGCATTCATTGACGGTATTCGAGATCCTGAGACGCGCAGAGCGGTGATGTTGTCACCTAAGGCAACTTTCACGGAAACCATCGCTTGTGCGTTAACAAACGAAACTGCGCAAACCATCATCAAACCAGCAATGAAAATTCGTCGAGTGGAGATTGATTCCAGAATAGACACTGCGAGGGCTACGCCAAGGTTTAGAGATGGAAGTGGCAGGATTAAATGCTGGGTATGTGATAGAATGGGTCACATCTCACGGGACTGTTGGGAGATTAAGAAGAAATGAGCAAGGTCGCCATCTCCTATGAAGCGTAGATCAAACGAGGAGCAGATAGAATCCAGAAAGGAGAGTCAGACGACAGCAGAGTCGTTAAACTAAAAAGAGTCAGTTTGCAGGGGCAGAAGCTGACTCCCACAACCGATTGCCCCATAACCTCCATCCATGTTTCGAGAATAGCAAGAAGCGGTGACAGCTTAACAATTGAAGCCGATATTGATGGGAAGAAATGCATGATCACGCTGGATACGGGAGCAACTCATACGATTGTTCGTGAGGATATTATCGATGGAATTATGGAACCAGCTAATGGAATGAAATTACGAACGGCGACTGGAGAAAATTCAGCAATAAAAGGGAAAAAGGTCGTAAAAATAAGGATTGGGCGAAATCACTTTCAACACGAGGTGCTGGTTGCAGATATTGTAGACGAAGTCATCTTGGGGATGGACTTTATGAGAACGAATGGCTTCGTGGTGGATGTTGGACGGGGTGTATTAACCTACGATAATATCGAGTTGCCACTTCACGTTAGCGCCGTTATAGGAGAAACGAGCAGTCAAATTATAATGGATCATCGGGAGAAGCTGCCACCGAACTCGGAAACAATAGTATGGGCAAGATTGGAGGGAGGTTCTGGGCCACCCAGGTTGTGGGTTGTGGAAGCCAATGAAGCGGAGAGTGGAGCCAGAGAAATTATGATCGGGAAAGTTTTAGTGAAACCAGACAACGATAATAAAGTACCAATTAGGACTCTAAATCTCTCGGATAAGACGAAAACCATCAAGAAAGGGACAATAATCGGAAAATGCGAAGAAATATCTGCGATTGTGAAGTGCGAGCAGAAAAATCCGATTAATACGACTAACTCGCAAGGGCAGAAAGAGGTTGTAGAACAACTCATGGAGAAATGGACCGAAGATCTTACTAAGGAACAGAAAAATTTGGCAAAACAATTGCTCGAGCGGTACATGCCAATATTCTGCAGTACACCGGACAATAATGGAAGAACCACAATGGTAAAACATCGAATAGATACAGGAGCAGAAATGCCGATTCGCCAACCACCCAGGAGATTACCATTAGCAAAGCAAGGAGAAGTGGATCGAATGGTAAAAGATATGCAAGCAGCAGGGGTAATCGAAACATCAAGCAGTCCATGGAGTTCACCAGTGGTGTTAGTCGATAAAAAGGATGGTACCATGAGATTCTGCGTGGATTACCGAAAATTAAATGTTGTGACGAAAAAGGATAGTTACCCATTGCCAAGGATCGATGACACGTTAGACACATTATCGGGTGCTCGAATATTTTCAACATTAGATCTGCAAAGCGGCTATTGGCAAGTGGAAGTCCAGGAGGAAGATCGTGAGAAAACGGCATTCAGTGTGGGTAACGGATTATGGCAATTTAACGTTATGCCATTCGGATTATGTAACGCCCCTGCGACTTTTGAACGGCTAATGGAGCGCGTGCTAAAGGGATTACATTGGAGGACGTGCCTCGTATATTTGGATGACATCATCGTTATGGGCAAGGATTTCGACGAGCATTTAAGGAATTTGGCAGAGGTTTTGGATCGGATACAAGCCGCCGGATTGAAGCTAAGCCCAAAGAAATGCAAACTATTTAGAACGGAAGTAAAATATTTGGGTCATAAGGTAACAACCAATGGAATCCATACCGATGAAGACAAGATCGCAGCAGTGAAGGAATGGCCACGACCTAAAAACTTACATGAATTACGGAGCTTCCTTGGATTGTGTACCTATTATAGACGATTCGTGCCAGGATTCGCCAATATTGCAAAGAGTTTACACGAGTTAACCAGGAAGAACAAGGCATTCGAATGGAAGGATGATCAGGAAGAGGCATTTGTGGAACTAAGACGTCGATTATGCGAAGCACCAATCCTCGCATACCCTATACCCAACATTAAATTCATTTTGGACACCGATGCAAGTAATGACGGTATAGGAGGAGTATTATCACAGGCAACAAATGGTGAGGAGCGAGTTATTGCATATTACTCCAAGATGTTATCAAAACCGGAACGGAATTATTGTGTAA